>JAEACV010000833.1:0-30720 GCA_016432835.1 Brassica nigra | reverse complement strand
GTAGCGGAGTGACCTCTGGTTTCGTGGAACTCGAGTAGAATTATCCTTGTACCGTTCCTGGTCCGTGTTTCGAGGTTCTGCCTGTTCGAAGTTGATGGCGTTGTTATGTCAGCTACGCCTTCCCCTTCGCGGATGGACGCTTTTGTCGCTATTTAGAGGTTTTCTTTTTCGAGGATGTTTTCTTGTGGTCCGTGCTTCATGATGTGCTTCCATCTCTCTTCCATGACGATGAAGTCTGCTGCCTTGTGGAGAGTATCATGGATTGTCCAGCGTTTTTCCAGTAGTATCCACTTTCGAACTTCGACTTGTACCAGAGAGTTTCTCAGGACGCCGATTTAAATTGTCGCTGATGCCTGCATTCGCTATCACCAGCTTGAACCTTCGCAGATGAAGTCGCTGGAGTGACTTCGGCCCTCCTTCCGAGCTAGACTCATAGGATCCACGCCGGACGCTGGCCCATGAACATGGAGTATTGTTTGAGAAACGCCAGGCTGGCCAGCTTAAGCCTGGCGGAGTTCCTTTGAGCCTGGAGAACTATCGAAGCAGCACCTTTGAGGTGCTCGGACGAAGAGAAGACAATGACCTGGCGCCTCGCTCGCTGGCCCGAGTTTGCACCTACCCATTGGCGACATCTGGAAAGACTGAGGTGCGATTTAGGATCCGTCATCATCAAGACCGATTTTGATCTTCCCCGGTCTGAGATGCGTGTTTCCGTGATCCGAAGCGTGAATGGCGCTTCCGCTTCCTCGAAGTCTATCGATCTCAGGCGAACTGGTCGCTCTGATGGATTTTGCGATTTCACCGCCACTTCGCCATGGTCTTTTGAGAGATTCGCTGGAGATCATGGATCTCGCTATTGCTGCCGGGCGCTCTGAAGCTTGTCGGCGCTGGTCGCTATAGATCCGAAGTTTGATCTTCTCGCGAAGTTCTTCCTGCTCCATCCAGTAGAGTTCTTCCTCTTCATGGGCCTATCGGCGATACCGCCTCACGAGCGGACTGGCTTCGTTCTCTGGTGGATGTCAGCGCTTTCATCGGAAGGATCCGACTGGTCGCTGATATCTAGATTGATGCGCCGACGCCGCTTTCCTTGTTTCCCGCCGCCGAGGGCTCTTCGGGCATCTTTTTCGCGGCTTCCGAGATCCGTCGAAGTCTTCGGGGCGCGTCTTCGCGGATCCGCAGCAACTTGCTCCGCAGCGTTAAGGTGTCGACCTGTTTTGCGAGCGAGGTTATCAGCTTGTCCTGTTGTTCCGCTACCGGGCGGAGGTAAACAGTTCCTTCATCTACCTGAGCGCCAGTGTTTGCATCAGCAGGATCGCGACGACTCCAGCTGGAGTCTTCGTTGGCGCTGACGGTGTTCCGCTCTAGCTGGCTGATCTTTGGTGACGCCGTAGACATGATCGAAGCGCAGCAGTTGCGATAGATAGATCCGTAACCCTCCTTCTAGCCAAACCGTGGGAACCGAAATTCGCACCGCCAATTTCCGATAAAGATTTGTGGAGGAAAACTGAGTTAACCCGATCTTCCTGAAGGTCCCGGATATCTGCTGGGCCGCATTACGTAAAACAATCAATAGAAATAAAAGTTGCGAAAATAGAAATCGTAAAGTTGAGCGAAGAGATCTTATTTCTGAATTTCGCTTGAGCGCGTACAACAAGAAAAGAAATCGGCTGTAAGAGCTGTTGAGGAGTCCGCTGGTCTGGTCGCCTAAGTCTATCCTAGCTGAGTCGCGAGCTAGTGAAAACAGAAAGAATGCTAAATCGCCGGCTAAGTACTAAGTGCTCTGAATGTTTGTGATCTTCTTTGCTTCTTGCTCAAAGCTCTCCTTATATACCTCTTTAAGACGGCTCCATCTTCTCGCTGAATCGGGCTTTTTCCATTTTCGTCATCTTCGTGGTTTATATGGAAACTTGACATTTATCTTCAGAAAACTTGACATTTATCTTCCGGAAACTTGACATTTATCTTCTGAAACTTGACATTTATCTTCTGGAAACTTGACATTTATCTCTTATGTGAGGATAAAGATAAACCGCCATAGTTATCCTTCCTTCGGAGAATCGTGACGTACGCGTTTTGGCCACGCTCCGTTAGCGCTTTTACTGTTTTTCGAAGGACGGTCTTTGAAGGTTTCGTGTTTCGGCGGAACCCAACCTCGTGATAGTCAGATAGTGGTGTTCAAGAATAACCGTGGATTGTACCAAACTTGCGTAGATTGATCCAACAAGCTAAGATGGGATCGAACCGGCACGATAAGACCAGACCGACGAGGGTCGCTGGACCGACGCCAGGCCAATTCGCTGCGGACAGGTGCCGGGCGCCAGGGCCGGAAAAGCCGCTGGGCGCCAGGCCGGTGCGCGGGCCAGGCCGCCCCGCGTCAGCCGGGGCCAGGACGGGTGCCGCTGGCGCCAGGCCGCCGTTTCGGCGCCGCCGAGCGCCGCCCGCTGGATTCGTGCCGCCGCGCCAGTCGGGTGCCATTGGTGCTGCCGGCGCCAGGCCGTTCGACGCTGGGTGCGCTGGTGCCAGGCCATCTTGCCGCCTGTGGGTTCTTGATCTTCCTGATCTGAGATGTTGGTTTCGAATCCGGGCGTTGAACGGAGTTTTATGCGCTTCCTCAGAAGTCCGTCAATTCGGGTGCACTTGCCGTTGTGGATCTGCGACTTTACCGCTTTGACTTCCGCCGCTTTTACGATGTACTCATGGAGATTGTGGATTTCATCAGGGTTTTCGCAGCTTTCCGAGCTTGTCGGCGTGGCCGCTGATGGATCCTGGTCTGTTTTTCAGCCAGCTCCTCCTGTTCTATCCAATAGAGGTTTTCTTCTTCCTCCGTCATGGGTTTTTCCAATGACGCCACGCCGAAATGGACTGGCTTCGTTTTTCTGTGGACATCAGCACCTTCGCCCGGAGCCGGTCGGACTGGTCGCTATGTTCAGATCGATCCGCCGATATCGTCCTCTTCGCGTTCCCGGCGGTGTGGAAGGTTCTCCGAAGCCGGCAGTGCACATGGCGGGAGCGTTTCGTCATGTTTTTGGCCTGAAGAAGTTTTGTCCGCGACGCAGCTCGACGCCCGAGTCTCAAATTGAATCTTATACCGCCAAGTGGCTCTTGTGGTCCCAAGACGGAGCTTTGCTCTTGGCCTTTGCCATTAAGGTTTCCACCTGTTTTATGAGAGGCCACGAGTTTCCCTTGTTCGTCCGACTTTTTCTGAGCCGAGGCTAACAATTCCTTCATCTGGTCTAGTATCAGCGTGTTAGTAGTGATTGTCGATACGCTTCCAGCTGGAGTTCTATCAGCGGAATCGACGGAGTCCCATCGTGTGTTTGCGGTCTTTGTCAGCCAATTGTCATTATCGGACTGAGCAGGTGTGGCGTAGAGAGAGATCCGCATCTCCTTCTAGCCAAACTGTGGGAACCGAAATTCACACCGTCGAATTTTGTTAATCGGAGGAAAGCCAAGCTGGCCTAGCCTTCCTTTGAAGGTCCCTTAGCATTCGCTGGGCCACGACAACACACCAATATGAAAGAATAAAGGATAATAAATCGGAAAAGAGCAAAAGGAGAACAAAAGATCTTATTCGAATTTGCGCTTTGAGCGAACAACAAGTAGGATCCTAGGCCACGAGAGCTGTCGGCACGCTCGCTATTCTAGCCACCTAAGTTCTAACCTAGTTGAGTCGCGAGCTCGATAGTAAAAGCGAAAATGCCTATACCGCTTCTAAGTGCCAAGTTTGATCTGAAAGCTCTTTTTTTTGCTCCCGCCTAAGCTCTCCTTATATACTCCCTCTAGGTCGGTTTGCTCTCTTTTCAGGTTGGATTCTTCGCAAGACGGGCTTTACCATTTTCGCCATCCTTCATGATTATCTTCGAAACTTGATATTTATCTTCGAAACTGTGACATTTATCCTTTCTCGCAAATAAAAATAACCGCCATACCAGCCTTGGGCTCAATCTTATTCTAAACTACTAAGTGGACCATCCGTAATCTAGGCCCCTTCTGAGCCGCTTTCGACTTGGGCATTTTTACGCATTTTTCCTAAGAAACAACCGCTGGTTTTTCCGAAAGGATTCCACCTCGTATTGTCAAGGCACCTGGTGTTCAAACTGACCATAGCCGCTTTATACATCAGGCAAGAATCCGCTTCGACGACTCAAGTCTTTTATAACCTTCCAAGTTTTTCTTCGATAATCCTAAGTGAGATGAAAGATGGGTATTGTGTCCATGGACCTGAGGACCGTTACGGAAACTTTAGACGAAGATGCATGGTGCATGGATAGGACCAGGTTCGAATTGTCCGTGGTATTGATCTCGCCTCGCGGGCAGTGGACCATTGTTGTCGCTACCGTCCGTGGGCCAGCTGACCCGTCATGTCGCTGGGTCGCCTGCGGCCAGCGGACTATCGTCATGGTCGCTACGCCTGCGGCCAGCTGACTGCAGTTAGGTCGCTACCGCATGAAGCGGACCATCGCCATGGTCATTATGGCATAGCAGACCCGTCAATACAGCCGCTTCCACGGCGAAGCGACCACCGTCATGGTTGCTTACCGGGCGAAGGGATTCGTAACACGGTCACACTCGCCCATGGGCGAGTGGATCTGTATCGTATCACGCCGCCCATGGGCGAAGTGGACCATTGTCGTGGCCGCCGCCTCATGGAGAGCGACCATTGTCGTGGTCGCCGCCCATGGTCGAAAACCGCGGTGTTCATCCCGATCTGCCCGCTATCCGCTTTTCGGTTTCAAGGTTGACCGAGATTTGGTTTTTCCGGGATTTTAGGCATCGATTCCGCTGACCGATTTTGACCCCAACAATGCATGACAACACAAGACCATCTCCCTCTAACTGAAAAGGTCAGGACTCTTATAAATTCATGGACCACTCGTTGCTTATCATATGCAGAAAGATTGCTGCCGATAAAAACAGTACTTATGAGCATAGCAAATTTTAGGCCTCAGCATACCGGCTTCCAAGCCAATGCATAAAAGAAGTTGAGAAAATATGCGCATTTCCTTTGGTCAGGTCCAGATTTAAAAATCTCAGGTGCTAAAGTGTCTTGGAAGGAAGTTTGTGCTCTTAAGAGCGAAGGTGGTCTAGGCATTAGACCTCTCAAGGAGGTGAACACGACTTATGGCTTAAAACTTATATGGAGGTTGCTATCCGAGAAGTCCCTCGTGGGGAAAGTGGGTTCGTAAGAATCTCACGAAGAAGAAGAACTTTGGGAAGTCAATGGGAAACACAGCAGGGGTCTTGGATGTGGAGATAAATTCTTAAGTTGAGAGACATTGCTAAAACATTTCACAGGAAGGATATTGGTAATGGGAGTGACAATTCCTTCTGGTTTGATCAATGGCTCGACATGGGTCAGTTGTCGGAACTGCTTGGGGATAGAGGTATCATAGACTTGGGTATCTCTCGAGAGTCAACTGTAGAAGAAGCCTTTTCCAGGCAGCTGCCAAGACGGCGACCTCGTTCTGATATCCTGCAAGAGGTCGAGAAGCAAATTGTGATCTACAAAGATAAAAGACGTGAGGATATGCAGGACACTGATCTTTGGCGCCGGAAGTCGGTTTCAAGAACAGATTCTCTAACCATGAAACCTGGCTTCTAAGTCGACAGGAAAGAGCAGAAGTAGATTGGGCTAAGGGGGTATGGTTCACTCACTCTACCCCTAAATTCTCCTTTGTGACATGGCTGGCGATGCTGAACAGGCTATCAACCTTGGACAGAGTAGCTACTTGGAACAGAGGAATAGACACAACCTGTGTTCTATGTAAGACTGCAGCGGAGAAGAGAGATCATTTATTTTTCCAGTGTTCTTATTCAACCATGATCTGGTAGAAGTTGGCGAAAGGAATTATGAAGAGAAGATACTCAGATAACTGGTCATCCATTACGAGTATGATCAAGAACAGTGGTATGGATCCGATCTCTACATTCTGCCTCAGATACTTCCAGTGTGTTATTTATATGATCTGGTTTGAGCGAAACCGACGTAGACATGGAGATACTCCAAGAACTACAACAACTCTGGTGAAGAAAATTGACAAAACTATCAGGAACCGCTTATGCCTTTTGATGAGGTCTGGAGGAGATAGAAGATATGTGGAAGCTTTGGTTGTATGGTTTGACTCTCGATAAAGTAGGAGAAAGTGATTTGATAAGAGGTTCTCTAAATCTTTGTTGCACTTGATGTAAAAAGACTTTTGATGAATATAATTTAAAATTCATTCAAACAAAAACTCTTGTAAAAAAATTTATGAAATCAAGAATAATTGTTGGGGTCAAATCGGTCAATGACGAAATCGTCAAAAATCCTCGAAAGAAAAGCCAAGCCGACGATCAAATCCAAGAAACGGGTCGTCGCCGATAAAACTCACGGAAGGCTCGCCCACTCCCATCCGCCAACGGCGAGGGTCCTGGCGCCATCAATGCATCGCTCTCACGATCTCGGCGATGACAGCATCCTGGTCCCTTGAAATCCATGTCTGGATTGTCCGAGATCTACAATGAGTCTTCCGTAAAACCTTCCCGATTGTTTTAAAGATTCATCTTTTAACATATCTAAAACTCGGAGCCACATTGCTCTCATCCTCGACGACGGAAAATCTGAAGATCTAAGTCCATCTCAAAATCCCGATATCGCGAATCTGGAAACAATTATCTCGAGATCTACGACTAGAGACCCTCCCAAAACTCGAAAGATTTCCCGCAAACGACTGACGAGGGAAAGATCGAACAAACCCACGGACGGCAAGACGGCCTGGCACCAGCAGCACGCGGGACGCTGGCTGGCGGCGGCATCGACGCTGGCTGGCCTGATGCCGGGCGGCACTCGCCTGGCTGGCTGGCACGCGGGACGCGGGCTGGCCTGGCGCCGCGGCACGCTGACGCCGCGCACGCTGACGCTGGCTGGCTCATGCCGGGCGGCACTCGCTGGGCCAGCGGCACTCGCCCATGCCGGGCGGCACTCGCCTGGCCCATGCGGGCGGACGCTGGTCGGCTCATGCCGGGCGGCACTCGCCTGGCGCCGCGGCACGCTGGACGCTGGCTGGCTCAGGCCGCTGCACCTCGCCTGGCCGCGACGCTGGACGCTGGATGGTCGCACCGGCGGCATCCCTGGCTATGCCGGGCGACGCTGGACGCTGGCTGGCTCTGGCGCGGCACTCGACGCTGGCGGGTCTGGCGCATGCGGCTCGCCTGGCGCTACGGGCACCACGCTGGCCGCCTGGCGCCGCGGCATCGCCGCTGGTCGGCCTGGCGTCGTCCACGGCCTCGCCCCGTTTCGTTCCTATCGCGTCTCGCTCGATCCCATCTTAGCTTGTTCGATCAATCTACGCAAGTTTGGTATGATCACGGCTATTCTAACGCCACTTCTCGACTAAACAAGGAATTGAGGTTCCTTCGAAACACCGGACCTTCAAAGACTGTCCTTCAAAACCAAAACGCTTAACAGCCCAACGCTGCCAAACGCCCACGCATTTTTCCGAAAAGGAAGGATAACTATGACGGTTTATCTTTATCCTCACATAAGAGATAAATGTCAAGTTTCCATAAGAGATAAATATCAAGTTTCCAAGATAAATGTCAAGATTTCCAAGATAAATGTCAAGTTTCCGATAAACACAAAGATGGACGAAAATGGAAAAGCCCAACTCAGCCCGGAAGATAGACCGCCATAGGAGGAGTATATAAGGAGAGCTTTGAGCAAGAAGCAAACCAGATCAAAAACGTC
This sequence comes from Brassica nigra, assembly GCA_016432835.1. Classification (NCBI taxonomy): domain Eukaryota; kingdom Viridiplantae; phylum Streptophyta; class Magnoliopsida; order Brassicales; family Brassicaceae; genus Brassica; species Brassica nigra. The sequence continues at coordinate 22,994 of JAEACV010000833.1, read as the reverse complement.
CAGAGCACTTAGAGCAACTTAGCATTATTTTCTGTTTTCACTAGCGAAAGCGACTCAACTAGATACTTAGGCATCAGACTAGCTAACTTGCCGACAGCTCTCGTGAGCCAAGGCTCTACCGTTGTTCACGCCAAACGCCGATTCGAAATAAAATCTTTGCTCTATTCTTTTTTCTTACGATTTTATTTCGCTTTCATATTTTCTTTGTCGAACTGATTGTGTCGTGCGCCCAGCAGATATCCGACCTTCGTGGAAGGCTTGGTTCACTTGGCTTTCTCCAAATCAACTTAATTTGACGGTGCGAATTTCGTTCCCTACGCTTGGCGCTAGAAGGAGGGGGTTACGGATCTATCTATCTCGCGAACTGCACACGCCGATCATGTCAGCCGACGCCACCAAGGATCAGCCAGCGCCAGACGGCAACACCCGCCGATGCCAACGCTGAGAAGACTCCAGCTGGAGACGCGCCCACAGTCACTGCTGATGCAAACACTGAGGCGCCAAGCAGATGAAGGAACTGTTTACTGCCGGGCGAACAACAGACAAGTTGATAACCTCGCCGCAAAACAGGTCGACACCTTAACTGCGAGGAGCAAGTTGCCGCGCTGATCCACCAAGGCACGCCGCGCAGGAGACTCGACTTCGATCTCCGGCACTAGAAAAGATGCCCCGAAGAGCCCACCCCGGGAAACGGCCCGAAGGACAGCAAACACCTCGCAGAACCTTCCACTTCCGCCGCGGAAACAAGGAAAGCGACGCCGAAGATCGATCTAGATGTCAGCGACCGATCGGATCCTTCCGGCGAAGACGCTGACATCCACCCCAGAGAACTCCGGCCAGTCCGCCGCGACGGTATCCTTCGATAGGCCCATGACGTAAGAGGAAGAAGAACTCTACCGATGGAGCAGGAAGAACTCGCGAAGATCAAACTCGATCTATCGCGACCAGCCGACAGGTTCGAGGAACGCCGGCGCAATAGCGTAGATCCATGATCTCCGCGGAATCTCTCAAAAGACCGTGGCTGAAGTGAAAGCGTAAAATCGCAGATCCATCAGCACCAGTTCCGCTCGAGATCGATAGACTCTCGAGGAAGCACGAAAACACCGCTCACCACTGGATCACGGAAACACGATCTCAGACCCGTGGAAGATCAAAATCCCGATCTATGACGGTACGACGGATCCTAAGTCGCACCTGCAGTCCTTCCAGATCGCAATGGGTAGGTGCAAACTCCCCGAGCCGAACGGACGCAGGTCATTGTCTTCTTCGCCGAAAGCACCTCAAAGGTGCTGCACTCGAAAGTGGTTCTCCCGCTCAAAAGGAACTCCATCGAAGCTTCCGCCAACTGGCCTCGGCGCTTTCAAACAGTACTCCATGTTCATGGATAGAGAAACGTCCGACGTGGATCTATGGAGTCTAGCTCAGAAGGAAGACGAAGTCACCCGCCACTTCATGCAAGGTTCAAACTGGTGATGGCCAGAGTAATGGCATCAGCGATAATGTCGCAATCGACGCTCGAGAAAACTCTCGTACAAGTCAAAGTTCCAAAGTGGATACTACTGGAAAAGCCGCTGACAATCCAGGATACTTCCACAAGGCAACGGACTTCATCATCATGGAAGAAGAGATGAAGCTTCTATCGCAGAAGCACGGACCGCAGAAAACCGGCCCAAGAAGAAACCCTCGTGAACGACAAATACGCCCATCACGGCGGGAAGACGCCCAAGGCAGCATAACTACGCCATCAACTCGAGCAAGGCAAAACCTCCGAAACACCTGACCAGGAACCAGTACAAGGATAACTCCTACTGCGAAGTTCCACGACCAGAGGTCACTCCACCGCGAACTGCAAGGTTCTCGGCCCGCTCGCCGCGCAAAACTCCTCACCGCGAAGCTATCAAAGGTCAAGAGTATAAAGGACTTGCTCCTGACTCGACCGCCCAAAGACTAACAAAACTATTCAAGACCGCGACCAAAACCAATCAGGGAAAAGCCGAAGAAGACAGACGACCAAGGAACAACAGCACGCCAGAGGGTAAACATGATCATCGGAGGATCACAGTTCTACCAGGACTCTGTCTCATCGATAAAGCCTACGCAAAAGCCGAGACCAGTTCCAACTGGTTCCCTGACAGCGATGTTCCTAACCACAATCGCTGAGGAACACGACCGCCGGAATCGACAAACCTCACCGCTCTTTGGTAATCGACCTGGTCATCCAGGATCTCAAGTCGGCCGCATTCTCGCCGATACTGGAAGCACGGTCAACGCCATCTTCCGCGACACCTCTACAGGATGAAGATCCCACTTGGGGAAGTCGCCCCGAGCCAAAACCTTTGACGGGTTCTCGGCCACTACCATGACCTCGAAAATTAAACTCCCACCATGGCGGGAAGTTACAAAGATCGCCGAAGTTTGCAGTAGTCGACAACCCGCCATCTACAACGCCATCATGGGAACCCTTGATCAACTCCATGAAGGCAGTACCGCCCACATATCACCTCGGTATCAAGTTCCCGACTCGACCGAACCGCAGCCATCCGGTAGCCAGAAACAGTCGAGACTCATACCTAGCCGAAGTTCAAACTGCTAAAAGATCGAACGCCTGCGGTCAACCCAAAGCGAGCAAAGGAATCACACAACATTCCCAAGACTCAAGAAAATGATCCAAAATCATCTGAACAGGCAACGATTCAAGACGACGACAAAGCCTCAATCCACCGCCGAAGAACGACAGCTCGACTCCCCGACAAACCACTGATCCGACCAGCACGATCGAACGGCAACGCGACGGGAGTAAAACGTCCACGCAACTATCAGAACTACGAGATGGCTTGATCCTCGAAGAGGTATCGAGGCAGCCCGTCAAACCCGACGAAGTTCAGCTATCCCCTCACCAAAAGGGGACTGCGCGATACTCCTATACTCCCACAAAACGCCAAAAACCGCGATATGTACTTTAAACTTCAAATTTTAATAAAATTCTTTCTATCTTTCATGCTTACTTAAACGATCAACGCCGAAAACGAAAATCATATCTTCAAAAGAAACGCCAGACGCCGAACTTCTTAAAAGATAACAAAACTCGATATCCGCAAAAGACAGTCCACCAGCGACTTGTAATAACTCACGCCGATTGGCCCCGACGGACGCCATAAGAAACGCTTCACTCAATACAAAATCGTAGTCAGACCTACAAAGGTCCTCTTACATCCGACAAGGATATCATAGCGCTATACAAGAAACCCAAAATTTTGGTTTAGCGCCTCGATATATTCCAAGATAGCTCGATTCTTTTAACACAAGTCATATAAGCCGCATTAGTCGCGACTTTAAACGAAAAGAATCAGGAAGAAATCACTAACAGGCAAAACGAAGCCGATCAGTCATCGACAGCCTCAAAGCTGAGAGTAAACCTAGGTCTTGCCCTAAACCCAGTCTTGCTGGATCTTGACATCTCACAGACATAGTATCGTGATAAGATCCCAAAACATGTCTCTTATCGCTACACCTAAAACGCCGCTAAAAGTAGCATACGGACTAAGCGACAAAAGAGTTAGGATAATGGCGACTACTCGCGATCCTTCCTCTACACTTGACGAAAGTATAAATCAAAACAAAAGACTAAATCTCGCAAATTTTCATATTCATAAAAGCCGCAAAAGACGGCAGGATTCAAAGCCACCAACGCCAGTCCCAAAACATAAGAATGCAACCTCCAACGGTCGCAGGATAAAATTATTAAAACGCCACACACGCCAGAAAATTCAATTCACAAAAGGAAGTCAACGCTGAGAAACCGGATGCAGAAATCCCAAATGAACTAGCAGGTTGGTCCACTTCTTCATTCACACCTCGAGCATTCCCACCATTCTCGGTGTTCTCATCGGCTCGACCTCCATCAGATCCTCGAAACCTCGATAGTTCCCATAGTCTCCGGACTCTTTCTTCTACCGGAGGAACCAAGGACTCAGCATGAGCACACCCGCCATGAAATCCTTCATTTCAGCGATCTCGAATCGAAGAGAAATCTGGGTTCGAGACTTGTAAAGATTTACGACCAACCGCGCACTCGCGAAATCACCAACAAACTCCTGAGCTTCTTTAAAGCATGAAACTCAGCAGCAAACGATTCGCTCTGCCTTGCCACCGCGCACCATCCTCCTTCCTCTTCTTTCCGCCTGACGAGAGCCCGAAATGAAGCTCAGCTTGCTTCGCTCGTGCCTTCACCTCTTGACGGAACCGAAAGCTCTCGCCCACTTGTGGTCTTAGTTAGCAATCCTGGATTTGCGAAACTCGAGTCGCCGCTAAACACTCTTAGTCCCTGCATGAAACTCAAGATCAGCAAGCATGCTTATATACGATTCAAACGCAGGTTAAAGAAGTTCAAGGGCCAAACCTCGCTGACACGCTGGGAGCCCTCGCAAAACCCGTTGTTTCTCCTCATCCTCCACTCATCAAGTAGTAAACTCCGGAGGAAGGCCATCAAAGAAGTTGATAGGTGGAAACCGCTGGTTCCATCTTTTCCGCTGGAACAAAACTAGGTTTTTCTCCCAACGGTGAAGGGTTTTCGAGCCTTCCCATCGCCGATTTCTTCCCTTACGACCTCCGCGCCCCAGAAGGAACCACGGTAACAGGTTCGATGTCGACGACGGAACGAACCCCGACCGATAAAGGTTAACCGCATCTCGATCCGCTCGAGGGTGAAGGATTTCCAGAAAACGGCCTTTGACGAAGAAGATCTCTCGACGAAAACGCTACCAGGCAAATGCGCTAGGGTTGTTCCCTACAAAACGAAAATTTTGTCAAAGACACGCGACTTCCAAAAGTGAGATAGATAACAGAATTTTCGCCATATTACCTCGTTAAAGTTCCATGCCCGCGAAATAGATGGAGGCAGCTCTCCTCGACAGACTCGCCATCTATTTGAACAAAGAAGAAACGCCCTGCCACGATTTGGGATTCGGCAGTCCCCTGAATCACGCCATATCCTTCTTAGGCAGCATGGAATAGTAACCGCCACTCACGGGCCGAGTACCCCAAAGACCTTCAAATCATCGACCAAGATCAATCCCGAAGTTCAGAGCTAGCAATTAGTACGCCAAGCCAACTCTCCAAGGCAGGAACGCTGAGTTGGTTGATCGAAGTTAGAAGCGTGAAGCGCATCTAACAATGGCACCAGGAATTGGGAACCACATACCGCAGACGAAGAAAGCTTCGAACATGTAAAGAAATCTTTATGAGGATTCTTGCACTCGCTACCAACGGAACTGGAATTTGACTCCTTCAGAACCTGGTAAAATCTCAAGAACCTTGAGATATTTACGAAACCGAAGCTCGGCGCAAAGGAGCACCGGCTGCCCTGCAGGCCTCTTCGAACAGGGATCTCTCGGGTAGGGGCTAACCTACAAGGGCTCGTAATACGATTCTTTTCCTCCTCAACCGACTCCCGCTTTACCGCTACATGAGCAGGAGAGTCATCCGAGGATGAATGGGAAGAAGAGTTTCTTTGAGGATCTTGAAGACATTGTTCTTAAAGAGAGAGAAAGGATTCTTGAGAGAGAGAGTAAACCTTGTGATGAAGTAAGAAAGAGATTTCTTACTCCATATAAAGGAGGTAAAATCACTATTTACCCCGATTTTCGCAGACGACACATCTCAACACTTTCCCACATCGCTATACCGCAGCTAGATCCGACAGGCTCTACGGTTCCTAGCTAGCTGGGGCTAACTGTTGGGGTCAAAATCGGTCAATGACGAAATCGCCACCGAAGTCCTCGAAGAAAAGCCAAGCGACGATCAAATCCAAGAAACGGGTCGCCGCCGATAAAACTCACGGAAGGCTCGCCCACTCCCATCTGGCGCCAACGGCGAGGGTCCTGGCGCCCATCAATGCGATCGCCTCACGATCTCGGCGATGACAGCATCCTGGTCCCTTGAAATCCATGTCCGGATTGTCCGAGATCTACAATGAGTCTTCCGTGAAACCTTCCGATTGTTTTAAAGATTCATCTTTTAACATATCTAAAACTCGAGCCACATTGCTCTCATCCTCGACGACGAAAATCTGAAGATCTAAGTCCATCTCAAAATCCCGATACTGCAGAATCTCGCTGGAAACAATTATCTCGAGATCTACGACTAGAGACCCTCCCAAAACTCGAAGATTTCCGCAAACGACCGACGAGGGAAAGATCGAACAAACCCACGGACGGCAAGACGCCTGGCACCAGCAGCACGCTGGACGCTGGCTGGCGCCTGCACTCGCCTGGCCCGGCCACGCCGCCCTGGCCCGCCTGGCCCGCCACGCGACGCTGGCTGGCTCATGCCGGGCGCACTCGCCTGGCGCCGGGCGGCACGCTGGACGCTGGCTGGCCTGGCGCCGGGCGGCACTCGCCTGGCGCCGGGCGGCACGCTGGACGCTGGGCCTGGCTCGGGCGCCGCAGACGCTGGACGCTGGCCGCTCGGCTGGCGGCACTTCGCGCCTGGCGCCGGCGGCACGCTGGACGCTGGCGGGCCTGGCGCCGGGCGGCACTCGCCTGGCGCCGGCGCACGCTGGACGCTGGATGGCCTGGCGCCGGGCGGCTTCGCCTCGCCGGGCGCACGCTGACGCTGGCTGGCCTGGCGCCGCTCGACGCTGGCTCGGCGCGGCGCACTCGCCTGGCGCGGCGCACTGCCACGCTGGCCGCCTGGCGCCGCGGCATCTGCGCGCTGGTCGGCCTGGCGCTCCACGCCCTCGCCCCGTTTCCTTATCGCGCCCTGCCGATCCCGCCTTAGCTTGTTCGATCAATCTACGCAAGTTTGGTATGATCACGTTATTCTGAACGCCACTTCTCGACTAAACAAGGAATTGAGGTTCCTTCGAAACACCGAGACCTTCAAAGACTGTCCTTTCAAAACCAAAACGCTTAAACAGCCTAACGCCGCCAAAACGCCCACGACGATTTTCTAAAAGGAAGGATAACTATGACGGTTTATCTTTATCCTCACATAAGAGATAAATGTCAAGTTTCCATAAGAGATAAATATCAAGTTTCCGAAGATAAGTGTCGAGATTCCAAGATAAATGTCAAGTTTCCGATAAACACAAAGATGGACGAAAATGGAAAAGCCCACCAGAAGATAGATCAGGAAGATAGCAAACAGATCAGAGCACTTAGAGCAACTTAGCATTATTTTTGTTTTCACTAGCGAGCTGCGACTCAACTAGGATAGACTTAGGCGATCAGACTAGCGAACTCCCGACAGCTCTCGTAGCCAAGGCTCTTACTGTTGTTCACGCTTAAACGCGGATTCGAAATAAAATCTCTTGCTCTATTCTTTTTTTTACGATTTTATTTCGCTTTCATATTTTCTTTGTCGAACTGATTGTGTCGTAGCGCCCAGCAGATATCCGGACCTTCGTGGAAGGCTTGGTTCACTGGCTTTCCTCCAAATCAACTTAATTTGACGCTAATTTCGGTTCCCACAATAATAAAAATTATTTACTTTCAATTCTTATTATTTTTATATTTCTAGATAATTTACTAAAATTGACAGTTTTACTGCAATTCAAAACAACCACTACTTTAAAGATGAAAGGCTCTCTTTTGTAACTAAAATATGTGTATTTTTAATGTATTTAAAATAAACTTTTAATATTTCAATCAAAAAAGCTAGTGGCGGCTAGGGCTTTGGCGATCAAGATGGCGATTTTCAGATCCTGCGACTTCTGAACTGGAGATCTCCTCACGACGGACACGACACTGCTAGCTCACCCACAAGGGAGACTATCCTACACTCCTTGTGGTTATTGATTCAACCCCTCTCCTTAGAAGATCTTTGGTTGGCGTCTCCCACAAGCATCAATGACTTGATCTGCTGTTTCATCTCGTGGATTTTGGTTTCCATTGAAACTTCGATCCTCACATAATCATAACTCCCATTGACGTCGTGATTAGCCGCTCTCTGTTTTTCTTCCGCTCCTCTGCTCAACGGTTTCGTTCTACTACAACATTGAAGGACGATCGTTCCAGGATGGGTTCAAGGTTTCAGTCTAAGTCTGCTCATATGGCAGATTTAAAAAAGGGAATCTGCTATGAAGATGAAAAGCCTCGATCCAGTTAACTGAACAGGATGATTCCTTTGTTATCAAATAGTATTGTATGTCTCTTATTGGCAAGATCTTAAATCCGAGGAAACAAAATGTTGAAAACTGATTCAAACGATGCCTCATCTGTGGGATTGGAGGATCGCATCACTGCTAATGATCTTGGGAACAGAAAGATTTTGCTTAACTTTTCAACTGAAGAGAATCTTAACTCGGTTCTCAGGAAGAGTCCATTTCATTATAATTATTGTATGTTTGTACTGGTACGATGGGAACCAATAGTCCATGATGACTACCCCTGGATCATTCCATTTTGGGTTACCCTTACTGGTATCCCTCTGCATCTTTGGACGGACAAAAACTTGATGAATATTGGTGGGAGGCTTGGTCATGTCGATACACTTGAGCTGACAGAAGGCGTATGTTAATCGACATAGACTCTCGCGTTCCTCTTAAGTTCAAAAGGAAAGTTCAATCACCTGAGGGTGATGAGGTTACGATAGGGATTAAATATGATATGCTTTTCAAGCATTGCACAACGTGTGGATCTCTCTCACGAGAAAGGTTACTGTCCGACTAATTCAGTTAATTTGCAAGCGCAAGGACAACAACAGGCGAGAACCAGTGTCTTCGCTCGAGTTCAGCTCCCACAAGAGCAGACCTCTCGCCAACCATTGTTAGGAGAACAAGGAGCTTCTAGTCATCACTCGATCATCTTACATGGCGAGGCATCTTGATAATATCAGAGGTAATGATAATCGTGAGGGCTTGAGAGCTTCTTATTATGCGAACCGAAGTTATCATGGAGGTGCGAACTACCATTCTCGACCTTGGGATGAAGCTAACCAATACAGTCACTCTGATAGGATAATGCGAAGGAGAGATGGGAATGAAAGGACACACCCGTATGGTGGTTCACAACTTCATTCAGAACCTTATGATCGTTACGTTGAGCAAAGATGGCGTCCTAAGCAATACACTGGCTCGTATAATATGAGAAGAGAAGAGCCAGCGCTTTTGAAGTCGGGATCCCAAGAAACGATCATCCCAGATGGTCCAGTTTCAACAGCAATAGCAGCATCGAACAGCACTTAGCACAACATAGTGAGGAGGATGGGAAAGATGCTCGCTATGGAAAAGCTTGCGAGTGCGATCGTCACCCCAACTTCTCGTCATTCACTTCATATGAGTGATAATGTGACTGTAAGAGATAGAGGTGTTTCAAGATCTCTTTCATTCTCGCCAAAGGCTGGTGGTGAAGAGGCCATAATAGGAGCCTTAAGTGATATGGACATAACTGTGCCACAAGATGAACACATGCTTGATTGTGAGGTCGATGATGATGATCTTTTGGGAATGGATCTTATGGAAATGGAGAATGGTAACTCATCACGTGATGTGGTCCCTAAGGAGTCTACACGAGGTTCCCGTAATGTTTCTAAGAGTCTAAAGGCGAGTAAAAGGTAAGAACAAGTTCGTCAAACAGGGATGGTTTGATGGGTTCCAAAAACCCATTGAAACATCATCTATGAAGACAATCAGTTGGAACTGTTGAAGGATTGGGAGCAACCTCACAGTTCGACGCCTTACGGAAATGTGTCAGAAGCATCGCCCAGGACTTGTGTTTCTTTCTGAAACAAATAATAGGAAACTGTTGTTGCAAAACATTCAGGTTGACTTAGGATTTGATCGTTTGTTTACTGTTGAGCCTCATGGCCTTAGTGGAGGTTTAGCTTTATTTTTTATGGATGATTTTCGTTAATGTTATTTTTTAAATAACAGAATGATTGAAATTGAGGCAGTCATTGTGGGAACCGAAATTCGCACTGTCGATTTTAATGAATAAGATTGCGGAGGAAAGCCAAGTAAACCCGACTTTCCTTGAAGGTCCGGATTCTACGCGCCACACTAAATCGAAAGTTAACAGATGACAAAAATAAAATTGTAATGTTTGCTCGGCGCTTTATTAAATGAAAGATATGAATACAAGGATTCTCAAAGACAGAGATTTGCGATTTAAAGAAAAAGATAGAGTCGCAGGCAGCCAAACGCCCTAAGCCTTGTTCGCTAGTCTAACCACCTAAACCCTAATTCTTCTAAGCTAGCAGAGTGCTCTAAGTCTAATTTTGGATGCCCTCCTCTGCTCTTGCTCTCCTTATATACCCACTCCTAGGTCGGTTTGCCTTAGGATGATGGACCTCGCTTTGGGCCCAAGTTTATCTCTTCGTGAAGTATTCCATTTTCGTCGATCTTCGTAAATATCCCCGAGTTTTCCCCTATTTTTCGGTGACTTGATGTTTATCCGATGTTCGGGAAATCGGATAAACCGTCATAGCCTGATTGAGCCTGAATTCTTAAAATCGTAAGTAAGTCCGTGGACTTGTCTTAAGTCGTCGAACGCTTTTATACGATTTCTGAATGACTATATTTCTCGTAAAATAAACCGTGATAGCCTAAATGATCGATGTTCGATTTAATCGATCTTGTTTTATACGATATCTTCTACGAAAGATCCAATCCTTCTATTTTTTGTCGTAAAACATCGAGGATGATTCCAATTGAGTCGAATCGAAAGATGTTTATTCCGAGCGCGGATCATATCAAACTCACGAGGATTGATCCAAGCAAGCCAAGATAGGATCAGACCAAGCATGATGGGACCGAGACCAGACGAGGACCGCCGACCGCGCCAGGGGCTTGCCGCGGCGCCAGGTAAGCTCGCGGACGCTTGCCACCGGCGCCAGGCCGCTCTGGACGCTTGCCGCCGGCGCCAGGCCGCTTTGGACGCTACGCCGGCGCCAGGGGCTTGCCGGGCGCCAGGCCGGTTCGCCTCACCTGCCCGGTACCAGGTCGACTTGCCGCCGGGCGCCAGGCGGCTTATGGACGCTTTGCTGCGCGCCAGGCTTGCCGCCGGCGCCAGGCCGTTCGCTCGCCACGCTTGGGTTCTCGCACCGTGGGTTTTCCGCTGTCCGATCTTTCCGCTGGCCGCTTGTGCGGAAATCTTTGAGTTTGGAAGGATCTTTAGTAGATTTCGAGATAACCGCTTTTGACCCCAACAGTTAGCCCCACCGTAAGATCGAGACGATTTTGCAGCGAATGATTCGAAGTTTCTGAAAATCAAATTTTCGGCTAAGGATTTTTTCCGCAGGAAACCTACGCATCATCCCCTTTTCTTATAAATAGCCAGCCTTCCTTCTCATTCTTCACATCTTTTCAAATTCTCTTATCTCTCTCAAGAAAATAAAATGTCTTCATCCCAAGTTGAAAAGAATGATTCTGATGTTGAGATGGGCGAGGCCAGCCAAGTTCGGTTCCGCCGCTCAGGATGCTACTCCGTCCCTCATTGATGGGTTTGACTCTTTCAAGGCTAAGCTATCCGGCGAGTGCTGCGAAAGCCTCAAAGCTGGCGAGGACTGGACGCCGATGTTCCTTCCATGTTCGATTCCTTTGCCTGCTTCTCCGATCTCGCCTGCTCCTTCGCCCTTCGCCGTTCTTCCGGTTCCCAGCCCGAAGTCCCATCCGATGCCCTCCTGCCTGCATGGAAGGGTTATTGTTCCAGAACAGATTCTTGAGCAGATTCCTGATGTTCAGGTTCATCCATCGAAGTTCTTCGACGCTCGATCGTGATCTCCGAGAGAGGATGCAATAGAATCTACACCTCTTCCGCAAAGAGGGAGCTCATCTTGGGATCAGCTGGTGCCCGCCGCTGCCAAGGGAAGGGCAAGGGCTGGTGCGCATCCGTGAGCAAAAGGAAGCGGGTGCTAAGAGCCAGGAGAGCTTAACTTTCAGAGCCATGGCACCATCGCTCCAAGGTTCGATTTCAATCTATCCGCAATTTTGTATCGCTTTTTGTTATGATGATACTTACCCTTCTTTGCGGACACTTTGTGTCGCTGATTGACGGAATGCTTGGCAGTGTGGGTCGGAAGTCATTCGCCTATCGGCGAGCTGGAGTCGCCGCAGAAGCTGAAGCCGCATTAAGGCTACACCGCAGACCGCCGAGGACACCCATGCTGCCCAGACGCCCCAGCTTGAGGTTCGATCAGCGACCTTGAGCGTGACTTGGGAAGACCGCGAAGTTCGCTACTCAAGGTGAAGAAGGAGAAGAAGAGCAAATCCTCGGAAGTCCGCCTCCTTCAGTAAGGTCCAGACTCATGAGGAGATGACGCCGAGATCCTGAGGTTGCTGATGCCCGCGACGACTTCTTTGGTCGCCCGACGAGGATGGCCACCCTGTTTGAGTCCTTGATAGCCATCCGCAAGAGGGACTTGGCTTTAGCGGGATCGAGGTGAGTCTGAGTGAGCTCGAGTTGCTTCGGGTAACGAGGCCCCGCCTTTGGATTTGAGGACGCCAGACTATCGCCCCCAGAAGAGAGGGCGACCACCGAGGGAGATTTCGATGATCCTTGCCGCCTGCAGGAATGCACCTTGCGCCGACCAAGACTCAGAAGATCAGGAGCGCATCGAGAGGATTGCGAGGCTGACGACGAGGCGGTAGTGGTGGTGTGACCGAGGGAGGCGACGCGGCAGGCTATCCCTATTGCGGGTGAGTTTGAGGATGAAGGTGACGCCCCGAGCGTCTAGGTTTATCAATCCCTTATGGGATTTCTTTATATGTGTTTCGCCGCTAAGAGGCCATGATGTATTTATCGACTGGCCGCTGGTAGCTTCAATCCCTGCCCCTTTTGGGGTTTTGTTTGAACTTTGCGTCTCAATCTATGAAACGTTTTTCGATTATTTATGAACTTCAGTTTTTTCAAGTATGAGAAAGAGGTGTGAGTTGTCATCTCATTCCAAGTTCCCTGATGATCACCGCATCTATTGTTTGCATAAAGCCAGATTTTCCGTGGTTTACCGATTTAAAAAAGTTCGTGAAACAAATAGCTTAAGTGAAGAGACAAATTTTGATCTCGTGATACCATACTATGTCTGTGAGATGTCAAGATCCAGCGTGGCTGGGTTTAAGGCAAGACCTAGGTTTACTCGACTGAGGCTTTTGATGACAAATCGGCTTTCGCTTTGCCTGTTTGGCGATTTTAACCTGACTCGCACCGCTTTAAATCCGCTAATTGTTGTCGGCTTATATGATTTGTCTGGCGGAGTCGAGCTACTTCCTTTACGTAAGAGCTAAACCATATTTCTTGTATAGCTATGTTTATCCTTGTCGGATGCAAGAGAGCCTACCCATCAAGGGCTGCTATTTGTCCGCTTAGACGCTAGAGTTCGCTTGTTGTGATCAGCAACAACGAAATGATACCGCTTTGAGGTGCATTTGTATGTTTTGAGTTCTAGAGACTAAGATTTCGCCTGCAACGCTTTTATGGAAAAGAATGTCCTTCGCCGCTAGCGACGCCTCGCAGTGCTGAAGGTCGATTTTTCCATATGCCGCATTTCGTGGTCGAAACGCCATGGGCTTGGGATGTTTTGCTAATGTTCGCAGCCAGAAAACTGTTGTTTCCGCTTTGGACGCTGACCAAGGGGTCGCAGAATTTGACCTGTGGAGAATCGCCTACATTCACTTTGCTTCGAAGTGCTGGCCCGGATTTGTTTTTTGATGTGATAATCGCTAGTGGATACTAGATCCGCTCGCTGCCGCTCAGAATTGGCTAAATGCGTTGTCAAAAAGAGTTTCAAAGTTTCAGAATTTTCAAATTCGGGAGTATAATGGTATACGACTTCCCCTTTAATCGGGGATAGCTGAGCCGCTTAGCGAAGTTGTTCACGCACTTTTCGGGATCAAGCCATCTCAGAAGTTATTTGTATCACGCCATTGTTAGTGATAGTATTTTTAAGATGCATCGCTCCAAGTTCTTGGATTTTTACGCCTTGCATGTTCGCGATTGGTATAACCTGGTCGGACTACTTTATTGACTTTGTATGGTCCTTCCCAGTTTGCTCCCATTTTTCCCGCTTCGCTCGCAGTGTTTTGGAAGACTTTGCGTAAGACTAAATCGCTTTCTCTGAACCTGCGATGGCGCGCTTGAGTTGTAGTACTTCGCGCAGCTGCTGGTAATTTTGATTCGAATGAGCCTCGGTCACGGCGCTCATTGATAAGATCGAGATTGTCCAGCATTATACCGTTGTTTAAATCTTCTCGCTCGGGAGGAATCTTCTCCGCATCTCGAAATTCTACTTCGGGGATCATGCATTCCGCTCCATAAACGAGCTAATGAAGTTTCACGTAGTCCGCCTTTGGGTTGTATGATGCACCAAAGAACTCCTTCAAGCTCCTCTGCCCATCGCCTTTTGGCCTAGCGCTTTTAGTCCGGCCAAGGACGGTCTTGTTGATGGTTTCTGCCTGTCCGCTGTATGGCGGATACCGGAGTTGACTTTGTAAGTCGTATTTTCCACTTTTCGCAGAATGCTTCAATCGAAAGCGAGATAAATTGAGATCCATTGTCTGTTACGATTTCGCACGGGACCCCATGTCTAGTTATGATATGTTTCCAAACGGTTCTCGACTTGTGTGTCTTTGATACTTTGTAGGATTCTGCTTCTACCCATTTGGAAAAGAAACTGCTAGGACTAGGAGGAAGCGCTTTTGTTTTGATGGATGCATAGGTCCGACAATGTCCATGGACCATCGCATGAAAGGATAGGGGACGATCGAGGAGAGGATTTCCGCTGGTTGATGGATTGTTGAGCATGCCTTTGGCATTTCGACTTCCGGCTAATTTCTCGCAGTCTTTATCATTGTTGGCCAATAATAACCGTGGCGCTTGATTTTGATCATGAGATCTTCCGCCAAAATGATTTCCGCATGATCCAGAATGACCTCTTCCATGATTCTTCTTGCCCTTTCTCCTTCGCGATGTCATGAGAGGACCGAGAATCGCCACTTATAAATTTCTCCTCTATCATGACATACCGCGTTGGTTTTCACTTTACGGCTGCCCATTTTTCGCGGTAAGGTTCCATTCCGATATAGGCTCGATTGGTTCTAACCAAGGGCTGTCGCAGCCATACTCTGTTGGTCCGATCCGCTTCCGTTGATCCTCGACTTCTTCCGCATCTTCCATCTCTCCTCGATTATATTGACGCACCACTGGTGGTCCGATGCTTGATGTTCGATGAATTCGACAGGATTCTCCTTTGAGCCCCTGGATCTGAGCTTGAGGCGAGGGCAGCCAAGCGCCGGCCTGGACGTTTTCCTCAGAGGAATTCTGGTCAGGGCTTAACTGGTCGAAACTACGAGCCAGTTCTTGGACGAAGTTTTAGATATGGCCCATCATTTCGCCCCTTGCTTCATATTCTCGCTGTATTGATTGGCTAATTAACTGAGAATCGCAGTTGAATATTACGGATTTTAATCCATGGGCTAGCCGTAGCTCGCGACGAAAGTGCTTCAGATTCTGCCTCATTGTTCAAGCATGAAAAGCCAATCGAATGACTGTTCTAGGATTTCGCTAGAGAGGTGAGTCGAATTCGATCTCGATCCTTGTTTGGACGAAGATCCCGACGCGGAGGACCCAAGTTGAGTTTGGTTCCTCGCTAGTCATTTCTCTAGTGGGTAATTCTACCAAGAAACCGCAAGTACTGAGACTTTGCACATGTCCTCGGGCGATATTCGATTGTGCAGGATTATCCAAGTGAGAACGTGGTGAGAACCACTATAGTATAAGACTGGAAATATGGTCTTAGTTTCCTGCCGAGGTTATGACGGCAAATGCTAATTTTTCCATTAGCGGTATCGAAGTTTCGCGATCCAGCAACGCCTTGCTTACGTAAAAGAATGGCCTTTGTTCGCGCTCTTCTCGTGACAGACGCCACCGATCGCTGTTATGAAACTGCGATATAGAGGAAAAGAGGTTCACCTTCCACCGGTTTTGCAGAACTGGTGGAGTGGCCAGGTAATGTTTCAACTGTTGGAAAGCCTTTTCACATTGCTCGACCATTCAACTTCTTGTTTCCCTTTAACGCTTCAGAAACGGTAGGCACTTATCCGCGGAGCGAGATGAACGGTTCAAAGCCGCCACTCTTCCGCTAACCTTTGACTTCTCGCTGGTTCTCGGGAGGTCATCTCTATCAGTGCGCCGATTTGTTTAGGGTTGGCCTCGATTCCGATATGTTACGAGGTATCCGAGGAATTCTCCGATGCCACCGCTAATCTGCATTTCGCCGGGTTGAGTTTCATGTTATGCTGGTTGAGTCGCAAAACATTCCTCTAGGTGGGTTACATGATCGCGGTTCGCCAAGAGATTTTACGAGCATATCATCGATATATACTTCCATAGCTCGAAGCGGCAAACATTCTGTTGACGAGTGCGCTGATACGCTGACCCGCTTTTAAGACCGAAAAGGCATTACCTTGTAGCAATATGTTCAGCGGTCCGTGATGAATGCAGTTTTTCATACCGTCGGATTCATCATGATCTGATTGTATCCGAAAAGCGCCCATGAATGATAGAAGCTTGTTTCCTCGAGGTTGCTTCGACCAGTCGGTCGATGTGTGGAGCGGGAAGCAGTCCTTCAGGCTTTATTCAGATCCGTGAAATCGATTACTGCATCACTTAATTTGCTGTGGGAACCGGAATTCACACCTTCAATTTCCGATAAAGATTTGTGGAGGAAAACCGAAGTTAACCCGATCTTCCTGAAGGTCCCGGATATCGCTGGCCGCATTACCTAAACAATCAATAGAATAAAGTCGCAAAATAGAAATCGTAAAAGTTGAGCAAAGAGATCTTATTTCTGAATTCTCGCTTGAGCGTACAACAAGAAAAGAAATCGCCGTAAGGGCTGTCGAGGAGTCCGCTAGTCCGTCGCCTAAGTCTATCCTAGTTGAGTCGCAGCTCGCTAGTGAAAACAGAAAAGAATGCTAAATCGCCTAAGTGCTAAGTGCTTGAAAGTTTGTGATCTGGTTTGCTTCTTGCTCAAAGCTCCTTATATACCCCTTAAGACGGCTCATCTTCTCGCTGGCTGAGTCGGCTTTTTCCATTTTCGCCCATCTTCGGTTTATCGGAAACTTGACATTTATCTTCTGGAAACTTGACATTTATCTTCTGGAAACTTGACATTTATCTTTATGTGAGGATAAAGATAAACCGCCATAGTTATCCTTCTTTCGAAAATCGTGAACGCCGCTTTGGCCACGCGGTCCGTTAGGCGCTTTTACGGTTTTTCGAAAGGACGGTCTTTGAAGGTTTCGTGTTTCCGGAAGGAACCCCAATTCCTTGTTTAGTCGGTAGCGTGTTCTAGAATAACCGCGATCGCACTAAACTTGGCGAGATTGATCCAACAAGCTAAGATGGGATCAACCGGCACGATAGGACCGAGACTGACGAGGGCTGCGACCGACGCCAGGCCGACCTGCTGACGGAAGCCGCCGGCCAGGTTGGTGCCGCTGGCGCCAGGCCGGTCTGCGGATTTGTGCCGCTGGCGCCAAGGCCGGGGCGCTGTCAGCGCTGGCCCAGGTTTGCCGCCGCTAGAAGTCGGTGCCGCCAAGCGCCAGTCGCCCGCTGATTTGAAAGGCCGCCGGCGCCAGGTCGGTACGCTGGCGCCAGGTCGCCCGCTGACGGTGTCAGCCGGCGCCAGGCCTGTACGGGCCGCGCCAGTTGGTGCCGCTGCCAGCGCCAAAAGCGCCAGGCCCGCTGTCGCCAAGCCAGGTCGTTCAAGGTGGCGGGTGCTGTGCCAGGCCATCTTGCCGTCTGGTTTTTTCGTTGTTCGATCTTTTCCCCGCCGCTTATGGAAATCTTTGAGTTTGGGAAGGTCTTTAGTCAGATTTCGAGATAATCGCTTTAATCCAACGAGATTCCTCGAGTATCGGATTTGAGATGGACTTGGATTTGTAGATTTTCCGCCGCCGAGGATGCGAAAGCAATGTTTCGAAGCAGATGTGTTAAAAGATGAATCTTTTAAACAATCGGAAGGCTTTATGAAGACCATTGTAGATCTCGGACGATCCGACATGGGTTTTAAGGGACCAAGATGCTGCCATTGCCCGAGATCATGAGATGATCGCCGATGACCCTTGCCGCTGGTGCCAATGGGAGTGGACGAGCCTTCCCGTGAGTTTTATCGAATGACGAACCCGCTTCTTGGATTTGATCGCCGCTGCTTTTCTTTTCGAGGATTTTCGGTGACGATTTCGCCATTGACCGATTTTGACTCCAACAGTTATTTCTTCCAGCTAGCTAGGAACCGTAGAGCCTGTCGGATCCTAGCTTGCGTATAGCCGCAGGGAAGGTGTTGAGACGTAATCGCTTGTCAAAATCGGGTAAATAGTGATTTTACCTCCTTTATATGGATGGAGTAAGAAATCTCATTCTTACTTCATCACAAGAATTTTACTCTCTCTCAAGAATCCTTTCTCTCTTTAAGAACAATGTCTTCAAGATCCTCAAAGAGAAACTCTTCTTCCCATTCATCTCGGATGACTCTCCTGCCCATGTGACGGTGAAGCAGGAGTTGGTCGAGGAGGAAAAGAAGAATGCGATATCGAGTCCTTGTAGGTTCGCCTCACCGCCAGAGATCCCTGTTCCGAGGCCTCCGAGGCAGCCCGGTGCTCCTTTTGCGCCGAAGCTCGGTTTCTCGTGAATATCTCAAGGTTCTTCGAGATTTTACCAGGTTCCCTGAAGGAGTCAAATTGATTCCCGCTGGTAACGAGTGCAAGGAATCCGCAAGGTTTCTTTACATGTTACTAAGCTTTTACGCATCGCCGCATGTGGTTCCCGATCCCTGGTGCCATTGTTCGTGCGCTTCACCGCTCGAATTCGATCAGCCAACTCAGCGCCTCCTTAGAGTTGGCTTACGCATTGATCGCTAGCTACTTAACTCGGATTGATCTTGGTCCCGATGATTTAAGGTCTTTGGGGCACTCGGCCGACGGGAGTGACGGTTACTACTCCATGCTGCCTAAGAAGGATATGGCCGTGATTCGGGACTACTCAATCCCAAATCGTGGCAGGAGCGCTTCGCCCAAATAGATGGCGAAGTCTGTCGAGGAGAGCTGCCTCCATCTATTTCCGAAAGCATGGAACTTCAACCGAGGTAATAATGACAAAACCCTGTTGTCTATTTCACCTTTCGAAGTGCGAAGTTTTAGTGAAAAGTTTCGCTTTGTAGGAACAACCCTACCGCGATTTGCCTGGTGACGCTCTTTGTCAAGAGAGATCTTCTTCACAAAGGCCGCTTTTCTGAAATCCTTCACCGAACGGATTCGGAGACGCTGTTAGCTTTATCGGTCCCGTGATCCTGTCCCGTCAGATGATGCCAACCTGTCACCGAGCTCCTACTGGAGGCGCAGAGGTCTCGAAGGGGAAGGAAATCGATGATGGGGAAGGCTCGAAATCCTTCACCGCTGGGAGAAAACCTAGTTTTGCCCAACGGAAAAAGCGGAGCCAGCGGTTTTCCACCTAACAACTTCTTTGATGGCCTTCCTCCGAGTTTACTACTGATGAGTCGCTGGAGGATGAGGAGAAACAACGGTTTTGCCGAGGGCTCCCAACGGTCAACGAGGTTTGGCCCTTCAACTTCTTAACCTTGCGTTCGATCTGTATATAAGCATGCTTGCTGATCTTGAGTTTATGCAGGGACTAAGAGTGTTTAGCGAGGCGCTTGACTCGAAGTTTCGCAAATCCAGGATTGCTAACTTCAAGACCACAGAAGCGAGCGAGCTTTTCCGTTCCGACAAGAGGTAAGAACGCCGGCAAGCTGAGCTTCACGGAGCCTCGCTCGGGCGGAAAGGAGAGGAAGAAGGATGGTCGCAGCGAGGTGGCAAGACGGGCGGAATCGCTTTGCTGCTGAGTTTCAATGTTTTAAAGAAGCTCAGAGTTTGTTGGTGATTTCGCGAGTGCCGGGTTCGGTCAGAACCTTTACAAGTCTCTAACCCGGATTTCCTTCGATTCGAGATTGCTGAAATGAAGGATTTCATGGCCGAAAAGTGCCATGCTGAGTCCTTGGTTCCTCCAGAAGAAAGAGTCCGAGACTATGGGAACCTATCGAGGTTTCCGAGGATACGGTGGAGGCCGGAGCCGATGAGAACGCCGTGGTGGGAACGCCAAGGCGGAATGAGGAAGCACCTGCTAGTTCATTTGGGATTTCCGCGATCCGATTTCAATGTCTGACTTCCTTTGTGAATCGATTTTTTGGCCGCGTGTGGCCGCTTTTAGTAATTTTATTCTCGCGATCGCTGAGGTTGCATTCTTATGTTTTGGGACTGGCCGCTGGTGGCTTTGAATCCCGCCGCCTTTTATGCTTTTATGAATATGAAAATTTGCTAGATTTCGTCTTTTGTTTTGATTTATACTTTCGGCTGTAGAGGGAAGGATGCGTAGTCACTTCAGATCCTAACTCTTTTGTCGCTTGGTCCGTGATGCTACTTTTAGCGAAGCGCTTTGTGTAAGCGATAAGAGACATGTTTTGGGATCTCAGATAATGATACTATGTCTGTGAGATGTCAAGATCCAGCAAGACTGGGTTTAAAAGACCTAGGTTTACTCTCAGCCAGGCTGTGCGATGACTGATCGGCGCTTTGCCTGTTAGTGATTTCTTCCTGATTCTTTCGCGAAGTCCGCGACTAGTCGCCGGCTTATATGACTTGTGTTAAAAGAATCGAGCTATCTTCGAGTTTATCCGAGACGCTTAAACCAAAATTTTGGTTTGTATAGCAGCTATGATATCCTTGTCGGATGTAAGAGGACCTAGGTCTGACTCACGAAGTTTGTATTGAGTGAACGCTTGTGTATAACCGTCGGGCCAATCGACGGCGGAGTTATTTTAAGTCGCTGGTGGACTGTCTTTGGCGGATAATACGAAGTTTTGTTATCTTTTAAGAAGTTGCGACGCCTCGCTTCTTTTGAAGATATGATTTTCGCTTTTCCCGCTGATGCTAGTGAGCATGAAAGATAGAAAGAATTTTATTAAAAATTTCGAGAAGTTCGAGTACATACGCGGATTTTTCGCTTTTGTGGGAGTATAGGAGTATACGCTTCCCCTTTGGTGAGGGGATAGCTGAACTCGCTGGTTTCGACGAAGCTGCCTACGCACTCTTCGAGGATCAAGCCATCTCAGAGTTCTGATAGTTGCCGCAGACGCTTTTACCTCGCGGCGCGCCGCTCCGATCGGCTGGTCGGATCAGTGGTTTGTGCGGGTCGAAGCTGTCCGCTTCACGGGCGGTGGATCGAGGCTTTGTCGCCGCTTGAATCGTCTGCTCGGATGATTCTCGATCATCTTCGAAGTCTTCGGAATGTTGTGTGATTCCTTTGCTCGCTTCGGTTGGCCGCAGGGCTCCGATCTTTTCGCAGTTTGAACTCGCCAGTAACAGAGTCTCGATTGTTTCCGACTCCCATATGGCTGCGGTTCCGGCCGGAGTCGGAAACTTGATACCGAGGTGATATGGATGGTACTGCCTTCATGGAGTTGATCCAAGGGTTCCTATGATGGCGCAGATGGCCGGGTTGTCCACTACCGCAAACTCGACGATCTTTGTAACTTCCTTTGCCATGACCGGAGTTTAATTCTCCGAGGGTCATGGTAGTGACGCCCAAACCCGCCAAAGGTTTTGGCTCAGGGACGACTTCCCAAGTGGATCTTCATCCCGTAGAGGGTGTCGCTGAAGATGACGTTGACCGCGCTTCCTGTATCGATGAGAATGCGTCGACTTCGGAGATCCTGGATGACCAGGTCGATACCAAAGGATCGCAGTGAGGTTTGTCGATTCGACGGTCTCCTCGTTCCTCGAAAGCCATTGTGTGGTTAGGAACATCGCTGTCCGGGAACCAGTTGAACTTGTCTCGCTTTTCGCCTGAGGGCTTTTATCGATGAGACAGAGTCTTGGTAGAACTGTGATCCTCCGATGATCATGTTTACCTCCGGGCGACCGCTGTTGTTCCTTTGGTCGTCTCCGCTCTTCTTCCGCTTTTCCTCGATTGATTTTCGCGCGGTCCTCGGAGACAGTTTTGTTGGTTCAAGGCTCGGAGTCCGTGAGCAAGTCCTTTATACCTTGACCTTTGATAGCCGGTGAGGAGTTTGGCGGCGCCGGCCGGTGAACCTTGCAGTTCGCAGTGGAGTGACCGGTCTCGTGGAACTCAAGTAGGAGTTATCCTTGTACTGGTTCCTGGTCCAGGTGTTTCCGGAGGTTTTGCCTTGCTCCGAAGTTGATGGCGTAGTTATGCTCGCTTTGGGCGCCTTCCCTTCGTGATGGACGTTTTGTCGCTACGAGGTTTCTTTTCGAGGACGCTGTGGTCCGTGCTTTCCGAGCAGAAGCTTCATCTCTTCTTCCATGATGATGAAGTCCGCTGCCTCGTGGAGAGTATCCTGATTGTCCGCGGCTTTTCCAGTAGTATCCACTTTCGGAACTTCGACTTGTACCAGAGAGTTTTCCTCGTGGCGTCGATTGCGACATTGTCGCTGATGCCCGCTACTCTGGCCATCACCAGTTTGAACCTTTCGTGATGAAGTCGCTGGAGTGACTCGCCCTCCTTCCGAGCTAGACTATAGATCCACGCCTGACGCTTTCTCGTCCATGAACATGGAGTATTGTTTGAGAAACGCCGAGGCCAGTTGGCGGAAGCTTCCGGATGGAGTTCCTTTGAGCCGAGAACCACTGAGCGCAGCGCCTTTGAGGTGCTCGACCGAAGAGAAGATAATGACCCGCCTCGCTCAAGGCTTCCTAAGAAGTTTGCACTCTGCTCATTAAGGACTGAAAGACCGCAGCGCCATTTGGGATTTTGATTTTCCCGGTCTCGAGATGCGGTTTCCGATCCGGTGGTGAACGGTGTTTCCGCGTTTCCTCGGTAGAAGCCCATCGCATCTCGGAGCGAACCGGGTCGCCTCTGATGGATTTTGCGATTTCACCGCCACTTCGCCACGGCCTTTTTAGATTCGCGAGATCATGGATCTCGCTATCCGCACGCTGCTCCGAAGTTTGTCGGCGCTGGTCGCTTATAGATCCGAAGTTTGATCTT
>JAEACV010000252.1:0-23665 GCA_016432835.1 Brassica nigra | reverse complement strand
GCGAGCCGGAGCCTGGCGCCCGGTGCCAGCATCGGGCGAAGCCGGCCGCTCGCCAGCATCGGCGAGCCGGGCCAGCACGGCGAAGCAGCCCGTGCCAGCATCGGCGAAGCTGCCTAATCTAAAGACATTTTGATCTGTGACTCAAAGGAGAACAGGTGAGCGCGTTCTAGGCAAGGTGGCCATTACAGAGGGCGAGGTGACCTTGTAGTATGGCTCGCAGGCTAGTGGCCGACAGTGACTTTGTTCTCTTCATAAAATCTTAACGAAACTCTGATTGAAGAAAAACGATAGCCATTTTGATACTCAAAGCTGAACAAAGTGAGCTTATCCAAGGGTGAGCTGGGAAGATTGAGTCACTCTATGGCGAAGTTGACCTGGTAAGATTCAAGTCTGACTCCTTTCATTTGGCCGCTTGTTTCCCGAGTTGTTTGTCGGAGAGATTGATATTCTATTTCGAGAGCTTTTCGTGATAACCTCTTTCGATTATACGAGACTTTTGTTCCGAGAAATACTTTTCAGACTTTCAGGCTTTGATTCCGCCTGGGTCGCATTTTACCCCAACAGCTTAGCCCCCCACCGCTAGAACTTTCGCGGATGTTCTTAGGGCGTAAGACATGTTAGGTAAATTAGGCGAATTAATGGTTGTAACGCCCGCTGAAAGTGGTAAGATTGGCCGCTTTCGGCTGCTTACGCACTTTGTCGCTGGATCGCCTTCGCAGAGTTCGCTTTGGAGTTTAAACCCTTTGATCTATTTTCCTGAGACTTATATGGTCTGGTTATGTGTCGGCAGAGACTTTCGAGCATGTTGCTGTCGATGGTATTTTGTTTTGTTCTGGCCATTGTGAGGCCATGATGTATCTTTCGACGGTCGCTAAGCTTCAATCCTTGCCCTTTTGGCTTTTAAAATATTTTTCAAATTTATAAAATCGTGGTTTTTATAAATTGAGAGAATTTTTTTCGTTGAGGGGCAGGGTGAGTTGTCGCCCTCATTCCTGTCTCTCAGATGATCACCATACCTGTCGTTGTAAGATGAGAATTCTCAAGTCTTTGGTTTCATGGAGACTCATAAACGCATAAATAAAAAAATAAAGAGACAAATTTTGGGATCTCGACGGGTGTTGATACTATGCCTTTGAGATTTCAAGATCCAGCATGGCTGGGTTTAGTGGCAAGACCTAGGTTTACTCTCGACTAAGGCTTTATGCATGAAGCTTCGGCCTTTTGCCTCGTTTGGCGATTTAAACCTGATCCGCACCGCATTTAAAATCCGCTAATTGTTATCGGCTTATATGACTTGTCTTGGCAAGAATTGAGCTACTTCCAAAGACCGTTTGGAGGTGCTAACAAAAATTTCGGATTTCTTGTATAGCGCACCATGTTATCCTTGTCGGTTGTAAGAGAGCCTATCGTTTCAAGGGCGGCTAATGTCTGTTTAAGACGTTAGAGTTTGTTTGTTGTGATCAGCAACAACGAAATGATACCATTTTAGAGGCATGTTACCGCTAGAAGGCGTTTTGTATGTTTTGAGTTCCCGAGACGAGTATTTCGTCTGGAATGTTTTGAGGAAAAGAATGTCTTTCGAGCGTTAGCGACGTCTCGCAGTGCTGAAGGTTGAGTTTTCCTTGTGTCACATTTAGTGGTTTAAATGTTCGTGGGCTTGGAGATGTTTTGCGAATATTCGCAGCCAGAAACTGTTGTTTCAGTGTGGACGCAGATTTTTTTTTTGATTTTTGATCGAGGAATTAGGACCGAGGGATCGCATAAATTTGACCCAGGGAGAAGCGCCTACCTTCACAGTGCTTCGTGAAGTGTTGGCCTTCCGGGATTTGTTTTGTATATTTTAAGGATGACTCGTGATAACTCTTGGAGCTTTGCCACAAGTGTTTCTTTTATGCCATGTTTTGGGCGATAGAACTTAATCGATTGATGATAAGTTTAAATCTTCCGTTTACCATATGGTTGTTAGGACTGAGTTTTTTTATGAAAAATTTATCGATGATTTCGATTCTGGATTATAATGACAAACTGCTTGCGCAATAGTCACTTGGCGCTCTATGACAAATCGCGGGATTGTCGCTTTTAGCCGTTAAGAGATTGAGCCGGTCGCCATATTTGGGCGGCATGAAGGTTGTGTTCAGCCGTATGGCCAAGGAAGTTGTTGGTAAGGATTAGACCATGACCCTTTCGTTAACATTAAGGTCATGCCAGTTTACGATTGTCTTTAAGGGATGCCAATTAAGGTTCGGCTTTATGAAAGGCGGTTGGCCGAGGGCCAATAGCATTCACAATATTGACAGGCCAAGCATACGAGTTTTAGAGTTACGGATGATGGATGTTAAAACGATTTTCCACATTAGGTTTCAGTTATACGATTAATGGTTCGTGATAAACTTCCTTTGGTTGCATGAAAATTTCTTAGGATGCGGGCGCATCGCTTACTCGGTTTCGAGAGATTAGATCGGTTTGCATGTTCTGCCTGGACAGTCAGGAAAAATAGAACAATACTGAAAATTTTCCTAAGACTTAGCTTGCTAGACTGTCCACTCAGGTTCTAGGTTCCCTAAATTTTACGGCAGTTTTCAAGACGCCATTCCTTTCCTACTAAGAATTAAAACCTGATAAAACTTCTCTGAGTCAGACATACCTTAGTCTCATCGATTATTCGATTGCCTCTTCTTCCTTCTTCATCTCCTCGTTTCGATGAGTTAGTAATTTATCAGAGTTTCTTAGGCATTTCGAATGGCCACTTTCAATTCAATGTCAAGGGACTTAAAAGCCTGATACTGAATTTTATACTTAATTGGTTTTCGATGAAATTCTGACGACAATATCGAATGAGGAAGAGACATCAACGCCCAAGTTCATGTCCTCGCTTCTTCAGACTTCCGGTTCCGAAGGAATTTACTAAATCGCTGAAAGGAGGAGAAGCAGGCCAAGAGGGGCGTTTAGGAAAGAGGAAGCAATGGACAAGATGTCATTTGGTTTAGTTTGTCAAGCTTACGAGCTTAACAGTTTATGTCCCAGATCCTATTGTTTCATATGATCTTGTTTAAATTTTCAATGATGTTTTGAAAAATATTCGAAGTTTGATCTTACGGAAGTTGTTTCTTAAAACATTGTTGAGCTTTTATTTTACGAGAGCTATTTTGCAAACTGTTGTCGAAGTTAATTTTACGGAAGCTGTTTCAGAAATGTTGTTGAGTTTAATTGTAAAAAAGCTGTCTGAAATACTGTCTAGTATTATTTTAATAAAGGTGTTCCGTGAATGTCACCGAATTTTAATATCAGAAACTCGCCATGGTGAGCTGTAATTTTGTGACTAAACTTCATCAGAAATTTTCGCTTCCAGAGATTGATCCGAAGGAGTTTTGAGTAATTCGTCCGGCAAGCTTTAGTGGGATCGAAGTGTTCAAGCAGCTGCTATGAAATTCTAGGTTTCGAAGACGCCTTAGCAGTGAGGGATAGACCTCTCATTTTGGCTTTGTTTAGTCTTTAACCGCCTTAGGTTTCGAAAAGATTTTATACAATTGAACTCTGTTTTTTTTTCTGAAACTGGCCGAGAAGGACCGAAATACCGTATGGCGAAGTTGGTTGGTAAGCTGGTCGGGACAGTCGAACTTTGTGCTTCCTCGGGATGGTTCGACGATTGAAAAGTATTGGTAAGCACTTTTTCTGTCTCCGCTTGTTTTCCCGAGAATTTTCTCGGAAGAAGTACAGCAGTGGGGAATTGATGACCCGATTTGTCGCACTTCTTTTCACACGAAGTAGTCTACGGTTTCCCATTGTTTTGAAGAGAAAGTTTTATTTTTCCGAAAAGTTCTGTAAAACGCTTTTTTATATACAATTCTCGCTGAGATTCCTTTTACCGTCCTTTCGGGTTACAAGATTTTATTGTTGTCCTTTCTGTTTAGATAAAGAAAACGTTCTGCGAAACGCCATCAGTTTCGATCTTCTTTAAGCTAGCTGAGGAGCAGTCACGCAGTGCCAACGACCAAATGCGAAAAGGGTTTTTAAGAGTTGGGACTGGACCTTAAGAAAGGCTGTCTACGTACCCTTTTCGAGGATCAAGTCGAACGTAGTTCAGTTAGAAAGAATTGAACAAGCGATTGAACCGCCTGGGCGAAGTTCGCCTAGTACGAAGCGCGGTCATAGAAACAGGATGGTCGAGAATAATGTATGGGGTTTCTAAGTGCCGAGCTCTAGAGTAAAAGAATTGTCCGATCCTTCCGGAGGAACAGAGATCTGCTAACAAGATAAAAATAACAAGAGACGGCCAGACGTTCTAGGTCCCGCCTTGCTAGTCTAACCGCCTAAATTCTAAGTTCTCTATGCTAACGAGTTCTTGGTCTCCAATCTCGATCCCCTTTCTTCTGCTCCAGCTCTCCTTATATAGTTGCTTTAGGTCGGTGGCCCATTTATTCCTTTGCCTTTGGGCCCTTATCTCTCTTTTGGGAATATTCCATTTTCACGATCTTCGAATTATCCCCTAATCTTGACGCTTATTTTCGAAACTTAACATTTATCCTACTTCCGAGTTAGGATGAACCGCCATAGCTCCCATTGGGCTTGGGTCCCTTTTTCGGCCGCTTTTAGGCCTTCGGCTCTTCTACGATTTCGATCATAGTCGTGAAAACTTGAGAGTAACTTCGACGAGACTAAACGAGAAGTATAGGTCCAAAGGTCGGATAACACAACTATAATGGAGGATGCGGAATCGAACCGAGCGGACTGACCGTGATTGATTGTCCCTCCAGGTCGAGGTGAACTGGACGCTGATCGCCCTCGCCCATGGGCACGGTGACCACAGTAACGGCCGCCCCGCCCATGGACGAGGTGACCACCGGTAACGGTCGTTTCGCCCATGGGCAGGTGACCATGGTAACGGCCGCCCTCGCCCATGTCAGAGGTGACTAGGACGTGGATCGCCCTCGCCATGGGTGAGGTGACCACGGAGCGATCGCCGCCGCCCATGGGCAGGTGACCAGGACGCTGATCGCCCTCGCCCCATGGGCTAGGTGACACTAAGCGAAGTCGCCCCGCCTGCGGGCGGTGACTCGGTGATCATGCCCTACCGCCTGCAAGGCAGGACTTCGGGTGCGGTCGCCCCGCTGCGGGTGAGGTGACCTCGGTAAGTGGGTAATCCTGCGGGCGGTGGTGACTCGCACGCTGCTGCCTCCCGTGGGCGAGGTGGTCCAGACGGTGCTTTGTTTCTTTCAGAAATCAAAGGAAAGTCCCATCAACACAAAACAAAAGCCACTTTGATCGAGACTGCAAGGATAACAATAGTGAGCTTGACCCAGGGCGAGGTGATTATTACATAGGGCGAGGTGACTCGGTGGCATGTCCTCGCCTCGTAAGTGAGGTGGCCGACAGTGACTTTGTTCTTCAAAAATCTCAACGAAACTCCGACAGACGAAATGAAAGCCATTTGGATCTAGACTCAAAGGAGAAAAGGTGAGGGCAAGGTGGCCGATACAGAGGGTGAGGTAACTCGGGTCAGTCCTTGCCCGTGGGCGAGGTGGCTGGACAGTGACTTTGTCCTCTTCAGAAAATCTCAACGAAACCTCATTGAGACTTAAACGAAGCCATTTTGATCTAGACTCAAAGGAGAACAAAGTAATCTTGTCGTAGGGTGAGCTGGAAAGACTGAGCCTGCCCTATGGCGAGTTGACTGGTAAGACCAAGTTCACCTCCTTTCGCTTGGATGTTTGTTTCCGAGCACGGTTTGAGAGATTGATATTCTATTTTGAGAACTTGTCGATAACCTCTTTCGATTTGTAATGCAGAATTTTGTTCCGAAATACTTTACGGGACTTTCAGGCATTGATTCCGCCTTTGACTTATTTTGACTCCCAACAGCTACCATCCTGGTAAAGCTAATGTGGTCAGGATGCCTTAAGTCAAGGAAGATGGATGCTGATAAAAGAAGTGGAGCTGTTGAACCAAGAGCTTAAGCAAGGAATGTGGAACCAAAATTCACACAGCCGATTTTAAAGAATAAAATGAGGAAAGCCAAGTTAACCCGACTTTTCCCCTCGGAAGGTCCGGATTCTGCGACAGCCACGACATGTGACCAATAAATGCGAAAAGGTTTTGTTAAGATTTGGGACTGACCTTAAGAAAGGCTGCCTACGCACTTTCGGTGATCAAGTCGGACGTAGTTCAATTTAGAAAGAATTAACAAGAGATCGAACCGTCTCGGGCGGTTCAATCTAGTATGAGCGCTTGTCATCATAGAATCAGGCATGTCAAGATAATGCCTAGGTTTCTATGTGCGGAGCTCAAGTAAAAGAGTTGTCCGATCCTTCCAGAGGAGGAATTTATGCAGCGTGAGGCGCCAGACGCTCTAGGGCCTGCCTGCTAGTCTAACCTCTAAATTCTAAGTTCTATCAGCTAACAGAGCTCTCTAGGTCTCCAATCTAGGATTTTCGGATCCCCTTCTCCTCTGCTCTTGCTCTCCTTATATACTCACTCCTAGTCGGTTTGCCTTAGGATGATGGACTTCGCCTTTGGGCCCAAGTTTATCTCTTCAGGAAATATTCCATTTTCGCCGATCTTCGTGAATTATCCTCGAAGTTTTCCCTCATTTTGGTGACTTGATGTTTATCCGATGTTCGAAATTGGATAAACCGCCATAGTCTGATTGGGCCTGAATTCTTAAAATCGTAAGTAAGTCCGGACTCGTCTTAAGTCGTTGAACGCTTTATACGATTTCTCGGAAAGACTATCTTTCTCGTGAAAATAAACCGATAGCCTAAAGGATCATGTTCGAAAGTTAATCGATCTTGTTTTACACGATATCCTACTAGAAATCCAACCTTTCTAGTTTTGTCGTAAAACATCGAGGATGATTCCAATCGAAAGAATCGAGATTTAATTCAGAGCCGCGGATCGTATCAAACTCACGCAGGATTGATCCAAACAAGCCAAGATGGGATCAGACAGAGCATGATGGGACCGACCAGGACGAGGGCCGACCGCGCCATTGCTGCCGGGCGCCAGGCCGGCTTATGGATGCTCGCCGTCAGCGCCCAGGTCGGGTTTGGACGCTTCTGCCGGGCGCCTGGTTGGTTTACGCCGGCGCCAGGCCGGTTTATGGACGCTTCGCCGCCGCGCCAAGTTGGCTTGCCGCCGGGCGCTTGGTACGCTTGCGCTGACGCTTACGCCGGCGCCAGGCTGGCTTGTTTCGCGCCAGGCCGCTTTATGGCGCTGGCTGGGCCGGTGCCAGTTGGTTTAGCGCCGCCAGGCCGCTTCATGGACGCCGCCGGGCGCCAGGGTCCCTCGCCGCCGTATTCCGCTGTCCGATCTTTCCCCGCTGGCCGCTCGTGGCAGGAAATCTTTGAGTTTGGAAGATCTTAGCCGAGATTTCGAGATAACCATTTTTGATCCCAGCCAGCGCCCCCAGCCCCATAAGATCGAGACGATTTTTGGCGCGAATGATTCGAAGTGAAAATCGAAATTTTCGCTAAGGATTCTTTTCCGCAGGAAATCTACGTCATCATCCCCCCTTTTTTTATGATGATACTTACCCCTTCTTTTGCGGACAGTTTGTGTCGCTGATTGACGGAATGCTTTTAGTGTGGGTCGGAAGTCATCTGCCTATCAAGGAGCTGAGTCGCAGGAAGCTGAAGCTGCATCGAGGCTGCACCGCAGACCGGCCGAGGACACCCATGCTGCCCAGACGCCCTAGCTTGAGGTTCAGATTAGCCACTTTGAGCGACCTTGGGAAGACCGCGAAGTTCACTACTCAAGGTGAAGCAAGGAGAAGAACAAATACTGAATTCCCGCCTTCAGCGTAAGATCCGCACTATGAGGAGATGGACGCCCATGGATCCTCGGAGGTTGCCGATGCTCGTGACGACTTCTTTGGTCGCCCGACGAGGATGGCCATCCTGTTTGAGTCCTGATAGCTGTCCGCAAGAGGGACTTGGCTTTAGCGGGATCGAGGGGAGTCTGAGCGAGCTCGAAGTTGTTTCGGGTAACGAGTCCCCGCCTTTGGACTCGAGGAAGCCAGACTATCGTCCCCAAAGCGAGAGTGGGCAACCTCCGAGGGAGACTTCGATTCGATCCTTGCCGCCTGCGGGTATAATGCACTCAGGCTGACCTCCGAGGACTCAGAAGATCAGGAGCCGCTGGAGAGGATTATGAGGCTGGCTGACGAGGCGGTAGCGGTGACGGCGAGGCTGTCCCTATCGCGGGTGAGTTTGAGGATGAAGGTGACGCCCCGGAGCGATAGGTTTATCAATCCCTTCGGGATTTTGTTTTATATGTGTTTCGCCGCTAAGAGGCCATGATGTATTTACCGGACTGGCCGCTGGTGGCTTCAATCCCTGCCCCTTTTGGGCTTTGTTTGAACTTTGCGGTCTCAATCTATGAAACGCTTTTCGATTATTTATGAACTTCAGTTTTTTGAAGCATGAGAAAGAGGTGAGTTGTCGCCTCATTCCTAGTTCCCCGATGATCACTGCATTCTATTGTTTGCATAAAGCTTAGATTTTCCGCGTTTACCGATTTACGAAGTTCGTGGAAACAACAGTTTAAGTGAAGAGACAAATTTTTGATCTCAGATACCATACTATGTCTGTGAGATGTCAAGATCCAGCGTATGGGTTTAGGCAAGACCTAGGTTTACTCTCGACTGAGGCTTTGCGATGACAAATCGGCTGCTTTGCCTGTTTGGCGATTTTAACCTGACTCGCATCTTTAAAACTAATTGTTTCGGCTTATATGATTTGTTTGGCGGAGTCGAAGCTACTTTACGTAAGAGCTAAACCAAAATTTTGATTTCTTTGTATAGACGCTATGTTTATCCTTGTCGGATGTAAGAGAGCCTACCCTTCAAGGGCTGCCATTTGTCCGCTTAGACGCTAGAGTTCGCTTTGCGGATCAGCAACAACGAAATGATACCGCTTTGAGGTGCGCTTGTATGTTTTGAGTTCTGAGACGAGGATTTCGCCTGGAACGCTTTGAGGAAAAGAATGTCCTTCGAACGCTACGCCTCGGCAGTGCCGGTCGAAGTTTTCAGCCGCATTTCGTGGTTGAAATGTTCGCGGGCTTGGAGATGTTTTAATGTTCGCAGCCAGAAACTGTTGTTTTTGACGCAGGACCAAGGGTCGCGAAGTTTGACCTAGGGAGAAGCTACATCTACATTCACAGTGCTTTCGTGAAGTGTTGGCCTCCGGATTTGATTGTATATATTAAGGATGACTCAGATAACTCTTGGAGCCTTGTACGAAATGAGTTTTTTTCATGCCGCGGTTTACGGGCATATAACTTAATCGATTGATCTATAAGTTTAAATCTTCCGCTAACCATATGGTTGTTAGGACTGAGTTTTGCAATGAAGAGTTTATCGTGATGATTTCCATTCTGGGTTATACGACAAATTGCTTCATGAATAGTCACTTGGCTCGGCGAACAAATCGTGGATTGTTGCTTTAGCCGCTATGATTGGAGCGTGGTCGCCAGAGCTTTGATTGGCATGGAGGCTAGATTCAGCCAGACGCAAGGAAGTTGTTGGTAACGATCAGACCATGACCTTTATTAAGGTCATGTTAGTTTACATTGTCCTTAATGGGGATAATTCAGGTCCGGCTTTACGGAAGGGTGAGTTGGTCGAGGGCCAAATAAATAGCCCGAGATAGACATGCCAAGCATAGCGGAGTTTTCTGAATTATGGCTGATGGCTTTTAAACGATCTTCCACTTTAGGTTTCAGTATAACATGAATGGTTCAGATAAAAATTTTTTTGTTGCATGAAAATCGCTTCATTTTATCCGAGGGGACAAAGTTTAAGGATCGACGAGGACACGCGGCGGTTCGCCTGATTATTTCCTGCTCGGACGTAACCGCAGGAGGAAAGCAGGAGCCAGAAACCTTGTGGAGCAAAACTGTCTATGACAGTTACGCTGGACTCCATTATGTTTATTTTACAAAGTTTCTTTGTATGAATTGTCTCGACAATACAGAGGATTTTTCGTGAAAAGTGATGTAAGAGGGTTTTCGCAGGTAACCGGAGAGCTTTCACAAATTACTTGGCGATATTCGCTAATCACGGATTATTTTCTCTCATTCACTTTATGCGATCGCGAAATCGTTTATGAGACCATCATGTTTTTTCCATAGGCTGTTTTGTTTTAAAATGTTCTTGTTATAATGAAAAGTAATGGATGACCGGTTTCATGGAGATAGAAAATCGCAGATTGTTAAAGAGATGTTTCCGCCGGATTACACGAGATGTTTCCGCCATGATTTCACCTTTGATGAAAGCTGCTTCAACTACTCATGGAGTTTTACCGGTTAGGTTATTTCGTTATTTTCGAGTTCACCGCCGCTATTAGTCTAACGCTGGTATACGCTTAGTCGCGAGTTTGCGAACAGAGGTGACGTGAGAGTTTTCAGGACTATGTTTGTAACGGTTGGCCTATGCCGCTAGCCGCTTTTAGACGAATCTTATTGCTGCGTAGAGTTTGCTTTGTCGCTGCTATTCTTGATGCTGAAAAAAAGTTTTCAAGATGGGATTATACGGTATAGTATAATGCACTCTACTTCCTTTCTTTTACGAAGAAAACGGTTAGCCGTTTCTTCAAGGCTTGTGTAATTTTTTTCTCTGTTGTGAAGCGGGATGAGTATGCTTTAGAACGCTGCGGGCCATCGCTTTCATTTTCGAGACTAGATCGGTTTGCATGTTCTTCCTGACAATCAAGGAACAATGGAACAAGACTGGAAATTTTTCCTAACCCGCTGGGCTTTGAGTAATGAGGCTTCAACTTTGATTCTAGAATATGAGCTTTTTTGAACAATCGAGAAGGATTTCATGAAGAATCGCCGGTTTCTAACAATCCCAACATGGGTTTAAGGGACCAAGATGTTGCCGCTGCCCGAGATCATGAAACGATTGCACGGATGGGCTGCCAGACCCCTGCTGGCTGGCCAGACGGAGACGACAGGTCTGCCGCCGGGCGCCTCTGCCGCCGGGCTGCGCCGACAGCCAGCGCTGCGGTGAGTCTGCCGCGCGCCAGGCGCGCCGCCGGGCCAGCGCTCTCGCCGGCGCCAGGCGCTGGCGGATCGGTTCGCGGGCGCCAGGCATTCGCCGCCAGCGCCAGGCGCTGGCGATCGGTTCGCCCGGGCGCCAGGCGCCAGGCGCTGGCGTCGGTTCGTCGGGCGCGCCAGGCCCTACTGCCGTGGTCCTGCGCCCGGCCGATGTTGTTGTTGCTCGACTGCATCCTCGGCTCACGATCCGCTGGTGCCTTCCGAAGTTCGCGAGCCATGAGCTTAACTGGTCAAGTCTCAGACCTTGTTGTTCGATATGATTTTGTTTTGACTTTACTTAATGATGTTTCGTAAAATATTGCCGAAGTTTGATCTTACGGAAGTTATTTCCGTAAGATATTACCAATTTAATATCCGACACTCGCTGTGGAGGGCTGTAATTTTGTTCTTAAACTTAATCAGAAATTCTCTCGCTTCCGTAGGGATTGATCCAAAGGAGTTTTGAGTAGTTTTTCGAAGTAAGCTTAGCGATAAAGTCGAGAGTTCGCAATGGCGCCAAAATTTTAGATTTCAGAAAACATCTTAGTTAACCGCTTAAGGTTTTGAGTAGGTTTATAGAAATCAACTGTTCTTCTCAAACTGGCCAAGAAGGACCAAGCTGGCCATATTGCAAATTGGTCGAGAGAGACCGAGCTCGATGGCTAACCGGTCGACAGTCAGAGTTTTGGCCACCCTTGGGTGGTTCGACAGTTGGGAAGCATTGGTAAGCTCTTTTCCGCTTTGTCGCTTGTTCCCGAGAGTTGTTCGAAGAAGTACGGCAGTGGGAATTGGTGACCCGATTTGCCGCTCTTCTATTCGAAAGTAATCTAGGGTTTCTGTTTCGAGGAGAATAAGTTTTATTTTTCCAGAGGTTCTCAAAGAAACGTTTTTGTAGAAACCTTGCTCGCTATGATATCTCTTATTTGGTAACAAGACGAAATTATTGGGTTTGATAGATTTTATCGCTGCCCTTCTGTTTAGATAGAGAAATTATGCAGCTCGCTGCTGCTCTTCCTGTGCGGAAGCCGCTGCTAGGTTTTGATTTGCTCGAGCACCGGCGCTATGCGTAAGCTTGGTCGAGGAACAGTCGCTGCTGGAGTTGTTTTACCATCGCTGACGAACTGCAACTTTTTCTTTCATATTTCCGACATCGGTTCGACTGCGCTTTGGCGCCGATGAGTAAGAGTAATCCGCCCTCCTTCTAGCCAAACTGTGGGAACCAAATTCACATCGCCGATTTTAATGAATAAAATGGAGGAAAGCAAGTTAACCCGACTTTCCCTGAAGGTCCGGATTCTCCGTGACAGCCAACGACAAGTGACCGAATAAATGCGAAAGGGTTTGTTAAGATTTGGGACTGGACCTTAAGAAAGGCTGCCTACGCACTTTCGAGGATCAAGCGGACGAAGTTCAGCGAAAGAATTGAACAAGAGATCGAACCGCCGGGCGGGTTCGATCTAGTATGAGCGCTTGTCATAGAAACAGCATGTCAAGATAATGCCTGTGGTTTCTAGCGGAGCTCTGAAGTAAAAGAGTTGTCCGATCCTTCCGAGAGGAGCGAATTTATGCAGCAGGAGGCGCCAGACGTTCTAGGGCCTGCCTTGCTAGTCTAACCGCCTAAATTCTAAGTTCTATCAGCTAACAGAGCTCTAGGTCTCCAATCTAGGATTTTCGGATCCCTTCTCCTCTGCTCTGCTCTCCTTATATACTCACTCCTAGGTCGGTTTGCCTTAGGATGATGGACTTCGCTTTGGGCCCAAGTTTATCTCTTTAGAAATATTCCATTTTCGCCGATCTTCGTAATTATCCTCGAAGTTCCCTATTTTCGTGATTGATGTTTATCCGATGTTCGAAATTGATAAACCGCCATAGTCTGATTGGGCCTGAATTCTCAAAATCGTAGTAAGTCCGCGGAACTTGTCTTAAGTCGCTGAACGCTTTATACGATTTCTGAAAGACTATCTTTCTCAGAAAATAAACCAGATAGCCTAAAGGATCGATGTTCGAAGTTAATCGATCTTGTTTTACACGATATCCTCTACAAGAAATCAAACCTTTCTAGTTTTTGTCGTGAAACATCGAGGATGATTCCAATCGAATGAATCGAGATGTTAATTCCAGAGTCGCGGATCGATCAAACTCACGAAGATTGATCCAAACAAGCCAAGATGGGATCAGACCGAGCATGATGGGACCGAGACCAGGACGAGGGCCGCCGACCGGCGCTTTGGCTTGCCGCCGTGCCAGGACGCTTTGCCGCCGCTCCAGGTTGGCTTGCCGCCGCGCCAGGCCGTTTATGGATGCCTGCCGGGCGCCAGGTCGCTTATGGACGCTTCTGCCGCCGGGCGCCAGGCTGGCTTGCCGCCAGCACCAGGCCCGCTTATGGACGCTACGCCACGCGCCAGGCCGTATGCCGCCGCGCCAGGCTGGTTTGCTGCGGGCGCCAGGCTGGCTTGCCGCCGGCGCCAGGCCGCTTATGGACGCCCGGCGCCAGGGGTTCTCTGCCGCTGGCCGTTCTTGCGGGAAATCTTTGAGTTGGAAAGATCTTTAGCCGTAGATTTCGAGATAACCGTTTTTGACCCCAACAGTGAAGTTGGTCGTTTTGGAGGGATAAACCAGTGAACCATTGGGAGTACAAGCAGTAAATCAGGCCAGCTTGATTCAGAAGATCCAAGAGGAGTAACTTAAAGACGAGAAACTAACAAAAGATTGGTAAAGAACTAAGAGGGCAAGTCGGACCAAATAATGCTGGATACTACTTGGCGGAAGATGGAACTTTTCTTATCAATGGAAGGATCACCGTTCCAAAAGGACAAGGGCTGAGATGAGATACTAAGGGTCGAACACCATTCTTTACTTAGTATTCATCCTGGAAGTTCGAAGATGTACTGAGACGTGAGAAGATACTATAATTGGCCGGCATGAAGAGATCAGTAGCGCAATGGGTTTCACAGTGTGCAACTTGTCAACAAGTTAAAGTCGAGCATCAAGTTCCAGGAGGATTGTTGCAGAATCTTCGATACCTCAATGGAAATGGGATTCTATTTCCATGGATTTCATCACTGGATTACTCACTGCTCCAGGTAGATCGAACAACTCAATCTGGGTGACTGTGGATAGGTTAACCAAGGTCACACACTTATTGTCTATTAAAGACACGGATAAAGTTGAAGTATTGGCCGAGATGTACATCGACCAGATCGTGAAATTACATGGTGTCCCTTCACACATTGTCTCATCGCGGACCCTAGTTTCACGGCAGCATTTTGGGAAGGACTACAAGAAGCCTTGGGAACTAAACTGTTCAAAAGCACGGCGCTACTCCCAGAAACAGATGGCCAAACAAAGAGAACCATTCGGACCATCGAGGACATGCTTCGGATGTGTATTTTAGATTGGGCAGGTAATTGGGAGAAGCATCTACCGTTGGTCGAGTATTCATATAATAACAGTCATCATGCGAGCATAGGAATGCCACCTTATGAAGTGCTGTATGGAAGGCCATGCAAGACACCTTTGTGTAGGACGGAAGTGGGAGAAAGAAAATGTTTGGATCGCCTATTGCACAAGAGACTATGATTAAGCCGAGACGATCCAGACCAACATGAAGAAGGCTCATGACCGTCAGAAGAAGTACGCCAAGAAGAGAGGTAACTTTTATAATAGGAAATTGGGTGTACTTGAAGGTTACAGCACAGAAAGGGAAAGACAGATTTGGCAAGGTTGGGAAACTCGCAGTCAGATTCATTGGTCCGTACAAGATCATCGGAAAGGTTGGTGAGGTAGCTTATCGATTGATCTGCCTCAGGATATGCATCTACACCCGTATTCCATGTTTCCATGCTTCGCAAACATATACGAGATCTAAGTGCTGTTGAACCCGAGAGAATTGAGGAGCTAAGGACAAACCTTACATATCCAGTAGCACCAATCCGACTTGGAGAAAGGCGGTTCAAAACTGAAGAATCGGAGATTGCTCAAGTACAAGTATTCTGGGAAGACAAACAGGATTCATGTCACTTGGGAGGATGAAGAGAGATTTAGGCCAACCACCCGGATTTTTTTCCGAGAGGATGTCGTGACGGAAGAAGCAGGCCCCTCAGAACCTTAGAATTCAAGGACGGATTTTGTAAAGGTGAAGAATGTAGGAACCCTTATATATATAATATTAATAGAGTGGTCGAAGAATTGATCGTGAAGGAACCTTAAGCTGCTCGACCCTGTTAGAGAAGGTATTAGATTGATAAGACGGATGTTTTGGAAGAATAAAAATTTTGGAAGCACGACGTTTTTGAAACCCGAAGTTTTCTCCGCGAAATTTTCCCAGAAAAATTTCGATCATTAAAAAATATGGTTTTGAAAGCCGGAAGCAGGACGGAATTTAAGCAGGACGGAATCGGCACGACGGAAAACCCCGAAATCAAACAAAAACCCTGATTTCAGTATTTTGGGATTTTTCGAGGAAGCCGGAGGCTCGGGAAATATTTTCCATCAAGGTCAGAATTATTTTGGAGTTTATTAGAAATATTCATCTCATCAGAACGGGCGAGAAAAATATTCGGGATTGATCGCTGGTCTAAAAATTCACCGAAGGGTCGGAATCACCGAATGGACCAAAAGCTCGAGGTGGCTTTATCTATGAGATAAGGACATGGTGTCAACTGCCTGGCATGGTAGCTATCAAGGGCAGCACGAGGTGTTGAAGCTCAGAAGATCACAGCATGCCCAGTGACACACGTAGCAAGAGGTGCCGCCAACCTGCGATCGAGGCATGCTGATCGACATGTGGCCGATGTGGTGTTTAAGTGCATGCAACCGCCATGCCTTCAGACATGTGGAGGACGTGGTGTCAACTGCCTGGCATGGTAGGTGGTAATGGAAGCACGAGGTGTTGAAGTCGAAACGATCACAGCATGCGGAGTGACACACAGAAGCACGAGGTGCCGCTCAACCTGCGATCGAAGCATGCTGATCGACATATAGCCGATGTGGTGTCAATGTGCATGAAACCAGGCCATGCCTTTAGAAATATGAAGGACGTGGTGTCTTCATGCATGCCATCCTGGTCATGCAACCAGACATGTGGAGCACGAGGTGTCGCCGCATGCCAGAGCCATGCGGCTTAATAACGGCTGCCACACGGCCTGTTTCTGATTGTTTACTGCTTCCTATAAATTGCCCACGACCCCCAGTCCATTTCATCACATTCAGAACACTTCACACCTACTTTA
Organism: Brassica nigra; assembly: GCA_016432835.1. Classification (NCBI taxonomy): domain Eukaryota; kingdom Viridiplantae; phylum Streptophyta; class Magnoliopsida; order Brassicales; family Brassicaceae; genus Brassica; species Brassica nigra. The sequence continues at coordinate 7,403 of JAEACV010000252.1, read as the reverse complement.
AAACGTGAGAGAGAAAGAAAAGAAAGAAAGTTAGAGTTTCGATCATTTTCGATCCTTTTCGCAGTTTTGAGAGTTTTCGAGAACGCACTCTGCCCGATTTGAGTCGACATCTGAAGAAGGTTCTGCTCAAGTGAAGATCAGTCCAGACGTGTGTCTACTTGTGAAGGTCAAGAAAAGTGTTTGGATCGCAGAAGACGGACACGGGGTCAAGGCCACGGTCAACCAAAAACTGTGAGTTATAATCAATTGATTGCTAAGCTGTTTTCATGCAGGTTCCCAATACTGGAAGTTGGATCATGGAAGGGGCCAGGTCTAAACCGAGTAATAGTTTGTTTACTTAATAGTAATGGTTAGGCTGATTAGTTAATAGCATGCTTAGTTGTTGCTTGAGAATCGAGTAGCATGCTAATCGCTAGGTTGATTGGTTAGTTACCGATGCTTAGATGATATCGCTAGTGTGGGAACCAAATTCACACCGTGAAATTTTAATGAATAAGATTGCGGAGAAAGCCAAGTTAACCTAACTTTCCTGAAGGTCCGGATTCTCTACTTACAGCCAACGACAAGTGACCAATAAATGCGAAAAGGTTTTGTTAAGATTTGGGACTGGACCTTAAGAAAGCTGCCACGCACTCTCTTCGAGAATCAAGTCGGACGTGGTTCAGTTTAGGTGTAATTGAACAAGAGATCGAACCGCCTGGCGGTTCGCCTAGTATGAGCTGCTGGTCATAGAAACAGGCATGTCGTAAGATAACGCCTAGGTTTCTATGCGCGGAGCTCTTAAGTAAAGAATTATCCGATCCTTCCGAGAGGAGCCGGAGATTTGCAGCAGGAGGCTGCCAGACGCTCTAGTGGCCTGCTTTGCTAGTCTAACCGCCAAATTCTAAGTTCTATCAGCTAACAGAGCTCTCTAGGTCTCCAATCTAGGATTTTCGATCCTCCTCTTCTACTCTTGCTCTCCTTATATATCCACTCAAAGGTCGGTTGTTTTAGGATGATGGACCTCGCTTTGGGCCCAAGATTATCTCTTCAGGAAATATTCCATTTTCGCCGGTCTTCGTGAATTATCCTCGAAGTTTTCCGCTATTTTTCGTGACTTGATGTTTATCCGACGCTCGAAATCAGATAAATCGCCATAGCCTTATTGGGCCTGAATCCTTAAAATCGTAGTAAGTCCGCGGACTTGTCTTAAGTCGCTGAACGCTTTTATACGATTTCTGAAAGACTATCTTTCTCGTAAAATAAACCGTGATAGCTTAAAGGATCGATGTTCGCTAATCAATCTTTGTTTTATACGATATCTTCTACAAGAAATCCAATACTTAGTTTTTTCGTCAAAACATCGAGGACGCATTCCAACCGAATCGAAAGATGTTCATTCCATAGCCGGACCGCACAAACTCACGAGGATCGATCAAACAAGCCAAGATGGGATCAGACCGGCATGATAGGACCGAGAGCAGGACGAGGGCCGCCGACCGGGCGCCAGGTCGGTGCCGGCGCCAGGCGGCTTATGAACGCTGTCGCCGGGCGCCAGGTCGGGTGCCGCCAAAGCTGGCCGCTGGACGCGCGGCCGCCAGGCCGGCCGCCTGCGGAGGCGTGCCGCCGTGCCAGGTCCGGCCGGCGCCACACCGCCTGCGGACGCTGCCGTGCCAGGTCGGGTGGTGGCGGCGCCAGGCCGGCTGCTGACGCCGCCGCGACAGGCCGGTGCCGCCGGCGCCAGGCCGTCCGCGGACGCGGCCGCCGGGCGACAGGCCGGTGCCGCCAGCGGCCGCCCGCGGACGCGTGCCGCCAGGACGCCTTTTCCGTCCGCGGGTTTTCCGCTGTTCGATCTTTCCCCGTTAGTCGCCCATGCGGGAAATCTTTGAGTTTGGCGATCTTTACCGTGATTTCGAGATAACTGCTTTCACCTCACCAGAGTGGATATTCTAATTTGAGAAAATCTCGTGATAACTTCTTTCAAATGATCCGTGACTTTTGTTTTGGGAAAACTTTCGAGACTTTCAGTCATTGATTCCGTCGTGACCGATTTTGACACCAACAGTTAGCCCCCCAGCTCGTTAGAACCTTCGTGATGTTCTTGCGAGCGATAAGACATGTCAGGTAAGATAGGCGGAATTAATGGTTGAAAGGCTCCGTTGAAAGTGGTAAGATTGGGGCTGCACCTTCAAGGCTGCCTACGCACTTTGTTGTAGGGACTGCCTTCAGAGTTCGCTTTGGAGTTTAAGACCTTTGTGATCTGTTTTCCAGCCAGACTTATATGGTCTGTTATGTGTCATGAGAGACTTTCGAGCATGATGCTGTTGATGTTTTTTTTTTCGATTATTTATGAACTTCGGTTTTTTCGAAGTATGAGAAAGAAGGTGTGAGTTGTCGTCTCATTCCTAGTTCCCTGATGATCACCGTATCTATTGTTTGCATAAAGCCAGATTTTCCGGTTTACCGACTTACGCTAAAAGTTCGTGGAAACTAATAGCGTAAGTGAAGAGACTAATTTTGATCTCAGATACCATACTATGTCTGTGAGATGTCAAGTTCCAGCGGCTGGGTTTAGGCAAGACCTAGGTTTACTCTCGACTGAGGCTTTATGGCGACAAATCGGCTCGCTTTGCCTCGTTTGCGATTTTAACCTGACTCGTACCGTTTAAAATCCGCGAATTGTTGTCGGCTTATATGATTTGTCGGCGTGAGTCGAGCTACTTTACGTAAGAGCTAAACCAAAATTTGATTTCTTTTATAGCCGCTATGTTTATCCTTGTCGGATGCAAGAGAGTCTATCCCTGAAGGGCGCTATTTGTCCGCTTAGACGCTAGAGTTCGCTTTGTTGTGATCAGCAACAACGAAATGATGCCAGTTTAGAGGCATGTTACCGCTAGAGGTGTGTTTGTATGTTTTGAGTTCTCGAGACGAGGATTTCGCCGAACGCTTTGAGGAAAAGAATGTCCTTCGAAGCGCTAGCGACGCCTCGCAGTGCTGAAGGTCAAGTTTCGTGCCGTGATTTCGTGGTTGAAATGTTCGCTGGCTTTGAGATGTTTTGCTAATGTTCGCAGCCAGAAACTGTTGTTTCGGCTTGACGAGGACCAAGAGGTCGCAAGTTCGACCTGGAGAAGCCTACATTCACAAGGTTTCGCGGAAGTGTTGGCCTTCCGGATTTGTTTGTATATATTAAGGATGACTCGATAACTCTTGGAGCCTTGTCACGAAGTGTTTTCATGCCGCGGTTTACGGGCGATAGAACTTAATCGATTGACGATAAGTTTAAATCTTCCGCTAACCATATGGTTGTTAGGACTGAGTTTTGTATGAAGAGTTTATCCTATGATTTCCGATTCTGGTTATACCAAATTGCTTTGCGTAATAGTCACTGGCTGTATGAACAAATCGGGATTGTTGTTTTAGCCTATGATTGGAGCGTGGTCGCCAGAGCTTTGAATTGGCATGGAGTCTAGATTCAGCCGACGCCAAGCGAAGTTGTTGGTAAACGATCCGACCATGACCCTTATTAAGGTCATGTTAGTTTACGATTGTCCTTAATGGGGATGCCGAATTCAGGTCCGGCTTTACGAATGGCGAAGTTGGCCGAGGGCCAAATAGCGCTTGCCGAGATAGACATGCCAAGCATAGCGGAGTTTTCTGAGTTATGGCTGATGGCTTTAGAAACGATCTTCCACTTCAGGTCTTAGTTATAATGATGAATGGCTCAGATAAATTCTTTTTGTTGCATGAAAATCGCTTCATTTTATCCGGGGAAAAGTTTAGGGATCGACGAGGACATGTGCGGTTCGCCTCGTGATTATTTCCTGCTCGGACGTGAACCGGGAGTGAAAGCAGGAGCCAGAAACCTTGTGGAGCAAAACTGTCTGTGACAGTTACTCGCTGACCCATTATGTTTTATTTTACTAAAGTTGCTTTGTATGAATTGACTCGACCATACAGAGGATTTTTCGTGAAAAGTGATGTAAGAGGGTTTTGTAAAGGTAATCGGAGAGTTTTTCTCACAAATTACTTACGATATTTTAACCACGGATTATGTTTTTCTCATTCACTTTTGCGCATGCGGTCGCTTTTGCATGAGACCGATCATGTTTTTCGATAGGCTGTTTTGTTTAAAATATTCTTGTTATGGGAAAGTAATGGATGACCGGTTTCATGGAGATAGAAAATCGCAGATTGTCAAGTAGCAATGTTTCCGCCGATTGCACGGAGATGTTTCCGCCATGATTTCACCTTTGATGAAAGCTGCTTCAATTACTCATCGAAGTTTTACCGAAGGTTATTTCGCTATTTTCGTAGTTCACCATCGCTATTAGTCTGACGTTGGTACACGCTTCTAGTCGCGAAGTTTGCGACAGAGACGACGAGAGTTTTCAAGACTATGTTTGTAACGGTTGGCTATGCCTTTAGCGCTTTTAGATCTAATCTTATTGCTGGAGAGTTTGCTTTGTCAAAAGCGCTTGTCTTGATGCTGAAGCAAAAGTTTTCAAGATGGGATTATACGGTATAGTATACGCATTCATTTCCTTTTTTTTTTTTACGAAGAACGGGTTAGCCGTCAAGGCTTGTGTACGTTTTTTCTTTCTTTTAGGAAGCGGATGAGTATGCTTTAGAACGCTGCATGCATCGCTCGGTTTTTCGAGACTAGATCGGTTTGCATGTTCTGCCTGGAAAATCAAGGAACGATGGAACAAGACTGGAAATTTTGCCTAAGACTTAGCTTGCTAGACTATCCACCTAGGTCCTAAGTTCCCTAAATTCTATGGCAGTTTTTCAAGACGTTTTTGTTCATGTCCTACGAAGAATTAAAACCTTTACAAAAAATTTCGAGAAAATAGTCTTTTTGTTTCGCATTCGGCGAATCTCATTTCTCAGATAGTCGACGATTGGTTTTAGAATAACCGTGATCGTTTAATACGATGAATCGAAATTCATTCATCATTCAAACCTTTTATGGTCTTCCGAGATTTCTCGAGTGTCGGGATCAAGATGGACTTGGATCCGTAGACTTCCCGTCTTCGAGGGTTTGAATAATGAGGCTTCGAACTTAGATTTTAAAATACTAATTTTGTAAAAAAATCGAAGGCTTTATGGAAGAATCGCCGTGTTTCTAACAACCAACATGGGTTTAAGGGACCAAGATGTTGCCGCTGCTCGAGATCACGGTGACTACTGCACGGATGGGCTTAAGGACCCTTTACGCTGGCGCCAGACGGAACGGCGAACGGGCGCCAGACGGGAGAGGATGCCTGCCGCCGGCGCCAGGCGCCGCGGTATCGGTTCTGCCGCCGCGCCAGGCGTGGTCGGTTCTGCCGCCGCCAGCGCTCTGCGCCGCGCCGTGGTCCCGGCCCGCCGAATGCTGTTGTTACTTGCCTTCGCCGATCCCCGGGCTCACGGACTCAAAGACCGAAGTTACGAAAAACTCAGGCAAAGATGCATGGTACTGAGACAGGACCGTCTCCTCCCATGACGGGACAGAGATCCTTCATGGGCTAGGTGGTCGTGACAGCTACATTGTTTTCTTCAGAAATCTCAACGGAAGTCTGATTGAGACGAAACGAAAACCATCTTGACCTAGCTTCAAAGGAGAGCAAAGTGAGGTTTCCACAGGCGAGGTGGCCATTGGCGAGGTGACCTTGGTGATGGTTGTTCTCGTCCACGGGCGAGGTGGGGAGAGTGATTTTGTTCCTTCGAAAATCTCAACGGAAACCCGATTGAGACGAAACGAAACCCACTTTGATCTAGACTCAAAGGATAACGAAGGTGAGTTCGCCCTGTGGCGAGGTAGCCATGTCGGAGGGTGAGGTGACCTCGTAATGTTTGTCCTGCCCACGGCGAGGTGGCAGGGACAGTGACTTTGTTCTTTCAGAAAATCTCAACGGAAACTCCATTGAGATGAAACGAAGCCATTTTGACCTAGAAACAAAGGAGAACAAATGGGCTCTTACTAAGGCGGACTGGGAAGACTGATCTTACCCTATGGCAAGTCGTCCTAGTAAGATCAAGCTCCGACCTCCTTTCGCTTTTCCGCTTGTTCCTCGAGAGTTGTTTGTAAGAAGTTCGGCAGGGGAATCGGTGAACCGATTTGCCGGGCTTCTGTTCCGAGTAATATAGGGTTTCCTGGGTTTCGAGGAGAATAAGTTTTATTTTTCCCAGAGGTTCTCGAAGAAACGCTTTTCAGAGAAACCTTGCTCGCTATGCATTTCTAACTTGATAACAAGACTAATTTTGGGGTTTGATAGATTTTATCGCTGCCCTTTCTGCTTAGATAGAGAAATCGCAGCTCGTTTCGTGCTCTTCCTGTGGCGAGCCGCTAGGTTTTTGATTTGCTCGAAGCACCGCGCATGCTTCCGTAAGCTGGTCAGGAACAGTCGCTGCTGGAGTTGTTTTACCATCGCTGACGAAACCGCAACTTTTCTTTCATATTTCCGACATCGGTTCGACTGCCGCCATGGCCGTAAGAGTAATCCGTCCCCCCCCTTCTAGCCAAACTGTGGAACCGGAACTCACACCGCCAATTTTAATGAATAAGATTAAGGAGGAAAGCCAAGCTAACCCGACATTCTCAAGGTCCGGATTCTCGCGACAGCCAACGCATGTGACCGAATAAATGCGAAAAGGTTTTGTTAAGATTTGGACTGGACCTTAAGAAGGCTGCCTACGCACTTTCCGAGGATCAAGTCGGACGAAGTTCAGTTTGTGTAATTGAACAAGAGATCGAACCGCCCCGCTGGTTCGCCTAGTATGAGCGCTTGTCAGAAACAGGCATGTCGAAGATAACGCCTAGGGTTTTGGTGCAGAGCTCTTTTGGCAAAGAATTGTCCGACTTCCGGAGGAGCGGACGGCGAGCAGAGGCCATGACGCTCTAGCCTGCTTTGCTAGTCTAACCTCTAAAATTCTAAGTTTCTATCAGCTAACAGGAGCCTCTAGGTCTCCAATCCAGGCTTTTGATCCCTCCTTCTACTCTTGCTCTCCTTATATATCCACTCCAGGTCGGTTTGCCTTTGGGATGATGGACCTCGCCTTTGGGGCCCAAATTATCTCTTCGAAATATTCCATTTTCGCTGGTCTTCGTAATTATCCTCGAAGTTTTATGCTATTTTTCGGTGACTTGATGTTTATCCGACGCTCGGGAAATTGATAAACCACATAGCCTGACTGGACCTGAATCTTTAAAATCGTAAGTAAGTCCGGTGGATTTGTCTTAAGTCATTGAACGCTTTATACGCATTTCGGAAAGACTATCTTTCTTGTAAAATAAACCGTGATAGCTTAAAGGATAGATGTTCTGCTAATCGATCTTTGTTTTATACGATATCTTCTACGCAGAAATCCAATTTCTAGTTTTTGTCGTAAAACATCGAGGACGCATTCCAACCAAAGTAAAAGATGTTCATTCCATAGCCGCG
>JAEACV010000319.1:0-65517 GCA_016432835.1 Brassica nigra | reverse complement strand
TATTATTTTAATTATTTTAATTTCTATTCTATTTCCACAATTGGGAATATAGAATAGACAATGCTAGCACAGAAAATTTCTATCTTCTTCTTCAACTCACTGCCTGATTTTTTCTCTCTGCTCATTTCCTTCCATCCGATGTTGATTCAACAATTAACCACAACTATACTCTCATAGTTTCATCGCTACCAAAACACCTTTTAATCAACATGGCTTTCATCGCCATCGAAAAGACTTACGAGATAGAGAAAAATATGATTGACTTTGTGAAGAGAGAACAAACTATATATCATTGAAGTCCAGGAAAAAAGAGAAATTATGTGCGATTGGTTTTTCAAGGACATAAAGGGAATTAATATATATTATACATGGTATATCCTAGCCATTAGATTGCTATGGTCATTTGCCTAATTATTTTTTTTCATGATTATACTTGCCAATTTCTCAAAAAAAAATGGAGAAATTGTTCTGAATAGTCAAAAAAATGGAGAAATTGTTCTGAATAGTCAAAAAAATGGAGAATTTTTTTTTTTTCATGGTTATATCCTAGCCATTAGATTGCTATACTTTTAAGTTTTTCGAAATACTTGAAAATATATACAAATAGTCAAAAGTAATGCCTAAATTAGCTAAAGTATACTCGAAATACTAAAAATATTTAAACAATCTATTGATTATTATTCAAATATCCATACCAAACTAATTTAGATGTTAAGTTTGGGTATTTTGACATATATTATTCAAATTTATTTGTAATATATAGTTTTATTTATAGATTTTAGAAATTTAAACTATATAATGAATTTTAAATAATTTAAATGGGTTATCCAAACTCGAACCGCATAAAGATCTGAACCGGACTCCTCGAACGAAGTTAGAAATATCCAAATGGGCTGAAATCTTTGATTCCGAAAACCCAAAACCCGAATATACCGAACCAAATCTGAATGGCTATCCGAACACCCACCTCAGAGGAAAGTACTAGTAAAAGAAAATAAATAAATGGAACACAAATAATGAATTAGGAGCTTTATGAATATTAAACTATAAATGTCTGCATAATAGAAATTTCAATTTTAAAAGATAATGAATATAGAGTAATACTAGTAAAATTTGATAGTGCAAATTTTCAACTTTTTAAGTTGAAGTTATCAATGTTCATAAAACAATGTTTAAAAGATAAAAAAAAATACAAATTATAATTCAAAATAAAATAGAACACTCTATAGAAGTCATCAAATAAAATATAACATAATAAAATAAAATATTAAATTACACTAGGAATGGAGCATAAATAAAACAAACATAATTTATATTGCATTATATAACTCTATTCTATGTCTATATAATAGAATTGAACACAATAAACAAAATGTAAAATGTCTGAAGATCCTTGGATTCCCACACCAAGTGGGCTCGCCCCTTTAGCCCCACTCTACACCCAAACATGAGAGTCAGCAATTTTATCAACCAGGAATCAAAAGAATGGGATGTTGACCTATTGGGAAATTATGTGGCCCCGGAAGACATACCTCTCATAAGGAGTTTACATCACCAGCTCATCAGACACTTCTTGGAAATTTACGAAGAATGGGCAATACACGGTCAAATCAGGATATTGGGTAGCTCGCAATTTATTGAAGCCTGAGGAAGAAAAGAAGATACTAGAACCCACTATAACAAAGCTTCAAGCCTTTGCTTGGACGATAAAAGCCCCACAGAAAATATGCCATCTTATGTGGCATTTGATAATAGGTCATGTGGCAGTAACAAGGAATTTGATAAGGCGAAAAATGAGATGCGATAATTACTATCCACGATGTGGAAAACCAGAAGAATCTGTTACTCATGCAATTTTCAAATGCCCACCAGCTCTACAAGTCTGGTCCTTATCATCAACGCCAACGAGTCAAGATACCTTTCCTATCTCGAGTATCTGTGCTAATATTGATTATCTCTTTTGGAAGAAGAACAACATTATTGGACCAGATTCAGACAGGGATCCTTATCCTTGGATAATCTGGAAGGCCAGAAATGACAAACTCTTTAGAGGAATAAACCGAGATCCTTTAGAGCTAATTCGATATGCAGAGAGGGAGTGTCAAGCCTGGTACAATGCAAATGAGATAGTGCCATCGACTCCATGAGACCAGAGTAATGAAGAACCTCAAGTTTTAAGGTTGGGTAACATATGCATGATAGACGGGTCATGGACAGCTACAACACAGTTCAGCGGGTGTGGATGGGCTTGGATGGACAGCTTGGGAAAGGTTCAACTTATGGGGACACAAAATTATATTTGTCAAGAGTTTGCTCTACACTCAGAAGTTCAAGCACTACGACGGACAATGGAAAATATGCTGCAATAATCAACATGTCAGAGCTTTGGAACATATTGCAAGGATTTGATTGCCATGATTAAGGAATCCCATGCCTGACCAAGCTTTGCAACATAATTGGAGAGGATTGAGACCCTGCATATGCTTCACGGACTTCAAGATTTCGTATATTCCACGAGCGCATAATCGGATTTCAGATTCTCTAGCGAGGACTACAAGATCTTTCCATAGAGAACTTCATTTTGTTAGTTGTTCTATTATCGGTCTGGTTATCCAGACCAACTCAAGTTTGAGTAATAGAATAACCTTTCATTGTCAACAAAAAAAAACAAAAACAAAAATGTAAAATACTAAATTCTAAACCTTACTTTTTAACCCTATTTCTAATTTTATATTCACCCTTCAAATATTAAATCATAAACCTGTGATTTATGTTTTATAAAGCAGAATTTGAAAAAGAGAAAGAAAGGAGAAGAAATAGAAACAAGTCACTCCGCTTGATTGCAATAGTATTTTGGAATATACGATAGAAAATATGTTGGACATTGTGGTCAATATTATTTTTTGCTAGATTTTTTATATATTGAATGCAATTTCCCTTTAAATATAAAATTTTTTGAAATAGAAAATGTAAGGTGTATTTTTATTCGATTTTTTACTTCCAGATTCACATTTTAACTTTTTAATTACATGTAAAGACACATGTTGCCTGTGAGACACATTTGTCATGTGTTTTGTCTATTCTAACCTTCATCCTAACTTTCTATATATTTATGTTTTATCCTTACTAAATAGCTAATATATTTTGCTTAAAAACGAATAATACCGACAAACTAAAAGTTACCTTTCTCTTATCTCAGAACTCGCATCTCAGATCCACTTTCCCAATTCGTGACCTAATCCCACTTAATTCCTCGTCATTCTTGTTTTGAAGACAATGAAGAACTGTTTTTTTTATTCTCTGTCTCGAAGCCCAAACCCCATTCAGCTTCTTCTTCTTCTTCTGGTTCTTGCTTTGAAATCGCTACAAGGTGAGTTTTAATTCTTACATTTTCTTGATTTCATGTTTCAGTTAATCCATAATCTTACTTTTTTTCTTATGGTTACAATAAATTATTTGGACATCAGATTTGAAGACAAGAAAATACATACCAATCATGTTCTGCTCAAAGTTGACATTTTGTGATCTCCGAGAATCAACCATGGTGAAGCAGCAGAAGAAGAAGAGGTTTACTCTGTTTCTCACCACGTGCGGCTCTCCGAGATCGTGAAGAAAGTTAATGGTGGCTACTTCAATGTCTTCGTCTCCACTTTCGGCGAAAACGACGAGCAATGGGATCTCTTCTTAGTCGGCGGCAGCGATTTTCCTGATGAAGAGTATCTCGACAAGTACGATAGCTTAGCTAAGACAGTGATAGAGATTGGGTTTGAGGCTAGGAGGAGAGCTCTGGGATGGGAGTGGCAGAGGATGTGAAAAAGTGGACGGAGATGGTGCGTAAGAAAGAGGAATTGCTTGTTAAGAGCTGGAACCGTGTGGCGTTTGCATGGACATTGGTTGCTCTGTGTTGGGGGCCTGAGTTTCCTGATGGCTTACAACAGGAAGAAGGAGCTCAGGTACCTAAACAGCTGATGACATCTTATCTTTTCTCTCTATGTCTTTCTTTGTGTTAACTTCATCTTCACAGGGAGAGCTACAAGAGCAAGCACACTCGCATCAAAGACTGTCATATTCAGGCCATTGGTTTTCGAGATATACCCAAGCCAATCACCTGCAGGTATTTAAGAATCTTAGTATAGTTTAGCGACCATAAATGTGGAATGTGTGAGGTTTTAAACTCTTGTATGGATCCTTCATCAGTCATCTTCCTCCATGTGAGAATTGTGTTGGGCCAAACTATTAGAACTCGTACAATTAGATTTCTTTGGATCCTGAAAATAAATTCCTGTCCACAGAATCCTTGTCCACAGAATCCTTGTCCACAAACTCTAATCTCGACGATTCATGTTTTCATCATGAATGATTTGTTTCTTTGGATCCTGAAATTGATTGATGTACACAAAATCCTTGTCCATACAGACGTTGTCCACACCTCGCTTGTGGACAATCACACTGCACATGCATCTCCTCAACAATCCTTTGTTGTGTATGATAGTAGTACTCATCCACTCAACCTGCAGGACGATCCCTATTTAATATATTAACAACGTTGTTATGTAGTCTCTACGTGGACACCATTTTAGTTTCTATATCCACAAATCTGAATTAGCATTCCTTGATATGTGTTCATATTGTCATCCACATCCATACGCTACAATCTGTGGATACCATCAAATACGTACATATGTATAAATTTTAGAATATCACAAAAAAATATATCGAAGTGGATATCAAAATGTAAAGAATAAAAAAACTTAATTTATTGTATTAACAAATTTGTTATATATATCTTTAATTTGAAAAAACAAAACATTAAGGGAAGATAAACTAAATAGTAATAAAAAAGAAAAAAAAATCATTAAGGATATTAATGTCATAATACACAGTAGCTGCCAAGGGATTCACATGCTGAATGTGTCTTTGAGTGAAAGACAAAATCATATTTTGCCCTAATCCACTCTTTTTATTCCCTTAGTGTGAATATTTGATTATGTTAGTTTTTAGTTCATTCATTATGTAATTCCAAATTTGTGTTACAAATGCAAACAACATTTCATGAAAAGATTAAACTCACTAACTCATGTACATATTTGAATGAATTTATCTATCTATTACTTTCTCCGTTTATGGAAAAATCACTTAGATATTTCATATATATAAAAAATAATTGAAATGTATTTATATTTTATTAATTATACATATCTAACCAATAATATTTAAGATAAATAAATTATTCACAAAATCAATAAATTTTGCAGTTAATACTAAATTTTAAATAGAGAAAATGACCAAGATGGCACTAAACCAAGTTTTGCTTCCCAAATTAGCACTCCAGGTTCAAATTCACAAAATAAGATTCATTAAAGGGATCATTTACATTTATGCCCTCTCATTTGACTAATTAAAAAAACGAGGTCGAGAAATCATCGCCGTTGTCGCTCCTCGCCATTGCGCTCTCTCGCCGCCGACGTCTCCTCTCGCCGTCGTTGTTCATTTTCGCCGCCGCCTTCCTTCTCCTCTCGCCGTTGTCCTTAATCTCAGTCTGAAAAAAAAAATAGAGATTCCAAAATCAAGCCGCTGCCGTCTCCCTCTCCCATTGCTCGCTTCCATCACGTGACGGATCGGTTTCGGATTGGCTTCGCTTCGTTAGCTCATCCGATCGGGTGAAGATCGAGTCAACTCACCGCTCCTAGGTTCATTTCCCTTCCTCCTTTTTATTATTTTTAATTTTTGTCAGCCCTCCTTTTTAATTGATTGGTGATTCTTAATTGATAATATGTTGGATTGTGGTTCGCAGGAAATCTAATGCGCTTCTGCAGTGGTGACTGACCGACGCCTCCACCGCATAACAGATTCTCTCGGGATGACCTTAGAGTCTTCTTCGACAGGAGGAACAATGATGGAAGGTCCTCGAGTACCATCCTTTGCCTCTTCCACGGATCTCCTACTACGAGCCCCTCTGTGATTATGTGTTCTCCTACAAGTCCTTCTTCCGTGTGGAGGGTCTTGGGTCAGGAGGGTCGGATTCGTCATCTCCTTCGGGGTTTCTAAGTGGAAGAAAGGGAGGTTTCTCGAGAGTTGTACCTTTGGGAAAGTCTATCGTGGTTTAACAGTGATCATCAAATTGTAATTTGAGAAGTTGGCTTAGTTTTAGATGACAAGAGTTAGCTGATAGCTGTATGTGATGATAGCTTCTCTCTAGGCTATGAATATTGATATCCGGTCAGTTGCTCCTTTTACCAAGAACGAGAGTTGCTATGTGTAGTGATGAGTTTGTGTTGTATTCAAGGGTTTACCAGAATATGCTGTTGGAATTATGTTTTTAATGGTTTGTTTCCACATTTATTTAGATCAAGATTGAGGTTAGTTTCACCGCTATCTAGCTTACTTGATCAAAATTAAAGGTTAATTTTGCCCTTCATCCGCCATCTAGATTAAGGCAATAAAGCGAAGTTTCTATAATACTCTAGCTCATACAAATAAAGAGTTAGATCCTCCTCTCTCGAGTTGTTGTAATGCTCATATAACTTTTTATGCATTCTTATAGTGAGGAAGGAAGAATTTGTGCTATTAAAGAGGTCAAGGTCATTGGACGACAAAACTCAAAGAAGTGTCCGAAGCAACTAAATCAGGTTTGTTTACATCACCTTATCTTCTGTAGTATATGTCGAACACTCTAATATTGGTGTCACACTTGTAACCAAACTAATTTGATTTTGCAAGAGATAAATGTGCCGAGCTAGCTTTGTCATCCGAATATTGTTCAATATTACTAAGTGAACTGTATGTGTCGATCTCTCACGCTTCAGAAAGAAGAGATATTATATTCTTGTTTCATTTTAGAAAGATATATTTGGAAGATTTTGTTCAAATTTGGGATAGCCATCCTGAACAAATTTTTTTTTAAAGATTTCCTTGTACGCCTTTTGAATTGTTTTGGAAGATTTAATTCAAATGCCCTTGATTCATACTTAATTGATCTTTTTGAGATTTTTTTTTTTGAAATATGGTTGATATATATACTTTTATGGAACTTGGATCTCAAAGAAAACTTTTAGTGAGAGTTCTCTGTGGATAAGAACATGAATGCATAATTATGGCCAAATAGATATAACACTACAGTCCAATGGTTATAAAATAATAATCAGTACCCTCAGAGGTCTTGAGTTTGATTCTAATAAAATACAAAAACTTTTGACTTAATTTTATTTATCAAAATAGAAAACTTAATTTGATTCTTACAAATATGATGTACAAATCCATAATTTTGGCCAAACACATGACATATATAATTGAGAATTTGCTCAAATACACTCAAAATATGTTCTGGAAACTCATCCCGAATATGTTAAATGCTATCCTAAATCACAATTTTAAATTTCCCAAATATGCAGATATCAACTGCTTTTTAATCTCATTTCATTTTTTAGTTTAGACTTTTGCTAGAAAGAAACACACTAATATTCAACTATTCGAAATCCATCCAAAAATTTTGATTCTCTTCAAAACATACTTATGCAAGTAAACACACTCATTTTATTTTTCTGGAAACCCATCCTGAAAGTTCCACAAGCAATCCTAGATAACATGTGTGTTTTATAATGATACCAAATTTAACACTTTATTGATATAATTACTGAAAATGCTCAAAGCTATCCTATTTCCATGTTCTCTATTTGATATGTGTTCTCTGTTTTGTAGACAGTGACCTCTATTTGGTGATTTCTATAGTCAATGATTTTTTTATAGATTTTGATTATATTGTTTTGATTATGTTGTTCGAAGATTAAGTTCCAATTCAGGATAGCCATCCTGAACAAGGACATTCCTTACGCGCTTTTGATTCTCTTCGAAAACATACTTATGCAAGAAAACACACTCATTTTATTTTTTCTGGAAACCCATCCTGAAAGTTCCACAAGCTATCCTAGATAACATGTGTGTTTTATAATGATACTAAATTTAACACTTTATTGATATAATTAATTGAAAATGCTCCAAGCTATCCTATTTTCATGTTCTCTGTTTTGTAGACTGACTCTATTTGGTGATTTCTATAGCCAATGCATTTTCTTATAGATTTTGATTATGTTGTTCTGGAAGATTAAGTTCCAATTCAGGATAGCCATCCTGAACAAGGACATTCCTTACGCGCTTTTGATTCTCTTCGAAAACATACTTATGCAAGAAAACACACTCATTTTATTTTTCTGAAACCCATCCTGAAAGTTCCACAAGCTATCCTAGATAACATGTGTGTTTTATAATGATACCAAATTTAACACTTTATTGATATAATTATGAAAATGCTCCGAGCTATCCTATTTCCATGTTCTCTGCTTTTAGACAAGGACTCTATTTGGTGATTTCTATACCAATGCATTTTCTTATAGATTTTGATTATGTTGTTCGAAGATTAGTTCCAATTCGGATAGCCATCCTAACAAGGACATTCCTTACGCTTTTGATTCTTCAAAACATACTTATGCAAGAAAACATACTCATTTTATTTTCTGAAACCCATCTGAAAGTTCCACAAGCTATCCTAGATAACATGTGTGTTTTATAATGATACCAAATTTAACACTTTATTGATATAATTACTGAAAATGCTCCGAAGCTATCCTATTTTCATGTTCTCTGTTTTGTAGACAAGTGACCTCTATTTGGTGATTTCTATAGCCAATGCATTTTCTTATAGATTTTGATTATGTTGTTGTGGAAGATTAAGTTCTAATTCAGGATAGCCATCATGAACAAGGACATTCCTTATAATGCTTTTATTCTCTTCAAAACGTACTTATGCAAGAAAACACACTCATTTTATTTTTTCGAAACCCATCCCGAAGTGTCAAACCTATCATATATAACATATGTGTTTTATAATGATACCACATTTAACACTTTCTTGATATAATTATTAAAAATGCTTCAAGCCTATTTTAGTGTACTATTTTTGATATGTGTTTCTATTTTGTAGAAATGAACTCTATCTGGTGATTTCTATACCAATGAATTTTCTTATAGATTTTGATTATTATTATTATTATTTTGGAAGATTAAGTTCCAATTCAGGATAGCCATCAAGAACAAGGACTGTCTAACATTCCTTACATGCTTTTGATTCTCTTCAAAATATATCTGCCATGGCCTCGTCGTCATGACGTACCTGCTTTCTATGCAAGAAAACACACTCATTTTATTTACTGGAAACCCATCCCGAAGTGCCAAAGCTATGATTCTTTCGAAATATGCTGTCATGGCTTTGCTTCGGTCATGACAAAGATGTTTACTTATAAGAAAACACACTCATTTTATTTTACCGAAACCCATCCCGAAGTGCCAAAAGCTATCCTATATAAAATATGTGTATTATAATGATACCACATTTAACATTTTCTTGATATAGTTATTGAAAATGCTTCAATCTATATATTTTAATGTTCTCCGCTTGATATGTGTTCTATTTCAGAACAATGAACTATATTTGGTGATTTCTATAACCAATGAAATTTTTATAGATTTTGATTATGTTTTTTGAAGATTGAATTACATTTTAGGATAGCCATCCTGAATAAGGATGATTTAACATTCCTTACACGCTTTGATTCTCTTCGAAACAGACTTATGCAAGAAACACACTCATTTTATTTTTCCGAAATCCATCCTGAATATGACAAATGGTATCCTAGATAAGATATATTTATCTTTGTGAATAAATAAGCTCACTTTTCTTTACATAACCAAAGATGTGCTATGGGGTTCAACTTGTGCTTTCACAATTTATCCCTTTTTTAAGTAATGGCTTATGCTTACTCATTTTAATTTTCTGGAAACCCATCCTGAATATGACAAATGGTATCCAAGATAAGATATATTTATCTTTGTGAATAAATAAGCTCACTTTTCTTTACATAACCAAAGAGGTGAGTTCTCGGGTTCAACTCCTTGGCTTTCACAATTTATCCATTTTAAGTAATGACCTATGCTTACTCATTTTAATTTTCTGAAACCCATCCTGAATATGAGAAATGGTATCCAAGATAAGATATATTTATCTTTGTGAATAAATAAGCTCACTCTCTTTACATAACCAAAGAGGTGCCTCGGTTCAACTTTGTGCTTTCACAATTTATCATTTTAAGTAATGGCCTATGCTTACTCATTTTAATTTTCTGGAAACCCATCCTGAATATGACAAATGGTATCCAAGATAAGATATATTTATCTTTGTGAATAAATAAGCTCACTTTTCTTTACATAACCAAAGAGGTGAGTTCTCGGTTCAACTTTGTGCTTTCACAATTTATCCCTTTTAAGTAATGGCCTATGCTTACTCATTTTAATTTTCTGAAACCCATCCTGAATATGACAAATGGTATCCAAGATAAGATATATTTATCTTTGTGAATAAATAAGCTCACTTTCTTTACATAACCAAAGAGGTGCGCTCTCGGTTCAATCCTTTGTGCTTTCACAATTTATCCTTTTTTTAAGTAATGGCCTATGCTTACTCATTTTAATTTTCTGAAACCATCCTGAATATGACAAATGGTATCCAAAATAAGATATATTTATCTTTGTGAATAAATAAACTCACTTTTCTTTACATAACCAAAGAGGCGATTTAAAGGTCGCATTGAACAAATGATGTCTTGTAAATGCAAAGTGGTGCTGCTTATAAAAGGATGTTTTATAATCAGTCAATATGTAGATCAAAAATTAAGACTATATAAGAGTTAACAATCACTTTACAATGTTTCATAGTAATCTGTCAGAAAGCTTTAGTTCAAAAAACCATGCCATACTAGCTAAAAAGGTATTAACAGAGAAAAAAAGAACCTAAGAATGCAGCAAGCATATCTTTAGCTTCTGGACTCCAATCATAACCACAAATAGCTTCATACACACCATAGTCACGCAGTGAGCTTCGCCAATCCTCCAAGCAGCAAAATTTCATGCTTGCTTTCCCTCAGATTTGTCGGTATTGTCTTCGAGAGGAAACGAACGCTATCACTATAATATTATCATTCTAGCCACACAAGTACAACAATCAAAGATGCAAATCAAAAGTCTTTTTTCTGTTATTTCAATTTCAAATCAGAAAGCCAAAAATTGGAAGATACGTCATCCACTACTACTCTCCAATAAATGAATACAAAGACGTCAAACAGGTCAAGTATAATCAAAGACCACTAAACACATAAGACTATGAAAAAGAAGTAAACATGTACCAAAATTACTTGTTTTGCTTTACTTGTTTTAGAAGATTTAGTTACAATTTAAGATTGCATATATAATTTTTGGACTATACAATCTTAAGATTTAGTTACAGTTCAAGCAAAAGAGACCAACAATGTCATAAGCAAATTCACGAGCCTACCAAAGATATCAACATGCTTAAGGAGAACAAGACACCAAGCAAAAGTTTTTCAGTTTTGTTACCATCGCTCCGAAACTACACAAATCCTTCCTTATTTTTTAAAAATACTACAAAGTTTCACAAGCACAAGAGACTAACAATGTCATAAGCAATATTTCCTAAACACATTTAATAGATGCAAACAAACAACAAATGAATATGTAAGTAAGGATATAAAGAAGAAATCAAAATAATTTGTCACTTAGAAAGCTGCTTAAGGCAAGAAGAGCAAAGATCAATGATGGCAAGAGGTCGAGATAATCGCAGACTGACTATTCAACACAGCTCAAGAGGATCATTAATCATATTTCTTAATCGCTTTTAAAATGACACGAAAGGCTTTGTCATTCTATTGAACATGTTAGGGCATAACCAAATCCCATCAAGATAGAAACTTTTGGAGAAGATAAGATGGATTACCTTAGCTTTTGTATTGCTCAAAGTGAATCATGAATTGCTTTGTTATATCTGTTCAATTAATACAACAAAACAAACTTTTTAGTTCTCAAATCATTATCATCAAGATGAAGCCTCATATTTGAATCTCAAAACTCCGTGACTTTGGAATCATACCGATGACGCTGGAGAATCAAAGCTTTGTGATTTCGCCGAGTTGATGATAGTGCTCGTCGTCGCCGGAGTTGATTGGGATTTCGCCGTCGCCGTACCACCGTCGTGAGAGAGAGAGCGGAGAGAATAGAATCAAAGCTTCATGTTTTCGTCGGAGATGATGACGATTCGCCGTCACGGAGTCGATGACGCTCATCGTGTCGGAGTTGATTGAGATGATGATCTTCTTCGACGGAAAAGATTCACCGTCGTGAGAGATCGACGCCTCCGCGAGAGGTAGAAGGTCGAAAACAAAGAGAAAGAGATGTTTTGATTTTGTTTTTTGTTTATTTTATTAATTATAAAACAAGCAGATAAGCAGACATTTTATCCATTAATGAATTTTATTTTGTGACTTTCCCTTCCTACGCTATTTTCGCGATATAAACTTTTAAATGCTTATTTTGACAATTGCTCTTTTAAATATATCTAAATTGCATTTTAAAACAACATTTTGTGTAAAGGTGTCAAAATAATACTCTTCGTAAAAAAGAGAGTATTATTTTCACATCCATCACTTTTCTCATTCAAATTGAGTCCATACGTTGTCAAAAAAAAAAAAAAAATTGAGTCCATACAAATATACAATCCTAAATTGATCCAAGTGGGCCATTTATATCTCAGCTTGAAAATTGATCCAAGTGGGCCATTTAGCAATGATACTATGCTCATGTATGAACTGGAAAAACTAAAAAAATCAGACATCTTGCTTACAAACTCACCTTGAAATCAGACATCTCGCTTACAAACTCACCTTGATTTGATGATTTCAAGATAAAAGATATTATCAGGATTTAAAATGAAATAAGTTTCATCTAAAGGATTTACAGAAACAAAAAAAAAAAGGAAGAACCTTAAGAGGTGTTGAGAGCTACGAGTTGGCTTTAGAGATGCAAGAAATTTGAGATGAAGTTCCAACCCATCATCCATGTCTTCTTATCCGCAGGAGACGCAAAGTTGAGCTCAAACATTTCTTTCCTTATGTTCTCCCCCGAGTCACAGAACCCCACAAGCTTAGCCACGATCTCTGCGCTCTCTTTCACGTGCTCCGTGTTGTGAGGATCTGTCCACAGTTTATTGACCAACTGTTGTCGCCTCTGTTTTCCCACAGGCGCTACGTCCCACTTCAGATATAGCATCTCTTTCCTCTGCTCCTAGCTTCGTGTTTACCCGCTTTGCCAAATACTCTCTCTTGCTTCAGTGCTCTTATACTGCGCCAACCAACATATGATTCTCAACTCAGTCCAGAGAAAACGAAGACAGACAAAAAAAAAAAGAGGAACTAGGGGTTACCTTGATGCTACGTAGCTTGCTGGTTCATCGCCAAGCAACGCTGGACTTGCGTTTCCCAACTCGGCCAGGTGCTGCTCGAGCCACGTCAGCCTGCGGAGCTCTACTTCCATGTAGATTTGATCAGCTGGGTCTCCTTTGAACAGCATGTAGAACTGCGTCCTGTGGATGATTGAGATGTGGCAAAGATGCCATAACATAATGATTTGCTTTCTCTGCTCTTCAAAAGACAAGGGCCATTCCATTTGAGACTCATCGGACTCAGCTGTCTCGTTTCCCTCCAGTTCTATCACCTAAGAGAGATATGAAAAAGCTTCCGAGTTACTGATTTGATATTATTATTGCCTTCCACATGTACGAGGAGGACCAGTCAAGAGTTTACAAAACTGACCTGGCAAAGAAGAAGCTGCTTCTGGTATTGAAGCTTCGCCACACGTTCTTTCAATCCAGTAACATAATCTTTGATGTTACGTATATTTTCTTCCGCAGCATTCTTAAACATACGCTTCATTCTCTTAACATCGACTGAGTTCGCTTGTCGTGATGATACAGGAGGGGTTCCTTCCTTTGAGGGGGTTCGAGTATCACTAGCAGAAACGACAGGAGCCTTGTTTTCAGTCCCAGAAGACGAAAGAGGTGAACATGGTGCCCGGATCATATGCTGTAAGTTTGGACTATTACTTAATCCAAAGGGAAGAACTCTTCTTTTCATCTGGGTCCTGAACTCCGGAGTCTCTTCATCTGTCTGATAAGACGTCGCAAGCGTGTCAATAAATTTCTGAACAGTCTCAAGCTTCTTCTCCATAGCTGCAATTTCTTCAGAGTTGAGCCGGTTTATCTCTTCTTTCAAGTTGGCTTTATCACCAACTATAGTTTCCTCGGGTATAAGGTTGCTCTTCTGCATGTCACGGATTTCTGAGAGCATTTTCGCAAATTTTTCTGCAGATTGTTGATCACCCAGTTTGTGAGATGTCACTTCTTTGTGAATAAGATCTAGCGCTTGGTTTGCTTCCTCGCCTAACTTCTTCTGATTTTCTCAAGCAAACGGATCTCTTGGGCTAGCGCTGTTCGATCCGCTGAAGTCAGGGACTGCCTCACATTATCTGTTCTGCGGCTTTTAGGAACAGATTTGCTTGGAGTGGACTCTTGGTAGGAAAGACACCTTGCTACCTGAGAAAACGGTTCAAAAACTCATTTGACCCCTGAAATCATTTACACAGGCATTTCCTAGAAAATTTTGGTATCTCATATCCGTGCCGCATACCTTCTGCTCCTTTGCTTTTCTTTCTACTTCAAGCTGAGATTTTGCAATGTCTCTCTCACGCTTTAACTCTTTCATCTCCGTTTCCATCTGCATTTAGATTAACATGAATTAATTATCGCAGGTGACCTCTTTAAACTTAATGTTTCCTTTTGACAATAAAGTTCTCTACCTGTTGGATTTTCATCTCTTTCTCAACTAACAGAGACTTTAAGCAGGTAGATGAACTTGACTCTGGGCTTCTTAACTCCGATTCGAGTTTGGCTACTTTTTGCTGCAGATGTTTCAACAGTAATTTTTCTGAGACCACCTATACCCAAATAAAAATAGAAAAATCAGCTAGAATCAAATCTCAGAAATGAATAGCAGCAGAAGGGTACGTTTTCTGTCAGCCAGAACAAGCAAACCCTTTTTTATTTAATGTAAGTATATGATCAGGCACTATTGGCGTTTGTAGCCAGAGGACATACCATGTTTACTTTAGCGCAGTTTTGACTTCCTTTGCACTGGACGCAAAGAAAGCGTCTTTTTCGTCTGCTCAACGTGGCTCAGGGCTGGACTAATTGTGCATATTATTGCAGTTCTCGAATTTCCGCCAAGTGAATTTTGCAGAATCCTTGTAAGCTTTGAGTTTCTATAAGGTATGTGATCACTTTTTCCAGAACTACATCCAAACAATAACAATAACAAAAACAAAAACGAATGTGTTACATCAAGTTAAAATATAGTTTAGACGTTCCCGAAGACAATCATGTGTTATTATTTCTTACCTCAGCTTTCGAATAACTGTCGTAAGTGTCAGTAAGCTTTGGTTAATATGATTCCCTTCCTTCCATCTTAGACCATCTGCGTTTGTTTGACAAGCACGTTCGCTTCCAGCAAGATCAACAAGATTCTGCACCAATTAGAGTGTCTTAGTATCTTAGATGCCAAGTGAAGCTTTAGCCAAAACATAATAAAATGGCGTACCAAAGTTGCCATAAAAGACTGCACACGGCCTGCTATTTCCCTTAGACTGCTCTGAATGGTCTGAATATCAAAAGCAGAGAACATGAGATAATGTTACTGTTTAACAGAAAACCAATAGTTATCCACCTCTATCTTGTTCATGCGTAAAACATAAGAGAATGTATAGTTAATTCTATCATGCGTGAGAATAAATCATACCAGCCGAATAATCTGATGAGATCTTGAACTTTTGTCGTTCAAAGCCGTTTCACCTACTTGCCTTTGACCTGAAAAAATCACATAACAAGAAAGCAAATGAAGATACCACTGATTGGAGAAAAAATGTGTCACATATTATACATGCTGTCAAAAGAGTTCGAGGCTTTGAGTTACTCCGCTCATCTATCACTAATTTGTGTAGCTGCCAAGGTGTTAGGTGTATGCACCCAGAATTGAGAACAACAGTGATACTTTGATAGGAAGGATTTACCTTCACAAATGCCAATTAAATGCTCTAAATGTTGCCTGCTTTCAACCACTTCCTCAACCAGATTTTCTACAATGGTTCCTTTCTGCAAGGTAGACAACATTCTCAATCTAGCCAAGATAATGGATGCCTCTTTCAGCATTCAATATAATGTTTCCGACCCTTTACATACCTCTGGATCATCTAACAGTCGAAGGGGCCCAGTATCACGATTTAAAAGGTCAACCACAGTCTCATTATAGATTTCCAAAGCTGATACTTTCAAGACAAAGCTCCTTTCTTGAGTCTGCATAGATTTGAGTAGATCTATATCATTTTGTAAACAAACCAAGGGATAGGGACCTTAAATTTGTCACTCACTTTTCTTATATGCTCGTATATATCTTTAACTACACTGTCCGTGACCCCTCTCATTGTAAAGGTCTTTCCACTGCAGGTCTGACCATATGCAAAAATGGTTGCTGCGATAGAGAGAGAAAACAATTCACATCTCTAAAACTAAGGCTTTATCAAAAAGGAAGATATTCGATATCTGCTTAATTACCGTTGGTTCCTGCTAAAGCAGAAAGTGCGACATCCCTTGAACCACCTTCATAAACCTCCTGAGTTGCACACGTGGGCTCATATACTTTGTCTATAGTTCATGAAAAGTCAAGCAGAGAAGATAATTATTAACAGATTTATTATATACAGGGAAAGGAAAAGCAATGAGATCCTAATGAAATACCAAATGAATATTTTGCTGCATATCTCTCAGGATTGGGATTTTTAAAAACTATGGTGTGATCATCTGGACAATCCCAAGCAATGAGGTCATATTTGGCATGTTCCCTCGAGTTCAATGGTCTCATCCGAACAGTGACAAGTATATTCTCCTCTGTAACTCTGGAACCACCAGGTGTAGACGGATTGGCCCTGTTTATCTTACTTGAAGGCGTCCTGGGCAGTCCCATCATTTTCTACACACAACTCAAACCAAAATAAGATGTTACCGATACAATGATTGGGCAAACCTTATCAATCACATAATCAAGAAACTTATGAAGCATGTTTGAATATTGACTAGCATCAATCTAATATACCCGGTTTGGTAAGATCACGTCATCATCGATTCAAGATAGTCAACAGTAACTCAGATCAAATTAGGAAACTTATCAGCAGGCCTTAGATGTAACAAATCTACAATACGTTTTGATACGAACACTCTTTCCCCACTCCATTCACCAGAAAATCGTTGATTCATCACTAACTGTTAGATCAGTTCGAAAGACTAAAATAGAAACCCTATGAACATAGAAAATCGAATATATAATCAATCACCTGAAAGGAAATAAGAAAGAAAGAGAATCTGTACAATCACTTACGGATGGTAAATGCGGCTGTGGCGGAAGAAAGAGAATCTTTGGAGACTGAGAAAATCGATCGACGATAGAAGAAGACGAAGTTTGGGGATTTCAGAATCAGAGGAGAGGAAAGAGATGTGCAACGGAAACTATTTTCTTTTCGTTTTTATATTTTCTTTTGCTTTTTCCTCCTGAATTTTGTTTTTGAACTGAACGGTCGCAGATCGATCAGAGTTCTTCACGTGCCACGTGTACGATCGTGGCTTCACTCACTACATTAACGAGGTAGGAGGAGTATCATTCTCTAATTATTCACAATGGTGAATAAATTTCACCATCTTTTTAAAAAATATTTCACATCATTTTTATTTTTACCTAATTATTCAACACATATTTCATATTTGACCTCTATAATGGTTTTATTTAATAAAATTCAACATTATATCCCACCAATTTTAATTCAAATTTTTTTATCTTTTATAATTTAGTTACTATATTATTAATAATAATGTTGATCGTGATTAATTTGAATAATTAAAATAACATAATTTTAATAATTTTTATTTAAGTTTTAACTAATTTTCTAATAATAATATTAAAATTAATATCATTCAAACAAATAAAATTATGAAACTTGAGTTATAAAAATACAAGCACAAAAATAACAAATAAAAATACGTATTATAATTGATATTCAATTCACAAACAATAAAAATCTTAATAATTTAAAGTATTTTTATTATGAAATATTCTTAATTTTGCGAATATGTGTTTGATTAGATATGCTTGAAATTCTTGATGTAGTTTTGAATCACGTAATTTATATCTAGTATACACATGATTTACAAATACGTATAACACCTAAGTTGAAAATAGATGTGGTGTACTATAACCATTTTGCCTCAGATTGATCATAATCAGTCAAATGTTAAGCATATGTACTCTTCCATCCTCAACAGTCATATTATGCAATATGATACATGACTATATAATAATAGCAAATATATTATGTCCCGCATGCAAGCTGGTTCACGAGTGATTATGAATCAAAGCATGTAACATTCCAAATGCACGTTTGATGTCTTTTTGACATTTTTCTTGATGTTTTGCAAATAACTTATTTGGTTCACTTAGAGAAAGTTGGATTGATTTGACGAAAATAGGATTAGAAAGATAGATATCAACAACTAGATGATATGCCATGTCATACGGACGTTGGTTCACGTAAAAGTTTACTCTTAGAGTATTTCTTTGTTCAACATCATCAAACACCACGAACGATCTAAAACATTTATATCTTTCAAGTACAACAGTGGTGGTTTCCTTATTTCCCCTATTAAATTAACCTTCCCATGCCATCGGATAATTTTTCAATTTCCGGTGCATGCAATCAATACTCCCTATCATCCCCTAAAACTAGGAATGTTAAAATGGGTTTGAAGCCCACAGGCCTAAATGGGTTTAAAAAAAAATAAATGCCCATTTATATCCATTTAACTAGTTGGGTTTTAAATGGTAACACTCTTAAGACCCATTTAATAAATGGGTTTTCTCTAAAATAAATGGGAATCCATTTAACCCATTTATGTTTTTTTAAAAAACTTAAACGTTGTCGTTTGTTTAAGAGTTTTTCTTCCACGCAACTTCTTCTCCTTTGATCAAATCACAATTTCTTCATCGTCTTCGATCTCCTTTGATCAAAAGGGAGAAAAGTTCCGATTCTGAAACGTTTGGTTAAGAGGAACCACATCGTCTCCTTCGATCTCCTTCGATTTTGAAACATTTGGTTAAGGGGAAATCCATCGTCTCCTTCGATCCCCTTCGGTTTCGTGTTTTTAGCGGGAAAACTCGATTTGCGGTTTTGGCGGGAAAATCGATTTTACGGTTATGGCGGGAAAACTCGGTTTTGCGGTTTTGGCGGGAAAACTCGATTTTATGGTTTTGGCGGGAAAACTCGATTTTATGGTTTTGGCGGGAAAACTCGATTTTGTGTTTTTGGCGGGAAAACTCGATTTTATGGTTTAGGCAGGAAAACTCGATTTTATGGTTTTGGTGTGAAAACTCAGTTTATGCCTTTTACGGAAAACTCGGTTTTGGTTTTGGCGGAAAACTCGATTTTATGGTTTTGGTGTGAAAACTCGGTTTTGTGTTTTTGGCGGGAAAACTCGGTTTTGCGCTTTTGGCGGGAAACTCGAACTTGCGGTTTTGACGGGAAAACTCGATTTTAAGGTTTTGTCGGAAAAACTTGATTTTTCATTTTTGGGCGAAAAAACTTAATTTTGGGTTTGATTTAATTATTTTGTTAAGAGATGATAATGTTAAAACAATTCAAAATTAAATCATCAAAATAATAGTTTAAATGGGTCTAAATGGGTTTAAATGGGTACATGTAAATTTAACGGTTTCTAAATGGGTAGCTCTAATAGGCCTATTTTTATATGGGTCTAAACGGATATGGATTCTAAATGGAATGAGTTTTAAACGGGGTGGGTTTAAATGAGGTGGGTTTTACCATTTTAACATCTCTACCTAAAACTCTCACATTTCACTAACATGCAATTCTTTACAGGTTCTCTTGATTTGCAGCTCTGAGATACTCAAGTTCATACAATTGTGTGGTTTCTTTATCGATCAACGCAAGCATTCCAATGATGTAGTACCTCTTTGTCGATCAGATTAACCGCAACACCATATGTTAGCATTCGCATGGCAGTTGGTGTTGGTGTTGGATCTAGGTCTCTTTAATTTGGTGGTGGTTATTGTGTTTCCTTTGTATTGTTTGCTTTGGTATAGATCCTGAGGCTCATTCTTTCCTTTGTTTCATTTGTTTTGTGCCTCTTGGGTTACGGATCTCTGGCTCATTCTCAAGGAAAAGGAGTTTCGGCTCTCTTGCACTTTGATGTGGGTTTCGATGGTTAAAGTGTTGGTTCCATGTATCCGTCTCTGATTCCTTGCGGCTGTATTCGTGGCTTATGGTATGTTTCAGAGCAGTATAGTGAGCTTCGGTATGGATCGGACGAATAAATCGATATTGTGTGATATTCTATGTCTCTTTTCTCCCTTCTTGTATGATTCTATTTCTTGCCTTGTTTTATAAATGTAGTCTCGCTTTTGTTGGTCTCTAGTTTGTTAAAACTTAGTGTATGTTTTGGCTCCCAAGTGGTGGGCTTATAGTCTCTCATGTTATGGAGTTGTTTTTTTGTAACTTAATGTTATGGAGCTTTGGCTTTGAAAATTTAAAGTCTTCTATCAATGTATTCTAACAATGTATCTCTTTTGGTTCTTAATGGAATGAATATAGTGTTAAGAAAAAGGAGATGTTTATGGAGTCCATGTAATATTTATTCAAAGAAAATGATATGGGATTCAGATATTAGAAGTGTTCAAAATAAAAAGAAAAGGAAAAAAAAGAAAAGAAAAGAAAAGATGAGGGCTACGAAGGAAGTGAATAATTAGAATTGTGGAGGTTAGTAAAAAATTTTATTAGGGCTGGCAAAAATCCGATCTGAATAATCGAACCGAACCCGATTCAAAAATAGTAACGAATCCAACCAAAAATCATTAAATATCCGAACGGGTTCAAAATTTTGATATTTGAAGAACCAACCACCTAAACCGAAATATTTCATTCGAATATATCTGAAACAGATTTATATACCTAAATATATTAATTATTTTCAGATTTTATGTATATAAAACAAAATATATAAGATACTTTTACGCTTTCCAAAATATTTGAAAATATATATAAATAATCAAAAGTAAATGTCTAAAATAGCTAAAGTATACTCTAAACACCAAAATACTTAAACAACTTATTGATTCTCAATCCAAATGTTCAAACCAAACAAATTTATATGTTGAGTTTAGGTATTTTGATATATGTTATTCAAATTTGTTTGTAATATATTATTTTATTTATAGATTTTGAGAAATTTAAAGTATATCATGAATTTTAAAATTTTAAAATAATTTAAATGATTTAACCGAACCCGAACCGAATTTAGAAATACATGAATGAGATTGAAATCTTTGACCCTAAAAATCCAAAAGCAGAATATATCTGAACAGAACCGAATGGGTATATGAACGCCCACCCTTAAATTTTATCAGTTATTGGGGTATTTTAAAGTTAGTGCCCCAATAAAAGCCCATCAATAAAACGAAAAAACGTTGGAACCTGGATGCACAGTGACGACGTGTTACCACAGACACCAATCTTTCCCTATCTTCATCATTTTTTTTTATCATCCTCTTCCATTTCACAATTATCTGAAGGAAGTGCACGGAGCAGTGGCAGACGTCTTGATAGAGAGCAAAAAGACATGGCTGCTTCTTCTTCTATTTTCACTTTCTCTAGTCAGGCCACACTGCACTCTCTACCTCACAGAAACACCATTCTCACCAAAACCCAATTTCCAGTTCCCACAAAATCATCAGAATCTAACTTCTTTGGTCTCAGACTCTCTCCTCCACTCTCTCTCCCTCTCCCCGTTCTTTCAAAAGCTGTGTCTTTGCGAAGGTACATTGACGAATCTTCCCATATCCTATTGATAGATGTTTTATTGGCTACGATTGGGTGACGAGTTCTGTGATTTAAGTCATTATATTTCAAAACATTATATACATAGGTTTCTTGAGTTATGCTACATCTCTGCTAAGACGGACTTTAGGTGTTGCATGATTAAAATAATTAGCACGCGATGAAGGTATGAAATGTATTAAAGTTTTGAGATTTATGTGCTAATGTCTGTTACAAACTTACAAGAATCGAAATTTTGGTTGCGGAAGTAAGATTCTTGAAGAAACATAAGATGTAAAAATTGAGTCTTTGGGTCTGAATTCTAATAAAGAAAATTGTGATCGGGGCTTGTTTTTGAGACATTAAACATTCAAGTCAACTAAATTCTAGAATGCTTCTGAATATGTTTCATCAAATGACCAATATACGTTAGGCCATCTCTGAACTCTTCTTGTCTTCTTTATGAAGAGCTAAGCTAGCACATGATTATTGATTCTTTTTTTTTTGGTTAGCAGGTTAACAGGGGCAGACTGCACCAGACTTCACACTAAAGGATCAAAACGGAAAGCCGGTGAGCCTGAAGAAGTATAAAGGGAAGCCTGTTATTGTATATTTCTACCCTGCAGATGAAACCCCTGGCTGCACCAAGCAGGTCTTTTCTTTGTTTTTAGTTTCTTCTGATCCGATTTTTGGTGATTTTATGGTTTACTTTTGTACGAATAGGCTTGTGCGTTCAGAGACTCTTATGAGAAATTCAAGAAGGCCGGCGCAGAGGTCATTGGCATAAGTGGTGATGACTCTGCTTCTCACAAGGTAACAACATTTCCTTTTTTTTAAAAAAAGCTCTGATTTCTGAATCTAAAACCGGCCGGAGTTTTTAAACATTGCTGCAGGCTTTTGCAAGCAAATACAAGCTTCCTTACACATTGTTGAGTGACGAAGGGAATAAGGTGAGGAAAGATTGGGGAGTGCCAGGAGATCTGTTTGGGGCATTGCCAGGGAGACAGACTTATGTTCTTGACAAAAACGGTGTCGTTCAGCTCATCTACAACAACCAGTTCCAGCCTGAGAAACACATTGATGAGACCTTGAAGTTCCTCAAAGCTGCTTGAACTTGTCTTCTTCCTCTCCTATATATTTACAACAACAATTCATGACCTTCCTTTATCGTTATCATTTCTGTTTTCCTAATGACTCCAACTCAAAACACCAAACTTGATAAAATAAAATAAAATAAAATATAAGAGTTTAATTTGACAAAATTTTGTTAAACAATTTATCAACATCCATATTTATCTTTTTGTTACAAATCTATAAATTTTGTATATGCATTTTTACTTCAGCATATAAAATCTAGTTTCAAATATTTTCCATATGGTTTATTTTAGTATTTTGGATCACATTTTCTTATCCTCTACCCCTATAGACTTCATTTGCAGACTTTTTTCTTTGCAGACCTCATCCAAATTATCAAGATTATGTGCAATCAAGCAAACACCACAATACAAATCTTTTGAGCTATGTATTTTAACATCAAATTTGTTTTGTAACAAATTATTTTCATAAAATATCTGATTGTATTGTTTTTGATATAATATTAATTTAACTTGTATGAGAAAAACAATTATTTTATTATTTAAGGATGTACATGAATATTTTTTACTCTTAATAGATTTACCTGACCTTCAGATATAAATACGAACCTCCTAACCATGAGAAAGAAATCCCACTGTGTCCAACTAAAGAGGTCATTCATTCGACAAGATTACAGCTGCCAAAGTAGAAAGACACACCCATAAAATCATCTTCATCGACATACGCATAATAGGCTGATCTTTGTTATCACTATCAACAAGACAATATTTCTATTCATGATAACACTCCACGAATCTATTTATTGGCTTAGACTCTGACCTCCTGCTCATAATTAGGACGACAATATGCTCATGAAACATATCGGTAAGTGTATCATCTGATCCGGCCATGCGCCTTATAAACTAGATGATTCCAATCAACTATAATGCCACACACCCACTTAGGCTATGCGCCCATCATAGATTCATAATATGAAGTACGGATGGCTTTGAGTGTGACCACCACCAAGGGTACATAGGCAACCCCCACGTGGAGTGCAGCTCTAAATCCAAACATCTTCCATGATGACGCTCCTTAAAATCAAGATGACATCCTTGATAGAAGGAACAATCAACTTGAGTAGAAAAATCTATGCGGTCACTACCAATAGAAAGACAGCCAAGAACCACGACGTTCCACCTCTACTGCTGCTATCAAACCAACTAACCATGCATACTAGCAAATACTTATATGGTAGTAGACTAAAGATAAGACCTCTTGTTTTATCAATAACCATGGTCGGGGGAAGCGATACGACATATTGTCTCCTTCTTCCTATCGTTCTGTAAACTTGAACACGAATGACGAATCAATTTTACCAAAATTTAAACTGTTTTTGTTTTATTTTAAACAACTTATGTGATATTAAAAAATTTAATTGTGATTTTCTCTTAACAACTGTTTATTATAGTAGATAAATATATAAAACGTATTTTAAAATGTGTGTACATTCAAAAAATTTAGACCGGTACTGGTAAAAGTTCATTGTATAAACACACAAAACATGGATTTACAAACAGCAATGTTCCTTCAAAAATAAACGACTAATACGATTTTAGTCTTCTGACAAAGAAAACGGGAAAAATTCTATGATATAGAAAAAAGGAAGAAAAAGGTTGTATTCTCTTTGCCTCTTCCTAATGAACACATAAATTATCTTCACTCCTATTTATAGAACATACCTTTCCTCTTATGTTTGTTTATCTACAGACTCCAAAGGCTTTTTACTTTTATCTTTAAAACCTCGTCAAATTGTTATTCGTTCTATCCTTGTAACAATTTCTTTCATGTTTTCCCTGTCATCTGGATTACTTGCGATACACGCAGCGCCGATCCGCAGCAATTCCACCATTTGTTGCAACGAATCAGTATTACTCGACGATATCTCTGGATCAATAAGCTCTTCTTCTTTATGCTGCGCAACAGAAGATTGCACCCATTCAATGATATCTGTCCCACCTTTACCGTTGTTTAGGTACTGCGAAGGAAACTTCCCCGTCATGACCTCTAAAACGACAACTCCGAGGCAATACACATCTGATTTTGGTGAAACCTGCTGGTTTTGAGCGAACTCGGGGGATTTAAAAGCGAATAACGCCTGCGAGGCGTTGTCAGGCTGAAGAAGCGGGAGGAATGCGTAGTCACTGATCAGTGGCTCATAGGTTTCACTTAATAGAACGTTGCTCGACTTAAGATTTCCATGGGGGAGGTCGTAGGTCGCAAACTCTTCGTGCAAGAACTGCATCCCACGTGCGACTCCTTGTATAATCTTCAACCTTGTTGGCCAAGTTAGCTCGGAATGAAATGTCCCCGATCTCCTGAAAATTTGAAAACAGACATTAAAAATGGATCAATATTAACCTCATTTGTTGTCAGTAAGAAAACCAATTTGCTTAATCTGCATAAACTGTCTCCCATGAGACAGGTGAGAAATATAGTTTTTTTTTTAAATACTAAATAAATAACCCCCATTACAGATTGTAGTTTCATGCAAGGCAGCAAAAGGAAAAAAAACAAATTATTAGCTTTAAAGGATTTTTTTTTAAAGTATGCTTCTAAATAAATTGAAAAAAAAAAACGTAGCAGTACGTACCGTGCAAAACGTAGAGGAGACTGCTTTTAGGCATGTATTCGGAGACGACAAGCTTTTCTTCACGACGGTAATGATAAGCTAAAGGAGTAAGAACGTTAGGATGCCGTAGTTTCCCAAAACGTTGAAGCTCGACATCGAATGCATCACGTGGCAGCTTGTTCATATCCCTAATCCGCTTTACAACCACGGATAACCTGTTGGCCATAACGGCCTTATAGGCCGACCCAAGGCTACCGTTGCTAGCACCTCGGCCGCAGCCTTCATGAGATCCGGTAAACCAAAGGAGCCTTTGTCGCTGTTGACCATTATAATGTCTCCCATGCCGCCTCCTCCTCCTCCTCCTCCTCCACCACCTTTCGTTGAACCTTTTTTAGAGGATCCGTCCGCGTTACTCCGCTTCTTGCTTCCCTCAATAGGCTTCTTAACCGAGTCTGGCACGCGCACTTCCACGCTGCTTTCGGTGTCGCTAAGGTGGTCCTTGCTGAGCATCCGGAACTCGGGCTGCCTCTTCTTCTTCCATCTTGTTATAATTGCCACCAGGATCAAGAATATCAAAAGAAAAAGAATGACCATAAAGACGGATTTCATGGTGGTGGCGTCGTTAGGGTCTTTTCCTAACGTTGTTGGTGGTTCATCATTATTGCATTTGATATTCAGCGGCGGTCCACAAAGCTTCTGGTTGCCTTGAAAGTTCATCTGCACAGTATTTTTTTCTGCTATGCTCTTTGGGATCTCTCCCTCCAGGTTATTGTCGGAGAGGTCGAGGGATTTCAGACTCTTGTTACCATCTGTAAGCAACGGTATCTCACCAGAGAACTGGTTGCCTTGCAAGTGAAGCTCCTCGAGGCCCGTGAGTTGCATCACGGACGTAGGAATTTTCCCAGTGAATTCGTTGTGATCTAAAAACACGCGCTTAAGTTGTTGCATATCCTTGAAGAAATCATCAGCAATCTCTCCAGAAAAGCTATTGTTTGACAGCAAGAGCGATCTCAGGCCAAGGAGCTTGAAGAAAGGAGGGAGTGGGCCCGAAAGTTGATTATTGTCAAGCCTGATCGTCCTTAGATTTGGGAGATCCTTTAGATCATCTACATGGATGATCCCAGAGAGACCGAGCTTGGTGACGTGAATACCAGAGACTGTTTGACCTTTTTGGCAGTAGATCCCAAACCATTTGCCATTGCAAGGGTCGGTTCCAGTTCTCCATGAATTCAGGTCCCTTTGGTTATATTCACTGAGGTTTTGAACCGCATGAGCGGCTCAGACTCGCTGACGTGTTGCAGAGAAGGGGTGAAGGAGGAGAAACAGAGGAGGAGGAGGAGGCAAAGAAATAGAACAGCAGTCATGGGTTAAAGAGAAGAAAAGGAGCTGCTGTTCTTTGTTTTGCTCTTTTTCAAGAATTTTATGACACAGATGATGTATGGTGCTGCCTCTTCGTCTTTGAATGTTGTTTTGCTTGGATTGTGTTTATTGTTCAAAACGTTAGACATTGTTTTTGAGGGTTCATTAGAAAAGGGAGACATTTTTCTTTGTCTTTGAGGAGTTAGCTGGCAAAGTTTAGGCTTGTCCTTACCAAAATAGCATTTTAATAACTTTCTAAATTAAAAGGAATTTAAGATCTCAGAGACTTTCTTGGAGAATTTCTTACGACCGTGGGTTTCTAAAGGTTTAACCTTGTTCCCACCACAATTCTCGGGAGTCTTTTTGTGCGTCATCAATCAGTTTATATATGATTTTTTTTATAACCTTTTCAGTTATAAAGTGCCACAATTCAAGTATTCCTGTATGTGTTTTGCGATAAGCTGTTATAACTTAATGATAAATTTTATTAGATAGTTTATATAAATATAACTACACTCTAGCATGTAACCAAAGACTAGCAATGACTTATCTGTAGGAAACATAGGTGATGATTGGTCGATTGTGGTTTTAAAATTTATGTAGGTAAATTGATTATAACTGTAAATTTAGTAATGTAGATTTTTGCAAAGATTTTGCTGTAGTTAAATTTGTTGTAGTTGTAAGTTATTGGCTGTAGATATTTTAAAATAAAATATATAATGTATATATAAAATAATTAATTTTTATCAATTAAATAATTTATATTAATATTTTTATAAATTATCAAAGTTTAGTGTTATTTAAAATGTGATATGTAAATAATAATTATTTTATTTAAAATATTTCAATAATTTTAAAAACATCCAAAATAAATTAAATATTTATAGATGTTTTAATTATGATTATCTAATTTATTTGATAATATAGATAGTTTTTAATTATACAAATTCTACAGCTTATAAAGAAAGCTTTAGGTTTTTCACCTAAAATACATAAGAAAAAAAGTTGCTTTAATCTTTCTGCTATAGCTTTAAAAATAAAGTTAAAGCATGATTGGTAAAAAATTATAGAAACTTGATGTAGGTTTTAACTACTGAAAATAAAGTTACAACATAATTGGTAAAATTTAATGATTTAAAAAATAAATAAAGCTAAAGCAATGAGATAATTTCAACCAATCACCTCCATGGTCGATACATTATGGAAATTTGCCAGTGTGGCCTACTTTTGAATGAAATTTGCCAGTGTTGCCTACTTTTGAGTGGCAAAATGCATCACCATTTAAAAATTGCTATTTATTTAGCTCCAAAGACAGAGCACAATATCGTATAAACTCAAAGAGCGGCTTACTCACGAGAGACAGGTTTGACAAAACATAAAACACAAAACCTTTGGATTCTAGGTCAAAATTCCACAAAAGCTCCGGTTCCAGGATGAACTCCACAAAACCTCCGAGTTCCAAGATAAAAAGTCCACAAATCTTCGGTTCCCGAACGAAGTCCATAACACCTTCAGATTCAGACGAAATTCTACAATACCTTCGGGTTCTACGAGGAATGTAATAATACCTCCGGGCAGAGCCGGTCCTAGAAAGTGGTGGGCTGGAAGCAAAACCAAAAAAATTTGGCCTATTAATTACAAACAAAAAATTAAAATCAAAGGTAGTAGAGGAAAGCATTCGAACCCATTACCTTTGGTAGAGTAAGGTCGTGAGGTAACCAATTAAGCTAAAGAAAATTTTGACAAAATGTGGCCGTTTTAATATTTATTATTTGGCGGCCGCAAGCATGTGCTTGGTCCGCTTCTACTAAGGGCCGGCTCTGCCTCCGGTTCTAGGAAAATCCATAACACCTTTAGATTCCAGGAAGAAAGTCCTAAAACCTCTGGATTCCAGGATAAAAGTCTTAAAACCTTCGTGTTCCAGTATGAAAATCACAGAACTTTCTGGTTTCAAGATGATAGTTTCTGTTGAACAAAAAAAAGATGATAGTTTCTAAAACTTTGGGTTCTAAATAATATATCCACGAGTTTTAG
This sequence comes from Brassica nigra, assembly GCA_016432835.1. Lineage (NCBI taxonomy): Eukaryota > Viridiplantae > Streptophyta > Magnoliopsida > Brassicales > Brassicaceae > Brassica > Brassica nigra. The sequence continues at coordinate 36,539 of JAEACV010000319.1, read as the reverse complement.
GCACCGCAAAGGTACTCTGAATATCTGAGATAGCCGGGCCACGCGTTCTGCAGGATCCTGGCAACCAAAAGATGACATAAAAAGCAGGGATATTTCATCCTATCTCTACATTTTTATAAAATAAGACTATGGGTTCGCACTCAGTTACTGCTTACTACAGAATTTCTCCCGCCTTAGCTCAGAGCATGTTCCCAAAAAGACCAAGCAGGAAGGTATAAAGCCCATTAGGGGTAAGAAGCTGGAGGCATGCAATAGCAGGAGAAATAGATGCAAGAAATATTTTTTAAAGGCCATGAAGGACCAACATCAAGTCTGAAGCAAATATTAGGAAGGAAACAAAAACAACAACAAGTCAGCCTCGGTTGCCATGACCAATTTGTACAGGTGGGAATTAGGCCAACTAAAGGGACCCTACCCATTTTTTCGTACCATTGAAGCCGAAACTCGCATAATCAAAATTTATAAAGAAAAAACATAACTTTTCTAGGGAACCAAATTTGTTTTGTGAAACCAACGAAAATTAATCAGAAAAGATGCACAGAAAAATACATTAGTAAGGAAAGAAAATTAAAAACCAAGAAACTTTGTCCCGAATTTATGCAAGAGAATCCCAGAAACAAAGACGTACGTGACATTTGTCACGAAGCGAGATTACAACAAAAGTCCAGTAAGTGAAGGTAAGAAAATCTATTCAAATTCACTAGAATAAGCACCAAAGCCAAGACATCCTATGTGAGTCACAACTCTTTAGCAAACAAACAAAAATAAAACCTAAGGTTTCTAATTGCAGAGAGTTTCGAATAGTTAAGTTTTCGGTCTCCCATCTTCACAGTTCTTTCCTAGCTTATATTCTCCTATAGGGTCGGTCGTAGTGCCATTTTCCGTAGTCCACATCTTTATTTCCTTCTATACTTTCTCCGATCTTATCTTTTTATCGAGATTCAAGTTTATATCTTTGAGAAATCTTCTATTATCATGTTTTCTTCCTTTTTCCTTTCCAAGTAAAGCAAACCGTCATTTATGTTAGGTTACTTTACACGTTAGGTAATTTCAGACGTATTTTTACGACTTTTCTCGAAAAAATATCATTTTCCTATGAATTGTGTTTTTTTTGTGATGTTAGTTTACAGAAAGATAACAATCATTTTGTTTCATCGAAAACATATTTGGTGTTTAAGTTAACAGTTTCTGACTCAATGCTTGGCTAAATATTACGAAAACAGAGGATTTTCCCACTTTTTCAAGAAATCTCAAAGACAACTCAGATTGATGAAACAAGAAGGTTTCATATGAGATTCAAACGAGAACACAATAAATGGAGGAGGGGTGATCATGAGGAGGAGGAGAACCCATGGTCGAGGATGAGGAGGATGGGAGAGGTACAAGTGATGCTGGGAGAAGAGAGGAGGTTTATGGCAATGTTGAGAGAGAGAGAGAGAGAGAGAGAGAGAGAGAGAGAGAGAGAGAGAGAGAGAGAGAGAGAGAGAGAGAGAGAGAGAGAGAGCTTCATATATACACAACTTAACACTTATGTGTCAAATTTTCATTTCAAAACGATATAAGAATCCAAAGTTTAACCTTAAAATACAACATTACTTAAATATATGTTACCAGACAAACCAATGGAAATCATACAATCTATATTTACTCATTTATTTTCTAACTATACAATTTTATTAAACTTAAAATTTTAAAATTGTTATATGTACATAATTGAATTTCCGCAACTTATTTTCAAAATTTTATAAATTAACTATGAGTCTACTCAGAAGACTTCATTGTTTCGAGAATAATTCTCAAGGATACAGTTATAAAGATATTTACATGGTTTTTGTTTGGTTATAACGGGCTATCTATATTTTACAACTATTTTAGATTACTTTTCCATTTGATTAAATTTGGATAAGATTTGCATTCAAACTGAAATTGTGGGTCATTTTTAGCAAATTTTCATATATTACTCCAACAAAAAAAAACATTTCATTAGAAGTTTTGTAATTCTTTGTTCATTTAAAAAAATCAAATATAACTTTTAAAATCATTATTCTCACCATAATTTCTTAACAAATAATGAAATCAATAAATTTCGTTATACTAATATATTTACATTTTAGCATTTTACTTTTTGTATAGAAAAAAAAACTAAGTAATAACTATCATCAGCCAATAAATCTTTGTCACATTATTTTAGTATTTAATTTATATATATATATAGTTTACAGTGAATAAATTATATTTAGCACTCTCATAAATTCTCTACAATGTATTAAAATAATTAAATTAATAAATTGAGTTACACAAATATTTTAATTTTAAATTGAAAATTTAAGAGAGATAAATTTGACGAGTACATGTTATTTTGAACATTTTACATATAAAAGTATTTATTTTAGACAAATGAGATTTTTAATAAGTAAATTAATATAAATTCAAATTAAAAATCATATTCTGAAAATTAGTCAATATCATTAATATTGAAAATATTTTTTAGTTAGTTGACTAAAATATTTTACTTTTTGTTTAAATATAATAACATATATAACACTCACACAAACATGAATATTAGTAAACAAAAATGATCTGTATTAGATTTCTATACTGCATACCTAATTTAAAGTAACTCTATAATAAAATGGATATTCATTTTTTACACGCTTAAAAGAAAAATTTTAAGAGAATGAAAAAAAAGTAGGAATAGAAAGTACAGTATTTTTTAAAATTGTGATTGAATGAATTTAACACTGTAAACATATTAAAAATACAATTCATGTTTACAGTGTTAAATACATTCAATCACAATTAAAAAAATTACTTACTACTCCTTCCATGACTATTTTGTGGCTATATTCGAAAATTCTACTAATGTATATATGATAATATGTGTATTCGAAAAATGAAATATATTCCAAACAAGAAAGGGTTTGGATAGATAGACTGTAATAAAATAATCAATAAAAACAATTCCCTATGAAAAGATTATGAAGTACTAACTAAAGAATCAACAGTAGCATTTTGAACTCGTGATATGGAGAGAATCTTCAAAGAGTGAATTTTTTTGTATCGCTGCTATCTCTTTCAGTTCTGTAGAAAATTTGACATCTCTAACGCTTTTTAATAACTGCGATCAAATCCTTGTAATTTGTTTCAAATTATGGCAGATAGATTGACGTAGTACACTTTCCATTTTCCACCTAATCGCTTCTACCGACAAATGCAGAGAAATCTTTTTCTTATTTGGTTACGTGTACTCATAGATGCTGCCAAAAACTAAGTTTGACAGTCTCTTTCTGCATATATGATCAACTTTGTTGGGTTTCTGTAAATTCCTCTAAATAATTTATCGTTCCGAAATTTTCAGAAATACAAGATATTTTAATATATATGAGATATAATATATATATAGTTAATACGAGTATACAAACATGTATATATTTTTTTTTGAAACACACAAACATGTATGTATATATAAATATTTTATCAGAAGAGAGAGAACAAAGAAATTAGTGCTCTAGAAAAATGGTTTCTCTAACCGGAAAGAAAATTTGGTTGTAATTAAGTAAAAAAAGATATAGATAGATATTAGATCAATTTAAAAGTTATAGTAAAGTTTTGAATACGTATGGTTCTAAACACTTATCAATTAATCCCTAACAGCATGTTTAATGCTGAATCTTAGCACAGAGTTTTTATTTGATTTTTTTATTATATTTTTTGTGTCTAATAAAAAAAAATTTAAAAGGTTAACTAATCGCGGGTCACCACGTATCAGTGGAGTCCGCGAACAGTGCAAGAAACAAAAAAAAGAACGTTCTTTATTTTGCATACGGAAGAACCATTTTTTAAACAAACAATGGAACCCAATTATATTTATTACTAGTGATATTCGCTACGGATTCAGATGTTGTATTCTTACTTAAATTTATAATTTATTATATGGTCTTAGTAAATAAAATATGTTAAAAATATGTAAAATGAAAATATGTAAAAAAATGATATTTCTGATCTTTTTGATAGTGGTTTGCGACCGTAGTATATTATTTTGTTTGAAGTTATTTAGTTCAAAGTAGAATAGCATAAGTAGTTGTTACTGATCGATTAATAAAAATAAAATAAAAATCGATAGTCGTAAAAAAGTTAATTTAGTTGGAATCTTAAATACTCATGTCATAGACTGAGTTTTCTTTCAAGAAATGTTTGAAGGTGTTAAACCTGAGAAAGTTGATTAACACATGTAAAAGCACCACCTAAGAAAGGAAATGATGCATAAGAAAACTACTACTTTAAAAGTAAGCAATCATTAACTGGTAAACTGAAATAAGAAACCGGTGTACCTTCCCATTAATCAACAATATATCAACCCCAATATCTCACCCTTTTCTTAACATTTCAGACTTGCCAAAATTGTTGTAGCCTAGCAATGAAACTCCGAACAATGAAACTGGGAATTCGACAATGATTGAATTGAGAAAAGTAAAGGGATTATCGTCCGAACTCTCACACCGTCTATACATATACAATGAAACTGAGAAAGCAGGAACTAAAGAAGCATTCAATAGGAGATAGTGGGATGAGTGGGATTTATGGATTGATTATATGAACGACATCGATATGCTAAAGAAGGAGAATTGTAGAGGCTATTTCTCCATCATCAACATCAAATACAAAGAAATCATATAAACCAGTATTTTGAAACCCGACACGGACACTGAATCGGATGATTTATCGGATCACTGGATCATTGGACAACCGCGGATGAATCGCGAATTAATAAATGAATTAGTTTTATTATATAATAATATATTAGCTATGAAAACGAATATATATAAAAACTAAAGTTAAGTATTTTAAGTGTACATACAAAATATTAAGAAATAATTTAAACTATTTAAAAAAAATTGTAACATAAGAGTTATGACATCTAAAAAATCAAGACATAAAATTAAACTTCCAAAACAAAATAAACCAAAATTAAAACATCATTGTAATATATTGTCAATAACAAAAATAAACTAACACCATATCACATCAACTAATTTTGGTTTTCTAAATTTTAAAACTTACCAACAAAATTTTCTAAATTTGTCACTTCAGCATCTTTGGGATATTCTTCAGCAAGAGCATTCTCTAATTTATTATAATCAAGCTCGGTTTTCTTCTTCAACAATTCAAAACTCTGTTTTGTAATTCACATGATCATATGATTTTATTCTTTTTGATCTGTAAATTAAAAATGTAATGATTTGTTATAAACTAAGTTAAATTAAAAAAAAAATTACTCACCTTTCTTGCAAACGTAAATTGTAGTGTAGAGGAATAATAAGCCTCATCATGCTTTAGCTTTACGGACGTATGCTCACACAATCATGACTCATCTTTCTTGCAAACGTAAATTATAGTGTAGAAGAAGAGGAAGACGGCAATAAAACTGAAAATTTTAAATTTTAATTAGAAATTTAGAATATAAAAATAATTATAAAACATAACTTGAACTAAAAATAGTAAATAAAAATTATCTATTGGTTCAACCAGGCTGCAACATGTATCGGGTTTTAGTGAGTTTTTGTGTGTTTATGGATTTTCACAAAATCCAAACCGATTTATATTGGGTCACCGGATTTATCGGTTCAACTACGGTCCGGTCAGATTCAAAACACTCTTATAAACGCTTGGACCTGCATGAAGGAAAGTTTAAAATCCTCAATTTATTTCACAATTAATACCAAAATTCATTAAAATTAAATTAAAAAATATTTCAATTATTAAAAGAAAATGCCACATGGCATTTTTCCCCAAGAGATAAAAATCTACTTTATTAGTATAGATTTTTTGGAGAAGAACCATATACTAAGATTCGCCTATAAACCTGTTCTTAGGAAACTGTAAAGCAAAACAATATTGTTTCCCAGTAACTACTTGTTATAATTCATCCAACGAAAAAAATATATTATATCTCTCGTTTTTATCTCTTTTGTTACATAAGAGTTTTTTTTTGATCAAAACATATAGTTTAGAAACAATATAAGTAGAGTACATAGCTCATCTTGTTGATTTGGATTCATGGACAGTAGTAACTCAAGAAACGATTAGACAGTGTAGTGCTGTTGAATGGTATCAATGTCGAGACCCTTGAGCTTTACTACAGATTCAACGTGGCCTTTTAGAGTGTGAAGCTCTCTCAGCCTACAAACCAGACACGACATTTTGTTATTTTGTAGATCCATCCAATATTTATTTTCTAATCAATTAGACAACATCAATTAACTTGGTTACCTAGCCATTTCAGCACGCCTCTTGGCCTGCTCTGCTATTTCAGAGAGCTCGTTGTTTTTGTCATGGAACATTGCTTCAGTTGGTGGTAAGCCATGAAGTGTGCGTTGAGCTAATGCCCATTGAGCTTCCCTCTCTCCTTTGCCATAATCTTTCTTCGTTGTGAAAGCGGTCTGAAAAAAAAATATATGCATCTATGAAGATCACAAGCTCCATGGATTTAAATAATTTTCTTTACTGGCTTTTTGGCTTACTTTCTGTTGGATCATGTTATCCCAAGCTTTGCCAGTGAGAGAGTAACGGATGATGAACTTGAGAATGTCAAGAGGAATGTAAGTAATGATACTGTATAACCATATGACTCCAGCCCATCCCCAACCACAACCTAGGATCCTTGCAAATTCCCAGTTTGCATACACGGCGATCAATGTAGCAACCTTGTTCGTTGAACAAAAAAGTTAGTTTCATATGCTAACACTATTAAATGTAGATCGAAATGAAAGATAGTAAATATGGTAACAAGAGAGTTTTCTGACCAATTGTGCTACAATAAAGGCTATCACGAGCAAGAAACCAGGCCGCTCAACGAATGACCAACTTCTTGATCTGGTGACAAAGATAAGTGCTTGGCTTATGATGCTCACTTGAAGGTACAAAGCCGCCATAAGCTCCTCCTCATTACCTTGAATGGACCTCACCCCAAATGTTTTCTGAAATTTTTAAATTTTGAAAAAATAAGTCTAACTAACATATAATATTATATTTGCTTTATTAGTTACTACTTACGCTGAAGAAGTCAGTATCATGAGCTAGCCAGAAAAAGAGCACTGTGGTAAGAGCCATGTAGGTTCCTAGAACAACGCCCGTGGAAAAATCTCATTGAGCTTCCATGAATCAGGGACGGGAGAAGGTTTAACCCTGTCCTTAGATATTGTCATGATGGTTCCATCGTTTAGGATTGCAATAATCAAAACCATGAAAGGTGCAAAATCAAATCGCCATATCAAGGCCACGAGCATGAATCCCAAAACAATACGAATTGTGATGGAGACAGCATAGATGGTGTAGTTCTTCATCCTCTGGAAGATTGCACGACTTGTCAGCACGGCGGAAACTATCACGCTTAGTCCTGGTTCCGTTAGAACAATGTCGGATGCGCTTCTTGCTGCATCGGTTGCATCAGCCACTGCGATACCAATATCTGCTTTTTTCAAAGCGGGAGCATCGTTCACACCGTCTCCAGTCATCCCACAAATGTGCTTCCTCTCTTGTAGCTTCTTCACAATCTCATACTTGTGCTCTGTGTAAGCAGCCACATTATAAGAATATTTGAATTAAATAAGATCATATTGTTTCTAATAATAATTAGAAATTGAATTTTATAGATAATATATATATATAGATATATATTACCAGGGAAAACTCCAGCAAAACCATCAGCTCTCTCAATGAGCTCATCGATAGGGATGCCAACTAAGGATTCATCCTTAGAATTGCCAAGGAGGGAAGAGGATGGGTACATGTTTGTTCCCATGCCAAGCCTACGACCAGTTTCAATACCAATGGCAAGTTGATCACCGGTGATCATCTTAACATTGACACCGAGCTCAAGGGCTCGTCTGATCGTTTCCGCACTGTCATGTCTTGGCGGATCAAAAAGTGGCAGTAGACCAACAAACTCCCATGGACTACCCTCGCTTTCCTTGCTCTTCTCAGGTACACTCTACATTTGAATTCCAAAAAAAAAAAACATTGTAACCAAAATCTATTTAGGTGATGAGTTTTATTAATTTCTGTGTACTTACTTGTTGAGCAACTCCAAGGAACGAAGCCCACGTTCAGCAAATCCATCGATAACTTCATGAGCTTTTCTTTTAGTTTCTCCATGCAGATTGCAAAGTTCAATGATCTAATAACCAAAAAGCAATGTGATGTCTGAACCATAAAAATAAGTTACATCACTATCTTAGTATCCTTACTTGCTCAGGAGCTCCTTTGCTGCTCCGATGCCAGTCTCCATTTTCATCAATGTATGTGATGGCTGTACGTTTATCTACAGGATTAAAGGGCAAGAAATGCACCTCTTTGATTCCTTCTCTTGCCTATTATATAATAATCATCACATCAAGATTTACTTAATGCAGCATACTTAAGGATAAAAGAGTTATAACCAAATTTCACAAAAAAAAAAGAAGTAACCTCTTTTGGATCACCCAACATGCCGACAATGGAAGCATCAATGGCGTCTTGGTTTTCGATTCTGGAGGCTCTTGCAGCCATCAACACAACCGCATCGGAGTTCAAGTTGCTTGGGAATACTTCAATCAGTGACTTGTCCACGGAGAGCTTGTTAAGAGTAAGAGTTCCAGTCTTATCACTGCAGAGAACATCCATCCCGGCCATTTCTTCAATGGCAGTCATCCTTTTGGTGATGGCACCTTGTTGAGAGAGTCTATGCGAACCAATGGCCATTGTTACTGACAAGACCGTTGGCATGGCGATTGGGATTCCTCCAATCAAAAGCACCAAAAGATTATCAATACCATCTCTATACGTGCGGTGTTGAATAGGGTACATGATTAAGATCTCAATCAGCATCCCTATTCCAATGGAGCATATACAGAAGTTACCAATCGCTGTCAAAACCTGTTAACACAAAAAAAAACATATGATTGTTGTCAGCATCTATAAAAAAAATGTTTTGTTCTTTTCTAATTAATATTAGTTACCTTTTGGAAGTGGCCAACATTGTTGGTAGTGTCGACAAGATGAGCAGCTTTACCAAAGAAAGTGTGGACACCAGTGGCAATCACAACAGCCTCAATCTCTCCTTGTTTGCAGGTGGAACCAGAGAATATTTCATCTCCAGGATGTTTGGTGACGGGAAGTGATTCACCAGTGAGAGCAGATTGGTCAATTTTGAGAGGATCTCCCTCCAGAAGACGAGCATCAGCTGGGACTATGTCACCCAGTTTCACGCTTATTAAATCACCCGGTACTAGGATTGCAGCCTCTTGCTCTCCCCATTTTCCATCTCTCAACACCTTTTTTTTTATTATTGCATTAATAAACCTCCTTTTTTTTTTAAAGAATGAATACATATATGTATACATTTTTGTTACAAAGTTTGCTTTACCTTAGTTTTGGGTGCAAGATTGGCCATGAGAGCGGTAGCGGCATTGCCGGCATTATTCTCCTCAATGAAACTAATGGTGGAGTTGATAACAAGTAAAACCATAATGCCAATGAAATCTTGCCAGTCCGGCGGCTTTCCTCCTCCGTTGGCTAGAACAATGGCCATGATTGCAGCAGACTCCATAACCCATGAGAGTGGATTCCACATAAACCCCAAGAATTTCAACAACTTGTTTTCTGATTTCTCTTCAAGCTTGTTTGCCCCGAATATCTCTAGCCTCTTCTTTCCTTCATCGCTTGACAATCCTTCTTTTGAGCATTTTAGCTGCTCAAACACTTCTTCCACAGGGATCCGCTCCTTAAAATATTACGCAACATAAAAATTATTATAACATTATAAAATTTTCATAATTTTTTTCTTTAAAATACATCAGATAATCAAAATAATAAAACTATGTTATGATCTTACAAGATCCACATTCTCTTTTTTTATTTCGTCCCAAGAGATTTCAGATGCCATTTTTCCTCCTTAATTGAATGATATGATCAAAAAAGTAGATAAAAGTGTGATAGATATAAGAAGATATATATATATCCGATGGAAGAACCAACTTCGTTCTTCTCTCCTTCCTCCAAAGCCTTCTCTTAGATGGTCATGAAAGACAAGAGGAGGCCTATGGAGGTGGAGGAAGGAATGAAGCTTCTATTCAGATAAACTTTGGAAAACAAGAAGAACAAAACGAAACACTTCTTACAAAATCATTGTTGTCTTGCATTTAAACTCTAACCAGAGATCCAACTTAATTCTCGGAACTCTTTCTTCTCTTCCATTAATTAAGTTTTGTGTCTCACCATATTTTTAGTAAGTTTTACTTGTCTTGATTTCTTACATTTCAGTTAAGCCTAACTTCAGTTATACATTCTTAAAATAGTATATATAACACCCGTCTCCTTGGTCCACATTCTCCACAAATCTATACAAATGTTTATTTTTCTCTTGTCTCTTTTGTTATCTTCATTATACTAACAAAGAAGCTTATCTGACCAGAAAAATAGAATTCAGTTCAAGTGTTTATGAGCTGAAATGATAAATATATTAGAATAAAATTTTAAATATTACTATTTTTTATTTTCATAAAATAAATGTTATTAAAATTGGTAACTAAAAATAGATCCATATGAATATTATATTAAAATTTTATCAAAGAATTATTATTTTTTGGTTATGTGATGAATCAACAAGTTACATTGATGTATGCAGTTTCTAAGTAGATCATTTCATCAAAAATGTATAATATTTTTAATACAAGATAAAGGTATCAAACATGCCTGTTTTACAAGGAATTAAGAAATATTATGAGCTGAGCGAATGTACCTTCACGCAAGGAAGGATGTGCTGAATCGAAAGCTCTAGATTCAAAAGCTGACAGAACTAAGTCACTTTCCTCTCTGCTGCTATTCTCACTTCAGCCTCGTTGTCTCGTAGCAATCTCACATATGCTGGAACCAAATCCGTCCTAGAACAACAAAAACTTCGTGTCAAAATAATAAGTTACATGTACAAAAAATAAAGCTACTGTCCAAGGCTCTTGTATCTACGGAAAAGAACTTCCAATAAACGCTCTTAGCTTGATGGTCGCAACAGTTTTTTACGAGAAAGAAAAATCAGAATTAGCAAAGGTTACAAAAAGCAATGTCAGAAGGCACATACTTTGGCTTTACTTTTATTCCATTGATAGTTTTCATCAATATGCTTGAGATGATCGTATCCATGCCAAACCCTTAGGTTGATGCTTACAGGGGAATATAGATGTCATAGGTTATTGTTATGTTTCAGAGATTGTGTGATTTGTTATTGTAAACACAGTGAGATTGAACAATCAAAGAATACGCGTCCCTGTAGCTAGTTGAGTACTCAAATGTGGTTGTAATAGTAGAAAAGAATAGATCTCTTTCTCTGTTTTATAAAACAGTCTTGCTGCTGCGTTTTGGATTGAGTATAGTTCTGGTGTGTTTCTGATTCCCTAGTGAGGGTTCTCTATTATGTTTGATTCTTGTATTCTGACTACATTCTTTAGCACTTGTACTTTGGATTTACTCGTTTTAATTGTGCAGCTTTTTCTGTCTACAGCAAAAACAAAAGGCAGCAAATCCAGTTTCTTGCCACTAAAAGAATTCAGAAAACTACCCCAAAAAGAATCTGAATAAGAGATTCATATAATGAAAAAGAGGCTACGATTGGTGTCATTTCACATGAAAATTGCATAAAAACTCATTGGCAGTGTCATGAGATTGCTTTTTGTTCTAGAGAACTAATACATCTCTTCTTCTGTTTTAATAACAAAATTACTTTCTCCGAGTGTAAAAATGAAAGAAAAATATCCACTGTATTCTTTGAAACCAAGAGCAATGAAACCATCGATGCTATAAAAGAGGACGTGCAGAAACACAATGTGTGATGTTCTGTGAACAAAGTGACCGAGAGATCTCAGCGTTCTGTTATACGTTGAAGCGGAAAAGCATCACATCTCCTTCTTTAACAATGTACTCTTTACCCTCTGATCTCAACTGCACAAAAAAGAAAAATTTCAAGAAAACTCCTGAGTAGGCAAGAGAATGATATGATATATTGAGCTCAAATTATGGATATAGGGGAAGAAACTCACAAGTCCTTTATCTCTTGCTGCGGCAAGAGAGCCAGCAGAGACAAAATCTTCATATGCAACCTGAGAACCCAAAAAACAAAACAAATGACAATTGGAATGATGTTAGGCTACCGTATTATAACAGTACAAGAGATTCAGTAAGAGAAAATAAAAATGCTTACAGTCTCAGCTCTAATAAAACCCTTCTCAAAATCAGAGTGAATGACACCAGCAGCTTGTGGTGCAGTCATGCCTGTATCAACAAATGTTTTTTGGTACTAAATTACTTGGGCATCATCCCCAGAAAACAATACCCTGCTGATTGAAACTAACCTGCGTGTATCGTCCATGCTCTAGTTTCCTGCCATATAAAATTTGACATTTTTAGAACTAATACACGCTTTAGGTGTCTGTAATGTATGTGATTATCATATCATCATCACCTTTTCACCAGAAGTGAAGTAGGTCTGCAAACCTAGCAGACCGTATGTTGCCCTGATAAGGTTGCCAAGGCCACTCTCGCTGACACCTAGCGAAGTTCAAATACTCAGTCCGTTCCTCAAGAGGAAGCTCGGTTAACTCAGACTCAACCTGCTTTCAACGAAGAGGAAGATTTGTTCAAAGTACTGCATAAAAAAAAAAAAGTATTAAACAGACAAACTATGATTCCTGCTGACCTGAGCTGAAACAACCACATGACCAGACTGCAAATCCAAGAAAGACCTTTAACTTGTTCAACGTAAGGATTCTTGTGAGGCTCAGCAAGATCGGTTTCAGCAACATTAGCGACGTAGATCATAGGCTTCATGGTAAGCAAGCAGAGATGCTTGACGGCGTCCTTCTCGAGGTCATTCAATGCAACTGAACGTGCAGGTTTCCCGTCCAGAAGGGCCTCCTGAATTCTTTGCAGAGCAGCTTTTTCGGCTTCCTCCTTGACTTTGGATTGTGAATCCTTAGCTTTGCCTTTGTTAAGTCTGTCGATACGTTTACCAATCTGATCCAAGTCGCAGAAGATAAGCTCGAGGTTGATGACATCAATGTCAGAGGTGGGATCAACTTTGCCATTGACATGAATAATGTCGTTGTCCTCAAAACATCGGACCACCTGGAGAATGGAATCGACTTCTCTGATGTGAGATAAGAACTTGTTCCCTAATCCCTACAAAACCAATCAATCAATCAATCAAATCTTCAAACTTGTGAGTTTTGTTGTAATCAGATAAAAAGAAAGATAGAGAGAAGGATGACTTCGCCTTGACTGGCACCCTTGACGAGACCAGCAATGTCGACGAACTCAATGGAAGCAGGGACCACTTTCTGAGAGTTGGTGAGCTTAGAGAGCACTTGAAGACGAGAATCAGGAACAGCCACGATACCAACATTCGGTTCAATTGTGCAGAAGGGGAAATTAGCTGCTTGGGCCTTTCCATTCTCCACCTTAAATCACAAACGCAAGTTGTTTGACGAAATGCCTCAGAGAAAAAGGAAGAAGCACAGAACGAAAATAATTTTTTTAAAAAAGAAGACTTACGACGGCGTTAAAGAGAGTGGACTTGCCGACGTTTGGAAGACCGACGATTCCGGCTTTCAAGCTCATGCTTACTTTGGAGGAATAACATCGCTTCTCCAATGTCAAAACTCCGACGAACTTGGTGGATTTGGGGGAGAAGAGGGAATGGTTTCGGAAGAGGTGATGAGACTTGGACGGCAGTAAAGTCAGAGCCGTGACGACGCTGCTACAAGCTGCTCTCGCCATTGCTGCGCCAAGGAGGGACTGCTACTCTCTCTGCCTCTCTTCTTCTTCTCTATCTTTCTTTCTATCTTTCCGAGCTTTTCGAGGCCCATTACTAATGGCCCTATGTTTAATAAGTGGATCCAATATTAGTGGGCCTACGTTTACGAAATGCCCAGAGAAAGGATTGACATTTCATTGTGCGCAGACTACGATGGTGGCAAACGACGCTGCTCTCTGGAAAATTCAGGGGAGGGGGGAAGTCGTCAACTCAAGAGGAAGGAGAATATTTTTCTTTTTGTTTGCTAACCAAGAAAAAGAAAAAAAAGTTGCTATATTTCTTATTCATGCATGGATTCCCTTCTTCTCCTTTTTTTCGCCAGACTTTCATTAACTGTTACAAAATGCAACATAGACAATGTCTGGCTTAGTTTAAAAATTTTAAAATGATTTAAACGTTTGATTATATATAGCCAAATGTTATACATTTTTTTTGTGGATGTATGTACATATTTTAAGCGTTTTATTTAAAAAAATAAAATATTGTTATAATTATAAATTTTGTAAATTTAATTATTTATAATTATCATTATTTTATGTGTACAAATCTATTAATTTGATTTATTTTCAAAATATGTTTAAATTTACATATTTATCCATCATATATTGTTAAAGACATTTTTTATAATTTGAAACTATTTATATATCTTAAAGTATATTTGTATAATACTTTCATATTCAACTTTAAAATTAATTATAAAAGTGATGTAGTACATCATATTTGTACCAATTGATAACATTGTTATCCTTATAAAACTTAAGACTGCAAGATAATTTTTATCCAAATACAGATCCTGAAGAAGAATCAATCTCTTGTTGTTTTGTGGCCTAAGAGCACAGAACGGTGATCCTTACAAAAAAATTCTTAGCAATAAATTATTTTTATAATATGTGGGGATCAAAAAAATTACGAATTTGTGCCATAATTGTGTCTTGCATGTAGGTAGGACCATTTCACGCGGGCTCACATATGCTGGTTCCATCACTGTGGGAACCCGCGATTGGCCCTTTTTAAACTGAAAAATAAAATAATAAAATAATATAAAAGACTTACCTGGGTTATCGAGCCATGAATAACACGGTTGTGGTGGATGCCCTGAACACTTTAATCTGCGATAGTTAACTGCTCATTACTTTTGATCCATCAAATTATGATGGATGATTTACATATTTTGTGTTAGCACTTAGTATTGTCATTTGTCCACAGTCCTTTTTGGTAAATCAAATGTTAATCAATGGAATCTGACATTCTTGAACAAACAACAAACGAAGAAAGGAAAATATGGGGTTTTAGTTATAATGACTTTGCCAATATACAAACATTGTTCTTCTTAGGCTCAAGGTTTGTCCTTTTAACGCCCGCCACCAACGATCCGATAAGCGGGGAATACTATTAGCAAGATCCCCAAGTTCGATAGAAAAGAGTTCTCTGCAATTTCTTGGATTCAAATTCGTTATCTTTTCATCTACACTAAGAACTCATGAGACAGGTACTAGCAGTGCATTAATCTTTTTATGAAAGTAGCAAAAACTGATAAACCTTTTTCAAGCAATTGTATAACATGAGAAGGGACTGAAGCAAAAAGGTCAGCTCCTGTGAGCAACATCCACGTGGCCTCACTAAAGTCGTGGGATCCACACGTGGAGCAAACTTCCTGAACCATAGGTTTCACATGGGTATGTATCACCTTATAAAAACGAAAGGAAAAGGAAGGCTAGTCTTTGTTTTTTCTTTCTGACTGAAAGCTAGTTTTTATAGAAACACAAGGTTTAATAAGAAGTCCTTCTCTTATTCAATCAATCAATAGCTTTAGGAAAATACCTCAAGCTTTTCAAGTACACAAATCGCAAGTCATCAAACTCATCACACGATAAAGCTATATATATAGCTAACTCAACAAACCTAATCCTAGTTGATAAACACAAAACATATTATGATCATTATCCAAACTAAAATCATAATCCAACTAGTATTCAAGTTACTTTCTGCTTAAGGTTTCTTCAAGCTAACTCCAACATACTCCCCCTTAAGCTTGAACTCACCCACATCTTCAACTCCAATCAATTTTCTCATTTCTATGAACTTAATCCTTCCAAGCGGTTTTGTCAGTATATCAGCTCTCTATGCACAGGTATGCGGCTCGACTTCTACCAACTCATTCTCAACACACTCACGTATAAATTGAAACCTCCTATGAATGTGTTTGTTCGCCATGAAACACAGGGTTTTAGCAAGCTGTATCGCTGATTTGTTATCGACTTTAATAGTTACTCTCCTGCAATCTTCCTTGACAACTTCACTTAACAGTTCTTGTAACCAAATGGCCTGCTTTGCGGCTTCAGTAGCTGCCATAAACTCTGCTTCACAACTCGATAATGCCACTATCTCTTGTTTCGTTGAGCACCAACTTACGGGGCTATCACCGTAGTAAAACACGTGCCCAGTAGTGCTTTTCCCATCATCTACGTCCACATTATGTGAGCTGTCGCTATAACCCACCAGTTTTGTATCTTTACCACGCTTAAACCAGAGACCAAGAGCACATGTTCCGTGCAAGTACCTCAAAACACGTTTCAATGCCGCAGCATGGGATTCTCTTGGTTCCTGCATATATCTACTGAGTACCCCAACGCTGAAAGAGAGATCTGGACGGGTATGTAGCAAATAACGCAAACAACCAATACTGCGACGGTAGTCCGTTTCATCCACCTTCCTTTCATCAGGTGCCTTTGAGAATTTTGAGTTCATCTCCATAGGTACGTGTGCGGAATTGCAAGACGTCATTCATGTTTCCTCAAGTATTCTCTTTGCATACCGGTCTTGTTTCAAGATAATCCCGTCTTCCTTTTGAAGAACTTCAATACCCAAGTAGTAAGTCAGCATCCCAAGGTCACTCATCTCAAATTTAGTAGCCATCTCTTGCTTAAAGTCTTCTATTAACGTTACTGATGATCCAGTAACAAGCAGATCATCCACATACACGACTAAGACAAGAAGCTCGTTACTTGCTTCCTTTCGATACAGCGATGGCTCCTTAGAACAGCGGTGAAATTTTAAACCATGTAAGATTTGGTTTAACTTCACATTCCAGGCCCTCGGTGCTTGCCATAGACCGTAGAGAGCTTTCCTAAGCTTATAAACTTTGCTTTCTTGTCCGATCACGACGAAACCTTGTGGCTGGCTCACATACACTTCTTCCTTCAAGTCTCCGTGAAGGAATGCTGTTTTAACATCGAGGTGATGAACCTCCCATCTTTGTGAAGCTGCTAAACCAATGATCAAGCGTATTGTCTCAATGCGAGCGACTGGCGCAAAGACCTCATCATAATCAACGCCATGTCTTTGTATGTAACCCTTTGCCACAAGTCGAGCTTTAAACTTGTTGATGCTTCCATCGGTGTTGCGTTTAATCTTAAAGACCCATTTAAGGCCAATAGGCTTCACGCCTGCAGGTAAGTCGACGAGGTCCCATGTTTTATTTTTTTCTATAGAGAAGATCTCGTCTTTGGAGGCATCCACCCAGACCTTTAGTCTCTTAGCCGCCATAGTCCCACGTTTCCTCATTTATAGCCATCAACAAGCGTCGCTCTCAAGTTCAGCTAGCAAGACATAATCACCAAGATGGCTCTGTTCTGATTCGTTGTGATCTTCTTAGGGGCTGAGCATCTCCTTCTTCTTCAACTGTATATTCCTCGTCGTTTTCATCTTCATCAGCTATAGCAGGTTCATTCTCAGCTACTTCTTCATGCATGCTCTCTTCGCCATCACTTGTATTACCTAGTGATCTTAGGTTTAATTCAAACTCTCCCGAGTGCTCTGCTCCATCAGTTTTCTTCCAGTTCCATTCGCTTCTTCCAAGTGCACATCTCGACTCACTATTATCCTCTTGGTATCCGGATCGAGCAACCTGTAGGCCTTTGACCCTGGTTAACTTCCCAAGTGCACCAGAATCCTTGTTCTATCATCAAGTTTCTTTATGCTCGGCGTCTCTGTTCTTGCGTAACACACACATCCAAACACCTTTAAGTGGCTAATGTTTGGTTTTCTCAATCGCAACATCTCATATGGTGTTTTCCCGTCTAGTGATCTTGTCGCCAGTCGGTTGATCAAATACGTAGAGTGCCTTACGGCCTCGCCCCACAAGAAATTAGGTACGTGCATATGCTTCAATACGCTCCTTGTCATCTCCATCAAGGTGAAATTTCATCGTTCAACCACTCCATTCTGTTGTGGTGAGTAAGGTGCTGTCAAGTGTCGTTTGACTCAATTCGCTTCACATAAGGTATTGAACTATTGGGATAGGAATTCTCCTCCTCTATCGGATCGAAACGTCTTGATCCTGCTATGTATTTCTTCTTCGACGAATCTTTTGAAGGTTTTAAACTTTTCGAATGCTTCACTCTTTTCACTCAACAAGACGGTCCACATATACCGAGTATAATCATCTATAAGCACCATTACATATTTTTCTTTGCCGTGTGGGTGGAGAAATCGGACCACAGATCACCATGGATTAGTTCAAGTGGACTTGTAGCTCGGAATGAAGTTGATTGTGGGAATGGTTTTCTAGCTTGCTTTCCAAGTAAGCAGGATACACAGTGTTTCTGATTACAACATTAGAGATGCCAGTCACAAGCTCTTTTAGCGCTTCGATGTTAACATGACTGAGGCGAAGCGTGCACATAGATGACTTAGAGGATGCTGTTACTTGAAGACACTGAACGTTCGACGTCCAAGATGACCTTATAAAGTCTACTCGCACTTCGTGTAGTTCGAATCATAAGATCTCCGTATGTATCAAACAGAGTCAGCGTGTTGTGTTTCATTCGAACCTTGCATCCTACCTCAGTTGCTTGACCCAAACTGATGATGTTGCTTCTTAATCCCAGAATATAGTAGACATCATTCAAACTCTTTTTCTCACCACCTTCAAATATGAAACGTATGGAACCTTTTCCTCTTATATCAATACGTGAATCATCACCAAACCTTACTTTTCCCCACTGTTTCCAAGTCTCAGAAGAATAAACGATTCCCACACATATGATTTGAAGCGCCATTGTCAAGATACCAGACCTTCTCTGTGTCGTAGTCAGACTCAAACACTGCAGGATTCACCTTCTTTTCATTCAGATAGATTATCTCGTGTACCATTAATTCATCAGCATCTTGAGTGTCTTCATCTTTCTTCTCGGTGGTCTCCTGAATTTAAGCCTTTGTCGGACAGTCAGTTGTGTAATGGCCTTGTTTGTCACAGCTGAAGCACGTAATGTGAGATATATCTCCACTTTGCCTTTGCTTGCAAGCTTCTCTCTGACTGTAAAACACTCCAGTGCGACCACATCCTCGTCCTCTCGAATTAAAACGACCTCCTCACCTCGTCCACCATTAGAGCTTCCGCCATAGCTCTCTTGACCCGCTTCATTATTCGCATACATCAATTTGTTTTGATCGTCATGTGTTTCATCTTCTCCCACTGTGATCCTTTCTTCGTATGCTTTCATTCGACCGACAATATCTTAGAAGCTGGTTGTGTTGAGGTCCAAGACCTGCTCAAGGGAAGCAACAATGTGGATGTATCGCTTCCATGGTAAGCTCTTGAGAAACTTTTTCACAACTTTAGGCTCTTCTATGACTTCTCCCAGCGATGCAGCCTTTGAGGTAATCTCTGATAATTTTCCAACAAACGCATCAATTGTGTCATCATCCTTCATCCTTAGCCGATCAAATTCTGCCATCAATGTTTGTAGTCTCACTTCCTTTACTCTCTCAGCTCCAATATGTCTTGCCTTGATAGCTTCCCACGCTTCCTTTACTGTTTTTATTTCTCCAATTTGAAGTATTAAAGCTTCTGGTATGGATTGGAACAGAAACGCAATAGCCATATTATTTTTCTTCTCATCCTTGGATCCAGAGTCTATTGTCTCCTATACCTCACAGACCTTAAGAGCTATCTTCATTCATAGAGAAACAGTGTAGTTTGAGGAAGTTAACATCGAAATTTCAGAGGGAGGGCGGTGTCCTTGTTCTTGTTGATCTCTGTTTTGACGTCTCCCATGGTTGCTTGTATGCAATCTTATCAATCAGGTTGTGTGTTTGTGAGGCTCTGATACCAAATATAGAAACACAAGGTTTAATAAGAAGTCCTTCTCTTATTCAATCAATCAATAGCTTTAGAAAAATACCTCAAACTTTTCAAGTACACAAATCGCAAGTCATCAAACTCATCAACACGATAAAGCTATATATATAGCTAACTCAACAAACCTAATCCTAGTTAATAAACACAAAATATATTATGATCATTATCCAAACTAAAATCATAATCCAACTAAGATTCAAGTTACTTGCTGCCTAAGGTTTCTTCACGCTAACTCCAACATAGTTTTTGTTGTGCGGGCTTTCTTCCTAAGTGATGTGATAGCCTCCCGGTTCAAGTTCCTCTCCATGTTCTTATCCACTATCTATTCTTCTACCCTCTGTCTTATTTAAGAACCCAATAGTAATGGGCCTAACCTCCTTAATATGGGCCGAGGTTAATGAAGAAGACAGACACGTTATACTTTCCTGGGTGCAGACTACGATGATGAAGTTCAAACGACGTTGCTCTTAATGAGTTTGTTTTTGTTTTACCTTCTCAAGAAGACGCTCGGGAAGTTCAAAAGGGTGAGTGTGAAGTCAACAAGAGTTTCAGAAGAAGAAGAAGAACTAAGTTTAGCATCTTTCATGGATTCTCGCAGGAGTTTGGCCCATGTAATTAGTTCTCGTCTAGCTACTCACATCACCCCTTTTTTTTTGTTCCTATTCCTTTTCAACGATTCTAAAACTTTATCTGACTGCATAATGAAGGTGAACTCTCAGGCTTCGAATGGACGAGTTGGGAATTGCAGTGAGGAGAAACGAGTTTTGGAGAAATCAAGGAGGTAATTACACTGCCTGATCATGTTTCCATTTCATTCTTCTGCTTCGGGGTAAAGTCTCTAGATTTAATAATATTATATTGAACTCTCTGCTGCTGTTCAATTGTTGGATCTAGTTTGCTCAACTGGTTGACTGAACGCAACTTTGACAAGATAAAAGATGAGATCGTCCAGACGATTATAAGAGCATCTTCCTCCGCTTTCGTTATCAAGGTGCATGCTTCTTTTTTGTTTGTATATACATATCATTGCAATATATATATCCTGAGGTTGTTATTTTTTTTTTTTTTATGTAAATATCTAATGCTTTGGTAAGTATGATATGCGTGCAGTCTCTAGTGTGTTTCATTTTCGATATGGCGATGGTGGACAGTACTGCCAATGTCTTATTCGCTCGTCTATCCGTCCATCTTTTCACTCCCTTCCCCTTTCCCATCAGCTGACTCTCACGGCGAGATTACCACTTTCGAGAGACTCTTCTTGTGTAAATGCCGAATGGAGCTTGAACACTCATCTCCTGATGAAACTGATAGACATGCACCACTTGTTTACGTTGACGAATCTGACTGTTGGAGATTTATCAAGACAGTGCGTCTCTTGGCTGAAATCTTCAAGAATAGGATGCTCTCCCAAACTACTAGAAAATGTATTATTCAGGTTACACACTAATTTGCCCTCTTTAAATATCTGGTTATTAATTGATAAGAAAACCATATTATATATTAAGGTTTGTACTCACTTGTTAATTAGGTGCTCATGAATCCCATCTTCCCACCTGAGAGGAATATCGATGCAATGAATTGTTTTCTGTCCTCTGTTGGAGTTCTAGCTGACTTTCAATTTTGTGATGAAAATTTCAAGCAGCTAGTTCAAACTTCACGGGTAACATTTTATACCATACTATTATCTCCATCCAAATGAGCATTTTGTGTGACTATTGATTATCTCTCTCTCTCTCGCCTTATTTACAGGCGGTAGAGCTGGAGAGCAGGTACAATGAACAAGTCACCCTTAGGAAAGAAGCAGAAGATGCACTTGCTAGAAATAAAGGAGCACTAGATTTGATGAAACGGCTACTCGAATCTTACAAGGAAGACAAATGTAAATTGCATTTACATTCTCAAGGTCTGGAGCAAAAGTACCAAGATGAGTCAAAGATTAGGAAAGAAACAGAATGTGCCCTTGCTATAGAGAGGGAGAGCATCGCCAAGGTAAGGCTTCGACTGGAAACTCTCGAAAACGAATACAATAACTTGCGGGCGAAAGCTGAGGAGCTCGAGAGCAACTACACGGACGAGCTGATTCTTAGGAAAGAATCAGAAATTGCAATCGATAAAGAAAGGAACGAGTTGGAGGCCATGAGGCAAGTGTTTCAAACTTGTAAGATAGAACAAGAGAACCTTGCCTCGCAGGTGAGAACTTGGCAGGACAAATACGAGCAAGAGTTGAGCGTTAGGAAAGAAACAGAGGATGCTCTTTCTAGACAAAAAGAAGAGCTTGAGATAGTCAAAGGACTACTCGAAGCATACAACCAAGAAGCAGATGCGATGCGAGAAGAGAGGGACAGTGCTCTAGAAACAGTACGAGAGCTCACGAGAAAGCATTTGGAAGAACGTCAACCTCCGCCATCTTTTTACTGCCCTATCACACAAGTAATCCCTTTTTCCTACTTTTATAAGATGATTACTTGCGCAACACTCAATCTCGTAGCCAAATAATATTATTTTACTTTTTGCAGGAGGTGATGAAAGATCCACACTTTGCTGCAGATGGATTTACATACGAAGCAGAAGCTATAAAGAAATGGTTTAGCACAGGTCACGATACGTCACCCATGACAAATCTCAAGCTTCCTCATCGCAACCTTGTCCCAAACCGCGCCTCCGGTCTGCCATTCAAGATCTGATGAGTTGATTCTTCCTCATGCTGTTCCTTTCCGGTTTACTATAAAAACTGAAATTTGATATGAACAACTTTACTTGATTTTGCCATCTGTGTTTTTTAGCTACGCTATTGTTTGTTTTTCCATAAACCATAAATATGACAATTTTCCACTCATGATTCCCAAGATACTATTTTTTGTCTCTAAAACGAGAAAAGAAAAGAAAAGACGAGGTAAAAGCTTCAAAAAGAAACTCTTAAAACTGAACATGATAATATGCGTTTCAAGGCCTCTGAGGAGTTTATGTTCGATGAAGCAACTGCTTGAAACTTGCAAAAGAGTACAAGAGAATCTGAATTCACAAGTCAGAAGTTGGCAGACAAGCACGACCAAGCGCTAGCCTGGCGGGAACAGAGGATGCTCTTTGTAGAGAAATACAAGAGTTTTGACATAGTCACTGGGGCTACTCGAATGAATCTTACGACGGAGAAGCAGATGCGATGGGAGAAGAGAGGAACAATGCTCTCGGATTAGTCAAAAAGATCTCAACAATAGCAAAAAAGGAAGAGCGTCAACCTCACCATCGTTTATTTACCCCTATCTATCTCACAGTCACAGGCAAAGCCCATATCTTTACAAGAAGATTACTTGCATAGAGGTTGCTCCTAATCGAATTCGAAACCATTGACAAGTACTGCAAATGTCATTTCCATTTATATATATATATATATATATATATATATATAAGTGCGCTTGCTGTCATTTCATCAAGAAACAAAGTAGAAATTTAGGAAGATCACATGATATGTCTGCTTCATCGGCCGATAGAGTTTACGAGGAAGACTGTTATTTTCTAATAAAAAAAACTCCGTATTGATGTACACTTGAGTAGGGGGCACCTATAAGCAGCTGGAAGCCAGCAACAGCTTTGACGCTGCAGCTAAGCCACTGAGTATGGCACCTTCGACGTTTGGACTGACGCAGAAATCTCCACAGATTGCTAGATTCCTGTTTCTATCCCAGAGACACCTCTCCTCTAGGGCTATGCTTTTGGCTGGGAACGCGCTTCCCCTTACAGATTAGATACACAGATCTAATTAATAAGCTGACAAGCAAGAGATAGCACAAAGTAAAAAATCAAGAGCTAGGGTAGGGTGCCTACCATCTGTGGGCTTTCATGAAGAAGGGGAGAGAACTAACAAGCCCTGAGCACTGAAACTCTTTGAACATCTCTTGAGATATTTTGTCAAGTGTTTCGCTCGATAGCTTTTGGAGGCCGGTTTTGGCAATAACACTGCTGGCATAGCCTGGAGTAGAATGCAGTATCCATCTTTCACTAAAAACAAATATATTAAGATTTTTAGAATGCTGAACCAAACCTTTACCCCTATAAAGTTCTAGCTGCAACTGCTCATATACTTTTAACTTTACACACTTTTGTTTTGGTTAGTGAAGAAGTCAGCTGTTACCTATCAGTAGACCGCCCTGGCTTAGTGCTATCACAGTGAGCCCAGCTCAAAATCTCTGAATTCTTGAAAGATAAGCCTTTTGCTGGTATCTAAAACCAAGAATCATAGAAAATGCAAATGACATAAATTAGCTAAGGCACTGTTTACGCAAAAAACTTATGCAGAATAGTTTTATCTAGTCTATAAACATTACCAATGTAACACACTGAAGAAGAAGAAGAAGAAGAAGAAGAAGATATCTTACCAAAGACAATGGTTCTTTAAAAGCTAGCATAAGAGAAAAGCATGGCAGAACAGGAATATCTTGCAGCTTAGTGGCCAACTCCGGGATAAGATTCAAGTCTGTGTGAAGGAAGGAAGAAAATAGAGAAAACTGACACGGCATAACAGTAGGAGGAGAGGAGTGGCTAAAGTTTTACCTAGAGGAGGTGGGAGTCCGGTTACTTGAGTAAACCGTGGAGAAACAATGTTTTTATCTGATGCAACCACTCCATCATAACGACCCACGTTTTGTCCTTTAGAGTCTTTCAACAGCCATGGTATCTCTTCCTCCAACCACTCCAGCTTGGCAATACCAGTTCCAAACATAGATTCAACACCTACGATAAAGATGATGATAAGAGACTGATGTTTTAGAGCTGAATCTCAGTAGACTAGAAAAAAAATAGTAAACGTACCGGACTGGTTGCACAAGGCTTTTGATATAGAGTTCATGCCAGGAACACCCACATACTTGTTGTTGGCATCCCCTTCCTATTGAATTTTAAGAAGGAAAAAAAAAACTCAAAACTCTTAAAGATGAATGATACAAAGGCAGATTGATACCAAAACCTGTTGGACGCCAAGAAACTTGTTGGAGGCACAATCGAAACTCCCAAAAACTTGTTTCCATTGAGAAACAAAACCTCTGGACTCCCACTCGTGAACAAGGGACATAGCATCAGGGTTGGTCAGAGAGAAAAACGGAGCCCCATGGTCGAACGTCAACTCCTTCCCATCTTCCCCAACCTCCCTTAAATTAAAAACGGAAAAAAAAAAACGCTTTTTCACCAAATTAACAAAATAAGTGAGATGATGATTCAAACGAAAAAAAAAAAGGAAACCTTCTTTGAGACATTCGTCCACCGGGACCACGACCTGAGTCGAAGATTGTGACGGAGACTCCATTCCTGGCCAGAGTCGATGCGCACACTGCTCCTGATACTAATCCCATAAAAACTGGAAAACTAAATTTCAAAAAAAAAAAAGGATGAGACTAGTGTAGAGAGGAAACTCTACTTCCGCTTCCGATGACGGCCACCTTCATTGCCACGGAAACGCTCCTCCTAATCGCCGGCGATATCAAATTTGTGGCTGACATCTCTCCTCTCTCTCTTTGGCCTCATCCTTAGATATAGACTACGTGTCGTTTTATCATTCTGGCTATACAACGGCGTCCCGTTTTTAAACTCTAAAAGCTACAGCTCGTCTGTTAGACCATCCACAATGGAGGATCATGAAGAATCCTTAGCACATAAACCTAGATTATTATGAATACAATAATAATATAATACTTAAGTTAACTAAGGATTGATCCTTAAGCAAGGATTATAAGGATCAAATCCTTATAGATGTGGCATGTTGCCATTGGGTGGGGAGATTATGGGTTTCCTTTGGCAAAAAAAACATATCATTCTCTACTCAAGACCAGAAAAAAAAATTGGTGTCGGCGACAAAGGCGATTGTGCTCTTGTTGATTAGCCGACCGGCTTGCTCAGGGCTTCACGGGTTTGATTCAGATCAACCCTCCTTCGTTTCCGTGGCTGAGTCATCAGAAACTGAAGCTATTCGACCTTGAGTTCTCTGGTCACCAGTTCTCGAACCAACCCATCAATGGCGGCGTCGAGGCGATTCTCGATATCAGGAGCAGGATTGGTCAAGGCGGTGTCGATTTCGGCTCTGGGTTGAACGTGATGGTTCATCAGTTCTTCAGGAGGTTGTCCTTGCCGTTTGGACACGACGAGAAGGAGGTCTGACAAAAAAAGGTCTGATAAAGTCTACAAAGGTACCGTTAACAGTAGCATATACGAGAAAGTTCAAGCAAACACACACAAGAATCCCTTGGAGCCTCTAAGCAGAGCGGTGATGGGAGACGAAGGTTGGAGAAAGATTAGACTTTTATGCCCCTCTGTATCGAAGATTATCGACTGGGTTGCTTGGAACGATCAGAAACTCGACTTCAAGTCTATAGCCGCAGCGTTTGGGCTCGACCCGTTGACGGTGAAGCTCAACGGTCACTTCATAAGCAGAGATAATGATTTAATCTCTTCTTGTGTGACATGGAAGTCTTTGCTCGCCTTCTTCTCAGCTAAAGGCTTGTCAACTGGTAAAGACGGAGCTGGTGCTCTCCTCATCGACGGCAAGCTCTCTATAGTCGGCACCAAAAGTGAGTTTCTTGAAAGTTCAGCAAATCTTGAATTGGTTTCTGATGATCTGTGTGGTTGTTTTTTTTTTCAGGAGCACACTTTGATCCTCAGGAAGACATAACCATCAACAACCTTGGTCTAAATAGACACAAGAAGTTGAAAGATAAGTGTTCAGGTTTGTGGGAACAATCTCGCTACACACAGTATGAGGTTTTGAACATCTACTTATGAATTTAATCCGGCTGTTTTCAGTATCAACAGTTGAGGAATCTCTTCTTTGGATGCCACAAGAGAAAGTTTTGTCTCAAGATATGCCCTCGTTAAAGAAACTAAAACTCAACATGGGTGATAGCTTCGGTAAGATCTCAGTATGGTTACTTCTTTGATGCACTAAAACAACACTTATGGTCTCTTCTTTGATGTTATGATGGGGTGGTTTATATATGTTGCAGGAAGCGGAGGTAAAACGTGCAGTTTCACTAGTGATGGTCTCAAGAGGACAAGAGAAGATGATATGATTGCTTCCACATCTAGTAAGAAGATAAGATAGAGATGTACTATGTAGAAACAGAGCATCATGTAATAGTTTCTTTCTATTGTATTGGCTAAAATGAAAAAAGAAAAATTTCCAACAAATCTTACGGGTCCAAAACACTCTTTGCTGATACATATTGTACACCTGGTCTCTCTTGAAAGTGTTGAGCCTACTTATCCGTGGAAAAATACTGCCAAGCTGCTCTTCAAATGATTCACTCATTTGTTTTCCCCTTGAAACAGGTTCTCATAAGGATGCTTCCAGCTTACTACAACCATGTAAGGGCATGTGAAAACACTCTAGCTACCAAGTTCTTCGGTCTTTGCTGCGTGAAATTGACTAGCACTGCGCACAAAAAGGTCAACAACTATTTTTTTGTATTCATGTCTATGCAGTGAAAGTTGTTAGAACTACACATTTCCTAAGAATTCCAAATTTGAATAACACCATTGGACTTAACATTTTAGTTAGAGTCCTTAACTATTCAAAACAAAATTAAAAAAAATAAGAATTTTTATCTAAGGACTCCAATGGTGGTAACACCATTGGAGATGCTCTTAACTTTATGGTCAAAATTGCCACGTGGGACGTTGGGGTTGCACATAAACAAGATGACATGCTTTTAGCCAAACTATGAAAATATTTTTCTGTCAGTAATTAAAAAAATATTTGGCCACGTAGACAATGTTGGTGGGGTTTATTTATGTTCATCATCCCTTTAATAATAAAATAAATAAAGGGAAGGTTCCATTGTTTGTCCCTATCGCACGTGCAAGGGGTTCTCAGCCACCGACCACCATACCTTGGTTTCTTACTTAGGTCAGCGTCTTCGGTCGTCTCTCCCTTGACTTGTGTCTGTTTACGTCTCCGATCGTTTTCGAATTGCTGATTTTCCACAGGATTGAGGGCTTTTTTGTTTGTTTCGGAAGTCTCTAGGGTTTTGATTCGTGTGTCGGATTAAGGTTTTTTTTTGGTTTTAATAAAAATAATTCATTCAAGATTAAGTCGTCCAAAGTCGAATATAATTAATTCATTATATAATTAGTTGTTGATGAATTTCTGTTGTTCCACAGGTTAAGTTATTAAACTCCTCCACCACATATGTTTTGAATGATGGCACTTTCAGGTGAGAATATGAATGTTGTTCTGCCTCCGCAGCAGATGCAGCAGACTCATCCGCAGACTAGTAGACTACGCACCTTTATTCGAATAAAGATGTAAGCAATTATTACTTTTAAATTAAGTAGTTTCTCTCTAGTTACCATTTATTAATGGCCCTTTTGTTTTTTTTTGTCTCCTCCAGTTATGCTATCTTACAGAAGAAGGTTACTGCACCTGCAACTACCTCACTTGAACAGCTGGATCAAACTATAAAAAAATTCACTAGAATGATTGATGAAAACCTCTGGATTAGGGCCAATTCATCAGAGGTTCCACTTTTGGTTTCTTTCTTTATATTTATTAGTTGCATACTATTTTCCAACACCACCCGCTCACTCTCTCTCTCTCGCTTTTGCAGAAGGCCTACGCAGATTTGGGAGATCTTGAAGCCCGCATTGATTCTATGCTCAGCTTTATTAGAAGAAAAAACATTTTGCAGAAGCAGCAGCAGCAGCAGCAGCGTGCTTGTCCTCCAGCTTCTTCTGTTGCCATGATGAGCGTTTCATCACATCATCTCCGTACTAGTACTAACAACAACTTTCTTGGAGGAACTTTCCATTCTGGAAACAACATTCATGGAGGTCAAATCCAACTACTCACCTCTCTAAATATACAAATCTGTCCTGAGTCTTATCAACCGCTTCTTTTATTTTGTTTTGTATTCAATAATGCAGGGTTACCTAGCAATAACAACGTACAAAGAACCGAGCCACTCTACAGTTATATTGCAAATTACCAGATGGTTGATGTTTCTAGGCCCCCACTTACTTCTTCTGGCTTCGGAATTTCCAGGAACGCCGTACCCCTTGCTACTTGTTCTCAACCAACTTTTTCTTTACCTTTTGGTTCAAGTAATCTCCACGGAGCTGTAATGCCAGCCGGCTCAATGGCTGTTTCTCAAGATACACGTCCATTCCACCCGAATCCTATGCTCGCTACCTTCACAAGTAATCAGCCATACCTGCATCAAACTCCATACCCACTTCATCAGCTCGCGAATACAACTTTCCAATCTGCTTCCCCCTCAACAATTCTTTGACCATCAAGCTCGTGATATTAGTCACCATTCTCGACAGCTGCTGAATCAAGATCATTTACTGTACCATCGGACTCAGGCACAGCTAGCTACGAGTTTACCTCTTCCTGTCACCCATGGACCAAGTTTGGGTTGTTACAAAGAAGCTCTTGAGCAAAATGGATTCAAACCATCCAAGTTGCAGTACCAGCACAGTGCTGCTGAAAGTACATCTGGTCAGAAGCAGTCGGTACAAAGGCAGTCATCTCTTCATAACTCAACAAAAAAGAATATCAGAAAACAATAATGGAGACAGAGAACGTAATGAGGTTATCGTAAGTCAAACAACTCCTATGCAGCCAAAATCTCTTCACCGCTGCTGCTCGTCTGCAAGAACACCCAAAATATCAGAAAATAATAATGGAGAGATAGAACTTAGTGGGTTTAATTTATGTCAAACTACTCCTATGCAGCTTGAACGTGTTCATCGTTGCTCGTCTGAAAGAGCGCCTCTAACTGTTGCTGCTGGAAGCACAAAACGTCTTCTAGATGGAAACAACACATCAAGTAAACAGGTCAATGGAGATCGTAGTCAAGATGTTAGGAATCAGATTCGTTGGCTTCTATTTATAGAGCATGCACGTTATTGCAAAGCGACAGGAGATACGTGTCTGAGCAAGTTCTGCCTTCCTGTCAAAAAGCTACTGGAACATATGAAACGCTGCAAGATCCCTGATTGTACAGAAGAACCACGTTGTCGGCAAACTCGGAAATTGCGTCTCCATTACGAGGAGTGCAGGAACAAAACGTGCCCTGTCTGTGTACCTGTCAATGATAACATCAAAAAGAATAGAAACAAAAGAGGCGCTCGACCAAGGGAATCTTCAGAGTCTGTGCAAGCACACAACAACAAAAGAGGCGCTCGAGCTATATCTGTTGGTGATGATGATCTGCAACCCTCAGTTAAGCGCCTGAAAATTGAGAAACCCTCCCAGATTGCAACTTCTGAGAGGGAGAGGAGGTCGGTGTCAGCATGTGGTTCTTCAATGCCTAAGAAAGAGAGATATGGTTTGCAAAGTGATGACTGCCAAACTGTGAAAGTTGAGGTTATGCCTATGGACATAGATGTTCCCGGGAGAGATGGTGGCGAATCTGTTATGGTAGACAAAACTATTTGTTTATCCTCACAAGGGAAATCCAAATGTATGAATGAAATGGGTGCACCAAAGGAAGAGAATGTGAAACAATCCATGGATGCGCCTAAGATGGAAATCTCCTCACTTGTTGAATTGTTTACTCCAGAGCAAGTAAAGGAGCATATTTGCAGTCTTCGTCAATGGGTTGGCCAGGTAAACATTCAGATTTTAAATCTTCTTTCTTTTTTTTTTTGTTGGGTTTTGAGTTTATTCTCCAAGTGCCCCTTTCTTGATTTCATGAGGTCTTACTTTGTCTGCTTTGTATTCTTCTTCTTTTTTGTGCATCTTTTTCTTACTCAACGCAACTAAGGGTGCACATGGCTGATACCAGTTTATCTCTCTCTCTTTGTAATTCTATTTTCAGAGTAAAACCAAAGCGGACAAAAACAAAGCAATGGGGTTCTACATATCTGCGGATGCTTGCCAGTTATGTGCTATTGAGAGGCTTGTATTTGAGCCAATACCTATTTACTGCTCCCCTTGTGGTGTACGCATCAAGAGAAATGCCTTTCACTATAGTGTTGCTGCTGGTGAGTCACGGCATTCTGTCTGCGCAACTTGCTACAATACAGCGCTTGGAAACTCTGTTTCTGTTGATGGAACCTCTATACCGAAAGCAAGGTTTGAGAAGAAGAAAAATGATGAACAAGTTACTGAAGGGGTATGTATGCCTCATGACTCATAAAATTTTTGCTTCTTTTACTCTGTGTGACTTAATCAATGGTTTCGTGCAGTGGGTGCAATGTGATAAGTGCCAAGCATGGCAGCATCAAATATGTGCTTTGTTCAACAGCCGAAGGAACCATGGGGAAGCCACCAAGTACACTTGCCCTAATTGCTATCTAAAAGAGGTGGAACAAGGAGAAAGAAGGCCATTACCACAGAGTGTCATTCCAGGGGTAAAGAATTTACCAGCTACTACTCTTAGCAACCATATAGAGGAGCGGTTATTCAAAAACTTGAACAAGGAAAGACAAGAGAGGGCTAGACTTCAAGGAAAAGTTATGAGGAGGTAAGTCTTTAACTCTTTTGATGAATCTTTCAAGGAAAAACAGTTTTACGTTTTTGTTCGTTCTTGGGATAAGAACAAGATTGTGGACTTCTTTTTTAGGAGATATAGAGGGTTGATTATCACTATTAGTTTGAAGGCTTCCTCTTTCGTATGCTCTGCTTCTTCTATTAATTAGTATTAGGGTCTTTTTAACAACTTTGGAGCAATTGCATAGAAACAGTTATGATAACGTATCTACCTTCATTATTTGATAATATCAGGTTCCTGGAGCCGAATCACTTACTGTCAGAGTGGTGGCATCAGTTGACAAAGTATTAGAAGTAAAGGAAAACTTCCTCGAGCTTTTCCGAGGAGAAAATTATCCATCTGAATACCCTTATAAGTCAAAGGTAGATATGGTTACATGATTGCTTCTTTGTTCAGCATGTTTAATTTTGAATCCTTGGCACTTAGAGATGTATTTTCTTTATGCTTCAGGTCATATTGTTGTTTCAGAAGATTGAAGGTGTGGAAGTGTGCTTATTTGGCATGTTCGTCCAGGAATTTGGAACAGAATCTGGACCTGCCAACCAGCGGCGGGTATACCTCTCCTATCTGGACTCGGTTAAGTATTTCAGACCTGAGGTTCGAACAGTCTCTGGAGAAGCCCTCCGCACGTTTGTGTACCATGAAATTCTGGTAACCTCCTCTAGTCCTCCGCACGTGTCTTTATTTATGTATCATGTTTTGCTTCTCTGAATACATCATGCATGAACTTGTTCCTCATCTGCAGATTGGTTATCTCGATTACTGTAAGAAACGTGGTTTCACAAGCTGCTACATATGGGCATGCCCACCACTAAAGGGTGAAGATTATATCCTAAACTGTCATCCTGAAATCCAGAAGACGCCAAAGACTGACAAACTGAGGGAATGGTATGAAATCGAGCAACCGTATGGTTTGTAAAGTGCAATTGTGCATTTTGTTAACGTGTCTCCCTCTCTTTTCAGGTATTTAGCAATGCTAAGGAAAGCTTCAGAGGAAGATGTGGTGGTTGAATGCACAAACCTCTATGACCAATTCTTTGTCCAGTCTGGGGAATGTAGAGCTAATGTTACTGCTGCAAGGTTGCCCTATTTTGATGGGGACTACTGGCCAGGTGCTGCTGAGGATTTAATACAACAAATGCGCCAAGAAGGCGATGCGACCACCACTAAGTTAAATAGAAAAGGATACACCAAAAGGGTCATATCGAAAAGAGCCCTAAGAGCAGTTGGCCAATTGGACCTTTCTGTCACCGCCTCAAAGGATCGACTGATGATGCAAAAAGTAACTTCTTTTTTCTTGTATACTAGTTTTTTTTCTTGTATGCCCCATGCATTATTTATCTTCTTTGTTTTGTTTTTGTGGTAGCTCGGTGAGATCATCTGCCCGATGAAGGAAGATTTTATCATGGTTCATTTGCAACATTGCTGCAAGCACTGTTGTACTCTCATGGTGTCTGGAAAGCGGTGGGTGTGCAACCACTGCAAGAATTTTCAGATCTGTGACAAGTAAGATCTCTGCTACATGATCATATTTGATACTTCAATTATTAATTTTTTTTTTTAAAAAAGAGATAATAATCAACTCTCTTGTCTTTTGACCGCAGGTGTTACGAAGGGGAACAGAAGCGCGCAGAGAAAGAGAGACATCCAATCAATCGGAAAGTGAAGCACGCACTGTTTCCTGTAAGTTTCTCTGGTGGTCAGAGCAGCATATCGTCTACTTTCTTCTTCTTTTTTTTGTGTCTTGGAAAAATGACAGAGGTGTGGTGGATCTCTGCAGGTGGCCATCAAAGACGTCCCCATTGAGATTGAGGACAAAGATGACAACATTCCGAGCGAGTTCTTTGATAATAGGCAAGCTTTCCTGAATCTTTGCCAAGGCAACAACTATCAGTACGACACACTAAGGCGTGCTAAACATTCTTCCATGATGATACTCTATCATCTTCACAACCCAAGTGCCCCTGCATTTCCAACGGCATGCACCATCTGCCAACAAGAAATCGAAAATGCTC
Organism: Brassica nigra; assembly: GCA_016432835.1. NCBI lineage: Eukaryota > Viridiplantae > Streptophyta > Magnoliopsida > Brassicales > Brassicaceae > Brassica > Brassica nigra. Next base: position 3,062 of record JAEACV010000319.1, on the reverse strand, counting down.
AAGGCTGGCACTGCCAAGTTTGTACGGCCTATGATGTCTGCAATGCCTGTTACCCGAAGGCGTCTATCAACCATTCACATAAACTGATAAGCCGTTCATCTGCTGCGGAACTGCTAGTGTACAAAACAACGGGAAAGCTAATCAAATCAAGTTTGACAAGGTATCGTCTGATGAGGCCATTTACCTATAATAAGATATGGATTATTTGTATGTGTATGTGCCAAAAATGAATAACAAACGGTCGGTGTGTTGATACTGCAGATGATAGAACTGCTTGTACATGTAGCAACTCCATGCCGCTCTGCACAGTGCCAATATCAACGGTGTCGCTGGATGAAGACGTTAATCAGACACATACTAGACTGTAAGATGGCTCGTGGAGATTGCCCCAAGTGTAGGCAATTTTGATACTCATCAGAATGCATGCCCTCTCCTGCAGAGATTCCAAATGCACTGTCCCAAAATGCAGGTACATAAGAGTTCAACACTTATAAAACCTTTTGGGTTATATTATAATAGCTAACTCTTTCTCTTTGTCCAACAGAGATTTCAAAGCAGCTACTAGTAGACGGCAGCAGCAGTCAGAAAACGGCGTAGAGCTGCTGTAACGGAGATGATGCGGATAAGGGCTGCGGAAGCCACCCAGACTTGCTGACCTATGTGACCAACAAGACATGGTTGCTACATTTTCAACAGCATCTATGGACGGTTTGGATTCTGTTTGTTTTTTGGAAGTGCTAACCTCAAATCTGATAAACAAGAAATAGAGCAAAGGAGAAGTTTAGTAGTATCTGCTAATTAAAAGTTAGAATAGAGGAGGTACATATCTATATATATGGAAGGTACAGAGATATGCCAAATGAAAAGATGTAGGTTTTTATTTAAATTCTTTTGTATGACTGCAAAATTCCATCTCATTTGTGTATTGATTCTTTGTAAAAGAAAAAAAACAATAGGAATTTGGCAATATATTCATATTATCACTCTTGGATCAATCATATATTAAACATCAAACAGTTGAGCTCTATACAAAAATTTTGGTTTAAGAGGACTTTTAAAATCAGATTAACCGGAAATAATTACAGCTGGTTTAGATGACATAATCAGACCACTCGGTTAAATAGGAAGTCTGGTCCATAGTCAAACCGGGAACCTTATCAACCATTTTCGGATTCTCTTTCCCACCTATCAATCTCGCCGGGTTTCCAACCGCCGTCGTACGCGGCGGCACGTCCTTAAGCACCACCGACCCCGATCCGATCTTAGCTCCCTCTCCGATCGTTATGTTCCCCAGTATACAAGCCCCCGCTCCGATCAATACCCCATCGCCGATCTTCGGATGCCGATCGCCGCACTGTTTCCCTGTTCCTCCGAGCGTCACGCCGTGGAGAATCGAGACGTTGTCTCCGATCACCGCCGTTTCTCCGACCACCACGGCCGTCGCGTGGTCCAACAGAATCCCTTTACCGATCTTGGCTCCCGGGTGGATATCGACGGCGAAAGCTTCGGATACTCTGTTCTGGATCAGTAAAGCGAGGATCTTTCTGTCTCGCGTCCAGAGCTCGTGAGCGATGCGATGAGCTTGACAGGCGAGAAAGCCTTTGAAGATTAGGAAGCAGTGGACGTAGCTTAAGCAAGCTGGGTCTCTTTCCTTTGCTGCTTTCAGGTCTTGCTTCACCGATTCGATGATCTCTGGGCTTTCTTCTAAAAGGGTGATGAACATCTCGGAAAGGGTGTCGCTTGGTAAGGTTAAAGTGCTGAGCTTTACCGAGAGGATGTTGGCCAAAGCTGAACTTAACGATGGATGCGATGTGATCGAAGCGTGGTAGTAACTTGACAAAATGGGTTCTTGCTCAACGTCGGATTTGGCTTCTTCAAGCATCTCGAGCCACACATCACCACTGTCCAGAGAGTTTGAGTGGGAGGTTGTAGTGATGGGTGCTCGTGAAGGGAAATGGACGGGTCGGAAGAGATTCATGTAACACAACCGAGAGTCATCGTCACGAGAAAGCTGGGGATTACAGGTTCTGAAAGTGTCGATGCAGGGAGCCATATAATCTTTGGGATTGGAAGAACAGATTAAAGGAAAGGAAGAGAAGAGGGAATGGTTGTTGTGTGGAGAATGAAGATGAACAGAGCTTATATAGGAGATGGCCACGACTTTGTGCTGACCGAGAACATGATGGTTTGTAATAGTAAATATTTTTTTCTTTTTGGTAAACAATAGTAAATATTCTTTCACTGAAGTATGTTTCTTTTGTGGATTTTAAAATTGTTGCGTGCTATATATTTGTTCATCTCTAACGAAAAAAGTTGTTAGGTTAATATAATATGACTAGCAACACATGTAAGACGCATTCCAGTTATTATCGTAACTTGACTTGATTCCTTGTAATATTATATTAGTCTGCTTATCTACACATCCAAGGCTCATCAGTGATCACATGTTTTTTGTGCCACCTACTTTAAAAAAAAATAGAAATATCATCAACCTCCTACATTGTTCTCTATTTAGATAATTTATATATATTTACTTAGATGACTAATTCAAAGCAAATATCAAAATCTAGTATTTCCATAATCTGTATATGCGATTTCAATGTGCTTCCTGTTGTCACAGCATTCAGAACAATTTTGTAGTATGTTTAGAATTTGCTAACTAATGACAAAACAAAGATTAAGAAAATTGGACCCAGTCTGTAAAGCTAAAAAAAGATTTAAATATATAAAAAATAGTAAAAAAAAGAAAAACGAGAAGAAAGGTGACGTTTGCAGTGACATATGAGTCTGTTTACCCCAAAGTTACGTGAAGCCATCGTCCTTTGACTTGGAAAACTCCATTAATTCAAGGTTGTCTGAATCTAATCATATTGCGCAATCTTTTAGTTTAGTACTAGATTTTGATCTACGTTTAAGAAGCGCGGAAGTACGGATTATTTTAAATTATATACAAAGTTTGATATGAATTAATATTTTAGAAATGTTATACATTATTATGTTACAAAATTGTATTATATCGAAAAGAATCTGTTCAAAATTATATAACTTATGAATTTATGTTT
>JAEACV010000645.1:0-12007 GCA_016432835.1 Brassica nigra | reverse complement strand
TCTTCGGCTTACTTTTTACCATGATCTACAGATCCGTCAAGCTTCAACATCGAGATGCGGCGTGACGTTTTGTTGACCGTGGCGTTTTGGTCCAGTTCAGCCACAAAATCGGAAAATAAAAGTTGATTTTGCGAGTTTCAAAACTTGAAATCGGGTCTTAAACAATATTTTACAAGTTTAAAAGGTATAATAAACAAGAAAAATGAAAAAAAAAAAAAGACTGATGATTAAGGTGAAAATGATGGCTAGCGGCCGCAGAGGGAAATTACAGAAAACCCTAATTGATTTTGGGAAGAAGAAGTTAAAATTGCCACCAGACTAAAACAATTATTAATGGTCGAACCCGCGTTGATAGGGTAACAAATAATCGCTTTTAACCACCATCCTAAAGAACTCTGTACATACACAATCCGTAAGTACTCCAATATAAATTTATATTTCTATGATGTATTCAATTTTGTATCCTCTATGTGATTGGTTGTTGTTTGTCCGGGATGTTTTGTGGAAAATGAGTAACATAAATATGGTTTTATAGAAGGTAGGTGGATTCCCATAAGCTATGAGTTAGCTTTTGTGTACGTTGTTGTGAAGATATCAATATATAGTCGTATGTATATGACATGTTGTACATAAAATTACACTATCCACATGTACAATGATTCATACGTATACTAATTTTTTTTATAAAAAAAAAACATGGTACGAAAAAATGTAACAAAATTTTACCATAAGGTGAAATAGATAAATAAATTCTTTATTAAAAATAATTAGTTAGAGATTATAATTAAGATTTACGATGGGTTATTCATGCATGTGTATATGTACATGTGTACAATGGGCACATGTGAACATAGATTATGTGTGTACATGTGTACATATTCACATGTATACTGTATACATCATATATTCAGTGATTTATACCATAAAATCACATTTGTCCCGTTACCCAAACGAGTTTCTAGTTTCCGCTGCTTTTAATTTTGTAAATATTGAAAAAAAATTCAAATTTTTTTTCTTCAAATAGTCTCCTCCATATCAAATCAATATAAAAAGGATGAAGATGTAGAGGTCATGGCAGGTTGCAACATGATTGTCATTTTCGAGGCTCTCCTCCGCCATAATAGCATAACCGCAACTGCCGCCACGTCTCTATCCTCCTCATTAGCTGCGAAACCGCGACTAAGTTTCCTCCGCTTCGTCTTCTCCATGACCTCCTCTTCTCCATCGAAACATGCTCAAGCAATGCAATACTCCTCGGCATGGTCGTCATGCAATGATTAACATGTACACTTTATAAATTGTTACATACATTTAGATCACAGGTTATTTCAAAGAACAAAACACCAAAAAAAAAAAACATGAATAAAATACAAGAGATAAATCAGCTGGAAAACAAGACATCCCTTGTTTCTGGTTCCACGATGATGATGGTTTCGAAGAGATGCTTATGGTACCGGAGAAGAACAGGACCACATGGTTTTCCTGATGCATTCCATAAAGATATATAACATACACAGTAAGTTGTAACATTTTTAAATTTAAATAGCATTCAAATGTACACAAAAATATCATTGTCCACTTGTACAACAATTCAGATGTACACCCGTGTATATTAGTATGTTATCCATATATGTATGTGTTACCTCTGTTTACTCTTAGATAAATATATATCTGGTTTACATATACATATGTGTTACCTTTCTTTGTTATGGTTAAAAATCGTAGAACATATATACATAAAAACCATTCATGTGTACATAGATATTAGATACCGAAATATCCACATGTACATCGATGTGTACATAAAACCTACTCATGTGTACATAGATGATATCTCATGTTTTTAATGACTTTTAGCAACTCATTTTATTTATTTTAACTATTTAGATTGTATATTAGATGTGTATGGTGCATTAGTGTGTTCATTTACATATTGCAGGGTCTTAAGTACACAATTAAAAGTGTGAGGATGAAACTGGAGGCTAATATGCACCTTTAATACTATGGAGCCGGAATGAAAAGAATCAAAAGCCGACGGACCATTTCTGCAAATACATGAAAAGGCCAGATTGCAACATTAAAAGTATTGGGGCAAATTTGTGAAGCAATTTGATCAGATTGGAAGTTTGAGGCATATTGTGTAAAAGCAGGAAACTAGAGGACCAAAAGTGCAAAAAGGTGATACTCCTCCATTGATGTTGCAGATCGCACTTCTCGTTGAAGACAACGGCGAGTCGGCTACGACGGAGCAGAGACACGACGGCGAAGGATGGGAACACGATTTGGAGATGGAGAGGTCGTAGGCTTGAAACGTGGAGAAGCCGATGTTGACGAGACGCGACGAAGAGCGATGACCACTGGTGGACGAGACCTCACATCGACGGCATCTTGGACGGAGGAGCTGAGCACGGAGATGAGGAGACGAATTGGAGCTCTCCGACTGTACACCACTCCAGAAATTGTATTGATTCTTCTTATGCTTTGTTTTCAAGAACTGTTGTTTATCAGAGAATAAACTCCCGCCGGAATCGTGGTTAAATTCGTTAATCTTCCACTATCAGAGAAACCCATCATGCTTCTTGCCAAAATCTAAACTTTTATTTAGATCTGTGAAGAAAATAAAAGAAAGAGGTTTAAGAAAGACAAGGAAAGAGAAGACATGGACCCAGTAGTTACAATTTAATTTTGTTTCAACGATTAAGTTAGAAAGAAGTGTCTAGGAGGGCAAAGTGTCCTATGGTGTAATATAAGTTATAGAAACTGACCCTAGATGTAAATCTTTCATTCAAGGTCACTTTTTGAGTTTGTGTAACACTATAAGTCACTTTTAGCTACTAGAATACTTTTTGTAACTTATTCCATTCAATATTAACTAAACTATAACTAAAGCATAAATTATAGGATCCACTAATTTTCACATGTGTTCTTCCTCCTCTCTTCTTCCTTTTTCTTCAATAGATTTTATAAATAAATAAATAAAAAAACATAATTCTTTTAAGAATCCCAATAGTGCATCATGTTATTCATGTACAACTCCTTTTCGCTGTGATGTCTTGTTCTCATCCGTGATATAAACCTCAACCAAGCTTAATTGCGATTCGTCTTCTCCATCCTCACAAATCAACACGACCAAGCTTCCTCTTCCATGTTGTGCTCTGCAACTCATCCTCCTCATTCTGCGAAAGTATTTGTGGTGGTTGTGATGTGCCTAATCCGCGGCCGTGGCCATCGCTTCAGTCGCAGGATGAGCTCAAGCAACAATGGTCAAATCTCACCTTTTCACATTTGGTCCTTTAATTGTTAATTTATTCTCAGTTTGACTCAAACTATCAAATCTGTAGATAGACCCATTTTAATTATCCTACAACTTTTAATTGTTCAACCCAAACCCTACAATATAGGTATATGAATTTAAGAGCAATATAAACATTAATGTACACAAAATTGAACATATGTTCGAGGTATATGTACACGCTAAAAGGTTTAAATTTGGTTGTGTACACCATTTGACATGTACACATGTACATCAAAAGATGAATCAAAAGAATAGTAGTTGTTGTTTTTGTGAAGTGGCGAGCCTATCAAGATTTGTGGTGAAGTTGTACACATGTAGATGTACCCGCGAATGCTTAATCAAAATAGATAAAAAATAGATAAAGATTTACAAATGGTCACACATGTGTGCATATGTACATGTTTCTATGTCTACAAGATTACATTTAGACATATATACATTTTTAATGTTCATACATCGGTGCATATGTACATAGCAGATTATTTTAGTCCTACACAAAATAATTATTATCCATATGTACAATGATTTACATGTACACTAATTAACTTGTACAATAATACATGAACACAAATAATTTTTGTACATAAATGTGTAAGTTTCATAATTTGTAGGGTCCAAAAGATACAAAATTTGAATCCATATAACCTAGTCAACTTATGTTATTCTTCGGTAATATGATCTAGTCACGATTACAAAAAGAAAAGATCTAGTCAACTTGTGTAAGTATGTTGTTCATTGATATCTCATGATTTTAGTAGGTTTTAACATTTGTATTTAGCTCATCTAAGTCATTTTAGGATGTATTTAATGTTAGAATTGAGAGAAAATGGTGAGAATAAAATGGAGAATAAGTTTAGAGAAGAGAATCAGCTTCTGGTTTAGTTTGGACCAGAAATACTGAGAATCAAAGAGAGAGTCTTTGTGACTGTATCAGTGAGAATGATGGGATTATGGAGAGTGTTTGTGATCTACTGGTTTAATATGGACCAGAGACTATGAAGGATGGATGAAATTATAAGTGAGAGTATTGGAGAGTTTGTGAGAATAAGAGATTGAGAGAATAGAGTAACCAGAGAATGATTGAAGGAAAGATTTAACTAACACTTCAGAGTATGAGAGATTGAGATGAACCAGATAATAAGTGAAGGAGTTGGCTCAATTCTCCTTAGAATTTCGTGGGTTACATGTGGGGCTTTATAGCCAAGTTACAAGACATTGCAAGCACAATAAACTACTAATAAAACAGGAAAACTTAAATAACTAATTTTGTAGGGAAAGAGAGATCAGAGCAGGTTCAGAACTGGTTGGGGCAGACTGGTATGGCAGGTCCAGCATGAGAGAAAGTGACTGGAGGGAAGATGGCAAATTCAGCTTGGTGTGATAGTGACAGGTCAGTTGCTTCTCCAAAGCACACATGTGACTACTTCTTTCCAATTCAAACCAGCACCTTCCATTTGATTTCAAACCAAGTATCCTTAGGTTTCTGGAGGTTTAGCACGTCCAAGAGTTTTCCAAACACCTTCCTTGCCTTGCAAGTCAGGTTAGGTCAAAGTGGTGTATGGACAACTTTCATCTTTCCTTGCAAGTCAAGTATGCTTGATCCAGATTGTATTCTTCAACCAGCTTTGCTTCTTCTTCTCTTCTTTCATTATTCTAACACTCCCCTCAAGCTTGAACATAGGAACTTGGGCAAGCTTGAACTGAGATAACTTGTCACATGTGATCTTTCTTGCTTAATTCAAACCAGATCCTTTCTTTTGAATTCAAACTGGTATCCTTGACTTCTCATAAGCTTACAACGTCCATATTAAGTCTCCAAACTCCTTTCTTGCCTTGCAAGGTAAGTTAGGTCAAGATAGTAGCTTGTGGAGTAAGTCTGTTTGGGCGAACCAAATTGGCTTCTTTTGATGAACTCTCCTTTGATCATGAACTAACTCCTTTCCTCTGGTTATTGTCTTCTTCATTTCAACACTTCCCCTCAAGCTTGACCATAGGAGATCCTTGGACAAGCTTGGAACTGAGAGCACTTGCCTCATTAAAAACCTAAGTGTAGAAAACCTCATGGGATAAAACCATCACTTAGGGAAAAAGAGTGCAACTACCCTCAGCTTAGGGATTGGCCAGTGGGTTTATGTGTCTTATGATCAATTTTAGGGACTCATAAACCCTAGATCATGGCCTTACTTCAATGGCAAGCAGGCGCCAATGCCTTCCTTGCTTCACACTCAAAACTTCTTGGAACTCTCCATGTGGCTGGTTCTTTGTCTCCCCTTTCTTCTGACCTCTTGCCATCATCAAAGGGTTTGATCCACGACCAGAATCTTTTCTTTCTTTCATTATTCTAACACTCCCTCAAGCTTGAACATAGGAATCCTTGGGCAAGCTTGGAACTGAGATAACTTGCCTCATTAAAAACCTAATTATAGGAAAAAAGCGTACAAGCTATCCAGTCTGGGGTTAGACAACTTTATTGGCAAGTATGGCACGCCCTTTCCTTGCTTCACACTTCAAATGGTTTCTCTTGAACATTCTTCTTATTTCACAGCTTGTCTCCCCTTGCTTATGGCTTCTTGCCTTCTTGGGTTGAGATCAAGCCAAAATGTATTAGGGATGATAATGAGGAGTGTCCACCCTCATGGCTTTAACTTGAATCCCCACTTCAATCCCTTTTGAATGGCCTTGCAAAGTCACTTGTAGAAGGGAACTTTGGAAAGAGTTAGCTGCCATCTTTTCAGTGAACTGCCTTCTCCTTGCACAGCTAAGAGCGTCCCTTGTCATTTCCACTTGTTTCCTTTGCTTCAGCTTCAACAATGAATCATTGGCTTCTCATTTAACACCCTCCTCAAGCTTGACCTGAGATTGAGAATATATGGTCAAGCTTGAAGCTGAGAGCCAATGATTGCCAACACATTGAGACCATTGCCCTCTTGGCTTAGTGATGGTCTCTCTCTTGATGAGACGTCCTGTTGCACCCTCTTGGCTTCAGGTTAGACCTCTTGAACAATCTCTCCACAGCACCAATCTTCCTCTCTACCATCTTGGGAGTTAATGAACACAATCAGTGTCCAAAGTGTTGTTGGGCAGTGGGCCTATTTCTCCATGGACAGGAATGTACATCTTCTGTAGGCTCTGAACACATGGGCTTCTTGCTCCTATTTTAAGGAGGCACAACTTATCAAGAACCTGAGCTGGTTTCTTGAACCTCCAGCCCATGGGGCTTAGTGAGACTGAAACTGTTTGAGGTGTAGATTGAATATCCAACACCTCTTCTTGATGATTCCTTCCTTCAGGTCACATACACACATCAAACCCTCTTGTCCTCTTGCTGGTCGTGGGTCCTGATGGTCAGAGAATGAGCTTCAGCTTTGTTGGCCAGAGAATAGTTTGAACAGCCAAGCTTTGAAGCATCTTTAGTGACCTTGCTCCAAGAATGGTTTCTATCATGAATTTTCTTCAGCAATTTGGACCAGAGGAGGTGATTTTGTTTTTCTTTGGACCCCTACAAGTCTCTGGAGTCGCCATTGCAGTGGTGGTTTCCATCTTGGAGAGCTTAACAGTAGACAAGAGAATGTACCCACTTTTTTTTTCTTTTCAAGAAACTGAACTGGAACAGGATCTTCTGAACTTGTTGAAGCTTGTTGAGACTTTCTTGAACTTCACAGACTGGTATACTCTCCTATCTTAGTTTCTGGTGAGGTTCTTCTCCTGGAAGACCTTTGGACCAGTGGATCAAGAGATTTATCCAAGACTGTTTTGAAGATAAACTTTAACAGAGATTTTATGGAAGTGAAAATAGGTTTTCAGGAGCTCTGAGGCTCTGATACCATGTTAGAATTGAGAGAAAATGGTGAGAATAAAATGGAGAATAAGTTTAGAGAAGAGAATCAGGTTTAGTTTGGACCAGAAATACTGAGAATCAAAGAGAGAGTCTTTGTGATCAGATAAGTGAGAATGATGGGATTATGGAGAGTGTTTGTGATCTACTGGTTTAATATGGACCAGAGACTATGAAGGATGGATGAAATTATAAGTGAGAGTATTGGAGAGTTTGTGAGAATAAGAGATTGAGAGAATAGAGTAACCAGAGAATGATTGAAGGAAAGATTTAACTAACACTTCAGAGAGTATGAGAGATTGAGAGACTGTGAACCAGAGAATAAGTGAAGGAGTTGGCTCAATTCTCCTTAGAATTTCGTGGGTTACATGTGGGGCTTTATAGCCAAGTTACAAGACATTGCAAGCACAATAAACTACTAATAAAACAGGAAAACTTAAATAACTAATTTTGTAGGGAAAGAGAGATCAGAGCAGGTTCAGAACTGGTTGGGGCAGACTGGTATGGCAGGTCCAGCATGAGAGAAAGTGACTGGAGGGAAGATGGCAAATTCAGCTTGGTGTGATAGTGACAGGTCAGTTGCTTCTCCAAAGCACACATGTGACTACTTTTCCAATTCAAACCAGCACCTTCCATTTGATTTCAAACCAAGTATCCTTTGGTTTCTCGGAGGTTTAGCCACGTCCAAGAGTTTTCCAAACACCTTCCTTACCTTGCAAGTCAGGTTAGGTCAAAGTGGTGTATGGACAGCTTTCATCTTTCCTTGCAAGTCAAGTATGCTTGATCCAGATTGTATTCTTCAACCAGCTTTGCTTCTTCTTCTTTCTTTCATTATTCTAACATTTAAAAGTATTTGGTGCATATATTTGCTTATTTGCGTTTGACAAGGTCTAAACTGTAGATTTAGAAGTTTTGGGTTAATTCAAGAAGACTTATATGCAACTCTGAAGTTTTAGGTAACAATAGAAATATTTAAAATTACAAGGACCAAATGTTAAAATTAATGAAACTTGATCTCAAAGTTCAACAATGGTGGTTTCAATTTCAGTTGCAACGACGGCTTCGCTTTATGGTCTACGGAGGTCATGGAAAGAGGGCTACGATCACGGCAAAGACGTCGGATAGCGAACGACTTTAAAGCTTCCCATTGACTTGAGACACTGCGGAAGAGAAAACCTGTGGAGAAGAAACAAGATTGCAACGGTGGAGCTCGTCGTATCTGTGAATTGCGGTGGAGAGCTTGTCAAATTACAGCAATCCCGGCGTGTATGGTCCATGACTGTGAATCAGCCACTATGAGCCACCGGAAACGCTTCACGGTACGGATATGTCAAGCAAATTTCCTCCCCGTGCTTCGTAGTTCATATGAGATCCCACACACAAAAGAGGTTAAGGAGTGTGCACAGCATAATCGTATCTCTGGATCGTGTGATAAATATTTTGCTTGGTAGAGTCTTCTCAATTTTTTTGATAAAAACTCAATTTTCGATAACAATGGTTTTATCAAGAAAAATCTTAGACTAGATTTAGAATAAAAATGAAACAGATCTAATAAAGATTAAGAAGAAAGAGTCAACAAAAAAAGAGAAAGAGAAGTAGGACCCATCAATTATAGTATGGTTCGCTCGTTGGCAAATCTAACAAAATATGAGATAAGAGTTAAAAGAAAGTGTCCGAAGTACCGAAAGTGATTCAGAATATAATTAATAAGTATAAATGTGACTCTTAGTGTAATTTTCTATTATCACCCATATCATTAATTAATTTATATATTTACCATTTTTATGTAACAAGAGATTAAAAACAATAGTTAACCTTGTTCAAAACGCGCCGCCACCGATTTCATGGCCGCATAAACGCCACACGGAGGACGAACGTAGCGATTATCATTGATTCGGTTGGTTCAAACAGTAACACGTTTAATTTCAGCCAAGAACGAATAAAGGAACGCCGGCTGCGTAATCAAACTCTATATTCTTCTATGTCTGCTCCTTTCTCTTCCCGTCCGGCGTTGTTGTCATTGCCGTCTCCGTTTCCAAGCAGTGGTCCATTGAGTCTCGACGTATTCCACATCCACAAACTCCCAAACGGGCAACTCCCAGATTGTGAAATATTTTTTTTTTGGTTTCTGTTGGTGGAGAGTGTTTAAATGTAATCTAATGTACGAAGAGCTGAGTTCATATATTTGGGTAGAGAAAGCAAGAATCGATTGTGCAAATTATCAAAAGAAATTGAAAAGATGTTTCAGTTTTTTTTTTTAAATGGTTGACGGCAGAAAGAAAAAGTTACAGAACTCAAAGTAGGTTTGGGAAGATGATAGACAAAATGTCAGTTTTGTCCTTTATTTATGTATAATGAAAAAATCTGTGACAAGAGTAGCAATGTCTTTCTTCGAACCCACCACCTCTTGGAAGTAAAACCACTCACAAACAACTTTGCCATGTAACATATTTTAACATTAACTGAAACTATAACATATATATAACATAAATATAGTAATAATAGTTTTAAAACTAGGTTCTGACTAATCTCCGCATAATTATGGTTAAAATACATTAAATTATTTAAAATGTATGTGAGCTTTGAAGAAGTATAATTATATTTGGTGATCAAATTGATATGTGATTATAAATCTATGATTTTTAGTATTAATGATGTGTTTTATAAAAAATTATTATACAAAAGTTTTGTATTATAAGTATAAAATGTGCTATTATACATATAAAAGTATAAAAAAATTCACCACAGATTCCCGATTTTTCCCGATTTTCAATAAATCGCTAGGCTCCTATGTGCCGCACGCAGATTTAGCGAAGTTTTGAACATTGGTTACAGATAAGGGTTTGTAACATGTTCTCCTTCCTTGCCCAAAAAAAAAACATGTCCTCCTTCATGAATTACTATTTGTTTGTTTTTTAAGAGAATATTTGAGAAATTGAGTTTTCAAATATCGTGCACCCCACATTCCACACCAAGTACTCACTTATAAATAGTAAAACATTTTCCTGAAAAATCTGATGAAATTCACTTGTTTACGGTTATGGACAACGGATCATAATAGTTACTAAAATAAATCAGGTTTTTAGAAAAAAAAAACCATTAACAGAAGTCAAAACAATGGTGTTCTGTATTTGCTAAGTCTGAAATTCAAACCCGTTTTTGGTTAATTAAGTTTGCTGTTTTTATTCAAAATCTCCTAAAACTCCTCTTTATTACAGGAATACGAAACATAGAGATTAAAAAGAAATTTCACAATATAGTAATAGCATTTTTTTATTATTACTTTGATTAGGAATTGTGAAAGCAATGGAGCAAGAACAAGAGAGTTACAAATCAAGATTGTTTCATTTCAAGAACATGAGCGAACACTCAGCTTCAAGACATATTAAAAGCTGGAGCTCAGATTGCGCCTTGAAAATGGATGGTTCAGACAGTTTTGATGATGAAGATAATGACCTGATGTTCAGAAGTCAACCAGGGAATTTTGGCAGCGTTGACCGGCCGCCTTTGCCTTCAAGTGGTGACGCAACGCCCAACCGCAGTGACAAGCTTGCTACCCGAGGATTGTTTCATCTGAATCCATGGAGGCACAATTACAAGCAGGTAAAAAAACTAAATTGATTTATATATTCTAGGTTTCTTGGCTCCCAAGTCAAGGTGAAGTTGTTCTTGGATAGCAAGTTAGGGCAGATAAGTCAAAACTTCTATTTATGTTATTACAGCCATGGAGCAAATGAAAGAAAGGTTTTCCAAACTGCTTCTTGGAGAAGACATGTCAGGAGGAGGAAAAGGTGTTTCTTCGGCTTTGGCTTTATCGAATGCCATTACCAATCTCGCAGCATCTGCCTTTGGAGAACAGAGGCGTTTGGAGCCAATGCCGGCTGATAGAAAAGCGCGGTGGAGAAGAGAACTTGGATGGCTTATCTCTGTGGCTGATCATATAGTTGAATTCGCTCCAACGCAACAAACAAACAAAGATGGATCTTCAATGGAAGTCATGACAACAAGACAGAGAACAGATCTTCTCTGCAACATTCCTGCACTTAAGAAACTCGACACAATGCTCCTTGTAAGAACCAAGAACACAAATTACTAAATGAATGTCTCATTTTATAATCATTCTCCTAAATTTTTGACATTTTTTTGTTTCTTTGCAGGATTGTCTTGACAAATTCAAGGACCAGAATGAGTTTTATTATGTCAAAAAAGATTCTCCTGATTCTTCCGAGACAAGAAACGATGAGAAATGGTGGTTACCAGCGGTTAAAGTCCCACCTAATGGCCTCTCGAGATGTCAAGAAGGTTTCTACAGAGCCAAAAGGAATGTGTTAATCAAGTCCTTAAAGCTGCAATGGCAATAAACGCTCAAGTTCTATCTGAAATGGAGATTCCTGAAAGTTACCTAGAATCACTTCCTAAGGTTATTTAGTCAAGACAGAAACATTCATCAAGAATCTGTTTTAATGTTCCGGTTCCTTACCGATGTTTATTTTATTTTATTGAGAACAGAATGGGAGAGCTAGCTTGGGAGATGTGATATACAAAATGATAACAGTAGAGATGTTTGATGCAGATCAGTTCCTAATTGAAATGGATTTATCATCTGAGCACAAGATTCTTGATCTAAAGAACAAAATCGAAGCATCTATTGTGATATGGAAGAGGAAGATGGTACAGAAGGACACAAAATCTCCTTGGGGCTCAGGAGTGAGTACAGAAAAGAGAACAGTTTGAAGAAAGAGCTGAAACAATCTTGCTTCTATTGAAACAAGTGGTTTCCTGGATCTCTCAATCCTTTGTATAAGCAAGATTCAATGACAGTAAAAATACCACAATTCAAGAACTTAAGCTGATTATTTGGCTGTGAGGATTGGCTG
>JAEACV010000761.1:0-59410 GCA_016432835.1 Brassica nigra | reverse complement strand
AAAAAACAACAAGAACTTCCTCATCCTTCTCCATTCGATGAGTTGTGCGCAATTTTCATCCTCCAAAGAAAGAAACCTCAAGAGTGGTGGTGGTTCCACTGGAGATCACTCTCTCAAGTCCAATGTATTCTCAGGATCAGGGTCGAGCAATACTGGTATATTAGAAGATATCATGAAGGAAGGGGAAAAAGGGAACAAGAACATTTGATTATCTCTGTAATTTGTGTTGAATATTATTGGTTTTACCTTATCATTATTAAAAAAAAGATGACATTTGAAATATATATCATGATATTTTGATTATCTATTATAAAAATTGCGTTTTGAAACAATACTAATTCAGTTTCAGCTAATTAATTAACCTAGTTGAGAAACTCACATCGAGGTTGGAATTCGAATGAGAGTAAAAAAAGCTATGTCGAGATCCTCAATTATTATAAACGTTACTTATGCGTTTCCACTTTCTGGCACGTTTTTGATTGAAATTTTTTTAAAAAAGAGTTTTACAGTAGTCTAAAAAAAGAAACAAGGCCCACAGAATAACAAAATATCTTTGGAAACAAAGCCAGGGTAAAATTTTTTTTGTACAACTAAATTTTCTCCAAAACAAAACCCTAAAAAGGAAATTATAGGCATAAACCTAAAACATAATTAATATGAGATAAATTAAAATTTAAGAATACCATACTATAATGCAATTTTCGACACTTCTGGATCTTAGGAAAGAGATTTATTGTTGTCGCCTAAAACAAAGCGTTTTCATTTGTGTGGATTTTTTTATTTAGCACATTTTTCAACATATTAAAATATTTAGAGTTTATAAAGTATCAATTTATAAATTTTGAGTTTATATATATACCAAAACACTAAAAGAAGAATTTTGTTTTGCCTGGGAGTTGGAACATGTAAATGAGGTTCCATAGACTTAGACCATCTACAATAATTTCCTCTATTTTAGAATATTTTCAAAAATATTGTTTACCTTATTAAAAATAAAATAAATATAATTACAAATCACGCTCAGATTGTTGTTAGGTTGTAGTCACCAGGGTCTGGTCAAAGAAGGAGCTGAGCATTTTCAGATGATGAGTTCACAGTTTTATCTAAGCCCCAATAACGTTAAACACTTTGGTCAAAATGTATAAGATCGCTTCTTTATTTTTACATGAATATGTTTAGGAAGAAGAGATGAAAAAGGGAACTTGAAGCAGATACTGATAAACTGATGCGGAGTATAGAGCTCAGCTAGATGCAGAAAGGGCCTTGAAACTCTCAGGGAGGAACTATTCTAGTGATAAGTCCCGAACGGCGACTCTTCGACTAGCTTTGGCTTGACAAGAGGAGAGAGACCTATTAAGTCGGCACAAAATTCCAAGATATGGAATGGCATACCGTGGGAGGGAGAGGAAAACGCGGTCGTGGCTGTGGATATCGCCCACCTAACTAGTTATTCTATTTCATTATCTTGCTGGTCTAGACTTAATGCTTGCCTATTAGGCAACAAAGTCACTAGCTAGCAATTTCTTGCTCTCAAAACTTTCTCAAACTCTATGGTTTTTCTTAAAAGCCATACTTTGTATTTTGTTATGTTTTAAATAGAAAGCCCTTTGTCAAAAAAAGTCCCAGAAAGGTAGTATCACAACTTAACTCTGACAAAATATCTAAACCTTCTTTGTGAAGATCTTATTATTAACTGTTTTTCTCCAATGATCTCACAAATAACAAAGACAGAGATTTAAAAAGAAAAGAACCAAAAAGAGAAAGATGTTTACTGCCCTTAAAACAGATGGTGCCATGTCTTTTATAGCTTCTATTAACATTAACCATGTTGAGTTTGCAGCATTATTCATCCTCAGAGTCAAAATCTAGTAGCGATGAAGACAAATCGAGAAGATCAAGATCAAATTCTAGAAGATCAAAGAAGGAGAAGAAGCACAAGTCCAGCAGAGACAAACACTTTACCAAAAGTAAAGAGGAAACCGATGGCCCTGTACCACTCTCTAGATTCTTTGGCAATCTAAAGAGTTAGACATTTACATGAACAAACATCGGTTAGATCTTCCTCAATCAAAATACTCAAATTAGAATATGATTGTTTTCTTCCTTGTATTATTATTATTTGTTGGATTAAAAGTTTTAATAATTCTCACATAATCATGAATCTTCTTTCTTTAGTATATTTGGTAAAATATAACAATCTGACAATACCAAATATGGTTTATTGAGGATATCTAGCACAATATCTTAATACATAGAAATATTTTATATAAGGTGAGAAGACAATGATTATTGTTCTATTAGTTGCTTCCAATGCAAACAAAATATAACAATCTGACAATACCAAATATGGTTTATAGAGGATATCTAGCATAATATCTTAATACATAGAAATATTTTATATGAGGTGAGAAGACAATGATAATTTTTCCATTAGTTTCCTCCTCTGTGAATGGCTGTTCCTCTCAATCAAAGTTGAAGGGGCTCAAGCACACTGGTTCATCAGTGATGTCGCATCTCTGAGATATTGATGATTAAGCTTTTCACGTTTGGGAATACCACAATGAAAGATTGGGACCATGATAGGAGTACCTTATATAACTTAGATTTTCACTCAATGATCCAAGTTATACCTCTCCATCAGAGGAAGAACTTGGATCATTGAGTTAAAATTCTAAGTTATACTTAAGGCAGCTTCCTCATCATGATCCCCTTTTCTTTTTGTAGAATAATATGGAAGAACTCTCAAAGAGATTTAGAGAACTTTGAGTAGAACACTCTTTCTTTCTTTAAGAAAACTCTCTTATTATTTCACTTGTTCAATTTCTTGTGCTGTTACAAATGAGAGAGGAGAGAGCTATTTATAGGCTCCAAAAGTAAAAAATATCTTACAAACTTTATCTTAATCTCTAGAACTCTCTACTACAATATCTAGATTTTTTCTACTAATACTTATCCAAAAGAGCTCTCTAGAACATTTGAGGAGGTGATGATCTTTTATGATTTTTCTAGAGATTCTAGAACTTAACTTAACTTTGGGTTTAGCCCAATAAGATTATTGGAACCCATGATTAAGCATAGCCCAAAATTAAGTTTAACTTCAATATGCAGCCCTGAACCAGTAATAGTTGAGAAGGAACATTGACTTTGCATTGAAGCAACTCATGGAACAATCATCATTGTCTTCTCAACTCATATAAGATATTTCTATGTATTAAAATATTGTGCTAGATATCCTCAATAAACCATATTTGGTATTATCAGATTGTTATATGTTACCAAATATACTAAAGAAAGAATATTAATGATTATGTGGGAATAATAAAATATTTTTAAAAATGTAATTATCACGTCATCAATTTTAGCAGCTAATAAATAGTACTAGTTATAATTTTGATATGGCAAACAAGTAAATTAATTTCACTATTTAATATTTAAATAAAACTACTTTTCATTCTCTCAAATAGTAGTTGTTGAATTCAAAAGTTTAAAGTGTAAACTTTTGGCAATTTGATGATTCAAAATGTGAATTTACAAATCTACCTAGACGTCAACATTTGTAACTAACCAAATTCAAATCGAAGCTGAAGTAATAGTAAACTGAACCCAAAATGAATTTGGATGCAAAATAGATCTTAGACAAAGTTACAAAATGTACCCCTCAACTCTGAATAATCTTTAGAAGGTTGAACCTGAAAAAAGTCGATCCACCCGACCGATAACCAAATACCAAAACCTAAATGTACCGGTTCACACCTTTTTACGGAGTATCCATAACCGGATTCAGAATGCTCAACAATTTTAACAACCGTGGCCTAATAGTGAAAACCCGGAATCATATCAATTACGGTTTACAAGAATTGAATCTATTTGAAAAGAGACGACTGAAACTTCTTTACCAAAATCTAAGCAAAGCGAGCAAACTTCTTTAACACTCGCCGACGTCACTAGCTCCTCCTTATACTTACAGTTACCTTCCTGATCTCCTTCAAAAACTAAGACAAAGGTGAGACTTTTTTTAAAGATTCCCTTTAAATCGAGTCTCTCAAAATCGTTGATTTGTTTTAAATCAAACGATTAGAGAGTCAGTCATTATCATTTGCAATGTACAAATTGAAAGTCCACACCTGTTGCTTGTTGGTTGTAGACCCTTTAGTTTCGATTTAGCTGATTAGATAAATTTCAGATTTTTCTTCGCTTTTGTTTTAAAGTTTGCTTCTTTCTGTAAGTGGTTTCTGGAGCTGCTGAAGAAGATGCAGAGTGATGATTCGCGTGCCATGACTGAGATGAATGAACGATTGAAGAAGGTGTTTACTATTTCTAGCATTGTGAATTCAACAATTTTCATTTTACCCCATTGTGGTGAATGTTTGCTTGTCTGAAAGTTATGTAGCTTTGTGTTCTCTTCGTAAAACTCTTGGAAGTATATTGTTCTTGGAAATCTCACTAGCTAGTTTGATTGATTTTTTATATTGTTCTGTTTGCGCAGTGTGGAGAAGCAAAACATTCAGAAAGTTCTGTACCCTCCTGAGCTTGTTGAACAGCTGAAGAACAAAGATGATCAGATCAAAGCGTTGGAAAACGAAAATGCAATGATGTTGGCTGAATTGGCCGAAAGCCAAAGGTTAATGGCTGAGAAGAAAGAAAAGTTGGGGAACAACGTTCTCTAGATTTTTTTGTTATTTAAAACTTTTAAAATTTAGATCTGTAATGAAATTTTTAATGTATTTGCTACCTTTTATGAATTTTCATTAGTTGTATTGTTATAAATATTTGGATTTTTTTTGGACAAAATAAATATTTTAAATTAAAATATTAGATTTAACAAAAAAAATTCAATATTCTTCTGAAATTTGTCAAAATATATTTCAACAAAATAATGATCATCATATAATTCCTGACAAAACATTGACCTTTGGTGATTTCTTGACAGTAATTACTGAAATTCATGGATCATTATTGTTGGAAATGTTTTCGACAATTCTGGCTCGCTAGACATAATTCGACAATCATATGTTTGTCAAAATTTATTTTATTGATTTTTCTGCAGAATTAGTAATAGGGAAATTGCATTGTACGGCCATCAAACAAATTATAATTAAGTAACTAACCGGAAAACAGTTGATCACAATATTCAACATATTTTGTATATTATTTGCCAAACTACCCTTTGTTGCAACCATTTTTGTCCTTCTTTTTCTCTTTCTCTTCCCTGAATCTCCTTTGCTCTTTCATATGAATGAACACATAAACCTTGAATCATTCTGATTCGGTCAATTTTACATGTATATTCGACACCACCATGTATATTCAACTAGTAGGGTGATTGGGTGAAAGATTTAGGGTTTAGGATTTAAATAGCAAAAAGCTAATTAACTTATACCATTTTTAGAGACTCTATACCATTCTTTTTTAAATGAAAAAGTCATCAATGAAGTTTCCACATTTTTTCTCATCATCTCATGTTCTGTGGTAATTTTTTCCCTTTTCAAAAAACAATTACCACAAGATCACACGACCGATGATCTACTACTGCTTTAGTCCACAACATCATCTCTTTTTCCATCCACATATGCTCACCATCGACGTCATCTCATCTCTCTCTTTGACCGGCAACTTACAGCCACAAAGGATAATACCGGAAGAATCTGTGCAAATTTTTCATGAACTTAATTTATTCAAAAAGTGATGCTAGCTATATTCTTAATATATATTGAGAAATTGGTTATATGGCAAATTCTCCCTTAGTAATGTGTCCCAACAAATTTTTAATAGGAATGTATGTGGCTATCCGAATTGACGACGTGATCTAACCTCGTGATCCGGTTCTCGGGGCATACGCATACGCGAAGGATTTATCCGGGCCGTCCAAGAAATCATTGACCAAGACCAAACCGACCTAATGCTAATTCAAAATTAAACCGACAATTTAAAACTGAAGATTAAACCGGTCCAATTATATTATTGACCAACAATCAAGGCCAAACTGGACTTACCATCTTCAACATCCAAACCAATTCATTAAGCTGTCCAGGTTCATCCTCACCCATTCAAACACCGGTCAGCCTCCATAGAGGAGGGACACGCTCTAAACCAAGGTAAGGAAATGATTTGAACTAGATGGTTGTCTTCAATTTCAAGGTATAAAAATTATATATTATATTTAAAATTTAGTAATTTTGAATAATAATCATAATTATTAAAATAAATTTAAATTTTAAATATTGAAAATCAAAAGTATTGGTATTATATAATTTTAGAAGAGTTTTGAAATACATTGATGATTCTATAAAATTTAATTTAAGATTCCAAAAGTCTTTTTACACATAATTTGTGATTAATAAAAGTCTGAGGATTAAGAACAAAAACACATCCTCTTTGCACATTATCTTGTCTACCACTTTATTTTATTTAGATGTAAATGTTTTACAAAGTTTCCATAATTTTGTCAAATCACGAATCAGTAATCACTTTCTTATACATTATTATTTAGTGTTTAACATAAAATTCACAATTAGTTAACCAAACAAATCCATTCTTAATTTTTCTCAATCATCACACTATCTTATCAAAAGTGATTCCTTTTACCAATATATTCATTAATTATAATTTAGATACTTTTAACAGTATTATTTTCATTTAAAAAAATTACTTTAATACATCCTATTTTAATTAAACCTGTTTAACTAACTATATAGCAGAAATATAATATCTATATATTTAAACAATGTGATATTATTATTTTAGACATATATACTTAATATTAATGTGAGATTCAATATTTTTATTACATCAAAATAACATGTTTTTATTTGTTTAAATTTTTTAAGAACTTTGTTATCATACAATGTAAAAATTTATTATACCATAAATATACATATCATTATTAATTTTGTTTTACATTCGATTTAAGTTGTATTTTTCATATTCGGCCTTATTAATTTTAGAACTTATCCTTTATATTGATTTTAATCAATTTATCTTCATGTTCTAAAAACACACAAAACTAATTAATTCACATTTATAGCAATACATTAAACACATGTATTTCAACAAACAAATGAAAATAAGTATATAAAATATAAAATAACCATAAATACAACAAGAAAGTTTTATTATTCTTCACTGTTTTTAAGTCTTCTCTTTTCCTATTTTAAAAATTCATGCCAATTTTATTATAATCAAAGCTAAATGAATCATATAAAGAGAATATTAACTCTACTCAGATTAATATAATTTTTCCAATTTTAATTTTATATTATAATAAACATTTTATTGATTAATATTATTCTAAACAACTTACTCTATATGTTTATTATAATAAAAGCTATAAAATTATATTAATAGAATACTAACTCTAGTCTCAGATTAGTATAATATTCGATTTTAATTTTATATTATAATAAAATTTTCATTACTTAATATTATTTTAAACAACCTACCATATACTTTTATGTTTTAAATATACTAATAATTTAATAATTTCTGAAAGTGATAATGCAACTATACCATCAGCATGTGGGTTGAGCTCGCCGGCGAAGCTCGACCAAGACAGCGCCGGCGAAGCTCACACCGCACGGTGTGCTGGCGAGCTCAACCCGCGACACGGGCAGCTCGCCGGTGAGCTCACACCCAGCACGGTGTGCTCGCGGGCGAGCTCGACTCGCACAGCGTTTCGCCGGTGAGCTCAACCCCAGTATGGGTGTGTTCGCGGGCGAGCTCGACTAATACGGTTCAGCGCCGGCGAGCTGACCCTGGTATGGGTGTACTAGTCCAGCGAAGCTCGACCAAGCACGCAGGTCAGCTTGACCGACGAGTGGACCTAACCCCGCCTGTCCGACTTACTTTGACCCCATACTTTCCGTATCGCTGTGACGTCCGACCTTCGGGACAACATACTTCTTGTTTTGTTTTGATTGGAGTTATTCCCGAAGTTTTACGATTAAAACCGAGAAAACCGTATAAACGCTCGAAGGCCTAAAGACGGTCTGCGAGGATCCAAACTCGTCTAAAGGTCCACCTACGATCTCAGAGGGGATCCAAGCCCATAGGAACTATTATGGTTTATCCTAACTTTCGGAAGTAAGATAAATGTCAAGTTTCCAAAATAAATGTCGGATTCGAGGATAATTACGTAGATCGACGGAAAAAGGAATATTCCCAAAAGGAGATAAACTTGGGCCCAAAGGCAAAGGAATAAACGGGTCACCGACCTAAAGCGACTATATAAGGAGAGCTGGGGTAGAAGAAAAGGGGATCCGAGATTTGAGACCTAGAGAACTCCTGTTAGCATAGAGAACTTAGAATTAAGGCGGTTAGCCTAGCAAGGCAGGACCTAGAACGCCTGGTCCTCTTGTTCTATTTTTATCTTGTTCGCAGATCTCTGTTCCTCTCGGAGCGATCGGACAATTCTTTTACTCTAGAGCTCGGCACTTAGAAACCCTAGGCATTATTCTCGACATGCCTGTTTCTATGACCCACACTCTTATTAGACGAACTCGTCCAGGCAGTTCGATCTCTTGTTCAATTCTTTCTAACTGAACTACGTCCGACTTGATCCTCGAAAGGGGTACGTAGGCAGCCTTTCTTAAGGTCCAGTCCCAACTCTTAAAAACCCTTTTCCGCATTTATTTGGTCACTTGTCGTTGGCTGTCGCCAATGTTTTGAAAACGGACCGATACCGACTCGGTATAGCTACTGGTTGACTGGTTGAACCGGTTCAACCGGTCGAACCGGATTTTCTATCTATGAAACTTATATATATATAATTATATATTTATATTATATGAACTTTAATTCTACATATAATACATTATGTATTCTTTTCTATAATTAACTAAATATAAAAAATAAACATAAATCTAACTGTATATATAGTAAAATAAAACTGAATAGTGAATACTATGTAAACTAAAATTGATAAAATCATATGATTTACAATTAAAATTATCATATTTATTTATTTTACAACTAAATCTCAAATTTTATGAATATGTTAAAATAAAGATAGTATATGAAAGTCAAAAAATATATTTTTCACATTGTTTTTAAGAAACTAAATAATCAATTAAATAGTGATAGTTGAACACTAATTATTAAATATTAAATTTTAGCTAGTAATAATTGAAAACACTTAATTATATGTTAATTTTTATGAAACGGGTTTTAAAAATGACCCGGGTCACCGGTTTTACCGGTTTTCAGCCGGTTTTACCGGTTTTTACAAACCGGTTTTAAACCGAACCGGACTCGGCTTCTTCAGCGAGTCACGGTCGAACCGGTTCGACCGACCGGTCCGGTCCGGTCCGGTTTTCAAAACACTGGCTGTCGCAGAGAATTCGGACCTCAAGGAAAGTAGGATTTTCTTTACTTTCCTCCATATTTTATTCATTAAAATCGACGGTGTGAATTTCGGTTTCCACAGTAAGTTTTTGTAAAATTAAACAATGAATCTTCACTACCACAACTGTTTTATGTAGCGATGTATATGCTTGTAACCTGAATTCGAATCAGGCTTCAACCTTTTTTTTCATTTTTAAAAAAATTTGGTTTGGAAACGACGTCGCTAAGCCAACTCATCAAAAAACTGGTCCACCTCAACAAATAACCGACACGTTCTCAGTCGCAGGTGTGTATTTTTATAAGTTCAGGTGCCCAATTCAAATTTTTATGAGACTAGATACAAGTGTTTCAAAAAAAAAATAAAGTGTTTCAAAAAAAGATTAGATACAAATGCACAAAGTAAAATAGTTTGGGTATTGATTAGACAATATGACCATACTTCAGGTACTAATCTACCGTTTTTCCTAAAAGTTGATATATAGTCCACAAGACACTAATAACAGCATCAAATATAGAATAAACCAGGCAAAAGCCTAAGTATCCAGCTAGCTTCTTTCAGTTTCAATAAAAAAAATTCGCCTGAGCATTTAGGAATTGACAATCAAAGCTATTTATCAAAACACAAAGTACAATATGATGTCATAACTGATTATGTCTACGAAATGATGATGAGATCATCTTAGAGCATGATTAATGGAGGATTCTTAGGATGGGGTTCTTAGCGAATATAAGAAACTGTCTCCAAAAGCATGCTCGACATCTTTCGACAGCTTCTTGACATTGAGCAAATAAAACTGCTTTCGCCCTTGTAGTATTGGTATAGATTGATAAAAGTTTCACATTTCGGATAAATACCATCAGTGAGATAGTAAGCCATATGATATTCTCTTCCATTGACAGAGAAAGTAACTTGAGAAGCTTGACCTTTTATTATGTCATCAAAAACAGGTGAACGATCAAGAACATTGATATTATTTAAAGTACCTGGAGGTCCAAAAAAACGCATGCCATATCCATAAATCATACGACGCAACCGCCTCTAAAACGATTGTGGGATTTCCCGAACCACGTGAATATTGACCTTCCAAGTGGTGTGACAATTCTTCCACTCCCAATGCATAGAATCGATGCTTCCTATCATTCCGGGAAATCCACGATGCTCTCCAATATCAAGTAGACGTTGAAGATCAGCCGGTGTTGGTCTTCTTAGGTACTCGTCGCCGAATATATATATTATTCCTTCCACCAAATTTTGCACACATAACCGAGTTGTAGTTTCACTGAGCCGGAGGTATTCGTCGACCGTATCAGCCGTAGAACCATATGCCAAGACACGAATGGTTGTAGTACACTTTTGAAGGGGAGAGAGACTAAGCCTTTCGAGAACATATTTCTTTTGGAGAAAGTATTGAACTTCGTTGGAGGTTCGATCAACAATGTGCATGAACAATGTCATATTTATTCTAAAACGTCGTCAGAAAAAATTGTCGGGATACGTTGGAGTTTTACTGAAATAATCATTCCATAAACGTACATGGCCTTCTTCACAATTTGTTTTTGATGTAAGCTCGTTTTTTTCTTTCTTTGTTCCTTTTTTCTTCTTGATCACCATAATGAATGGTAAAATTCACAAACGTTTGATCAAAATATTGATCAAAGATTTGATCAAATGTATCATTAATTGATTCTTCTAAAGTGTTTTGAGAAGAAGAACCCATATATGGTGATTAAAGAGAGACGATGAGTAAAGAATGAAACTTTGGTTTTGTGAAAATGAGACTTTGGTGTTGTGAATATGTGACTTTGGTGTTGTGAATATGAGTGAATGGTGATTAAAGATAGAAGAAGACTAAAGCGACAAGATGATTGATGAATGAAACTTTGGTGTTGTGAATAAAATGAGTGATTGGTGTTGTGAATAAAAATTTGGTGTTTATCACCTTCATATAGACACGAGCTAATCATCAAGCAGTCTGATTCTTTACAAATCCTTGACAAATTTTTTACAACTCTGTGACTGATAATACACTAGAAAACAAGAGTGGCCCGTGACAAAACTCTTTACAAGTCCGTGAAACAAGTCTTTACAAAGTTGTGACTACAAAACAAAGACAAGACTACAATGACCTACTCCGTGAATGACACACAAAGACAAGACTACAATGACCTACTCCGTGAATCTTCCACTCCCAATGACCTACGGTGAATCTTTCACTCTTCTTGACCTGAAAATAATGAGCAGCACAATGCAAAACATGAGAACATGAGAAGAAGACAAAGTTTACATAAAAACGGAAACATAACCGGTTTCAATAAAACATGAGACTGTCAACATGAAACATAACCAGCACAATAAAACAAGAAGATGACCAAGACAGAACATGAAACTTAAACGGACAGAACATGACCATCTCAAAACATGATTATCCATGGTTTCTTAGCGGGTTCTTAGGGAATATAAAAACTGTTTCTTAACTTTTAACTAAAAGCTAAGAAACTGCTTCTAAAGTACTACTTAAACTTAAACAAAACAGCACAAGAACATGACCATCTCAAGAACATGACATAAACTTAAACTAAATCAGCACTATTGGGGTCAAAATCGGTCACGATAGAATCAATGCCTGAAAATCCTCAAAAATGTCCGCTTTGAAAAGAGAGATAGAATGAGCGAGAAACCTAAATCGAAGTTTCAAATCAATTCAAAATGAATAAAAAACTAGAAATCTCGAGAAGGGCTACTCTAAGCCACGGACAATGAGACGACACAAAAAAGTTCAACTATCCGAATATACAAACAAACTCACCAACAAACGAATCAAGCTAAGCAAGACAATCAACTCGCCAAGATGGCGTGTTGGACCTAAAACGAGACCATCTCGCCACCTTGGCGAAGTTGAAGCGAAGTTGGAACTCCCGGGCATCACCAACTCACCAATTTGGCGAAGTTTCTCCTCACCAACTCGCCAATTTGGCGAGTTGCTCACCAACTCGCCAATTTGGCGAGTTGCATCACCAACTCGCCAAATTGAGATTTGGAGCTCCGAGCATCACCAACTCGCCAATTTGGTAAGTTGCTCATCACCAACTCGCCAATTTGAGAGTTGGAGCTCCCGAGCATCAGCAACTCGCCAAATTGGCAAGTTGGAACTCCCGGCTTCCATTCACCGCCTTGGCGAGTTTGACTAGTCAAACTCGCCAAAATGGCGAAGTTAGTTTGAGTCATGTGCCTTCCGTTGGACTCGACATGATCAGTCTCTTGTTTTGTCTCGATCGGAGTTATCGTTGGAATCTTACGACAAAAACTGTCAAGGTCCATACATCTAAAAAGAAGTTCATAGTTTTCATAAAACGACGACGGTTAACTAAACACCATGCTCGTCCAAACTACATGGGAAGTATGAACTTCCTCGTCAAAACATAAGAGTGCTCTCTAAAAGAACTCAAAACATTCAAGTCGGAAGACGCCCAAAAGGCTTAGAACACGCCCAAAACCACTTACGGTTCCATTTGAGCTCAAGCAAAGCAATGTTATGACGATTTATCTTACTTGCAGGATAGGATCAAATCTCACGAAACCGACTTAGAGGGCATATATAAGGGAGATGAAGCAAAGGACGAGGGGGAGACAACTTAATTTAGACTCTAGAACTTTGCAGTTAGAAACCCTAGGCATTATCCTCGACATGCCTGTTTCTATGACTTGCGCTCATACTAGACGAACTCGCCCAGGCAGTTCGATCTCTTGTTGAATTCTTTCTAACTGAACTATGTTCGGCTTGATCCTCGAAAGGGGTACGTAGGCAGCCTTTCATAAAATCTAGTCCAAAATCTTTAAACCTTTTCGGTATCTTTTTCGTCTTTGTTATCGAGCTGCGTCTCAACTAGGTCTAGGGTTTCAGGTGGCTTGAACTGGCCGAAATCTCTTGTGGCCATAGTTTTCATAACATTTTGTAATGATCGCAACGCTCTTATGTGGATTCCAAATAAGATCTATTTTTTCTATAAATTCGTTTTGTTATCTCTTCGTATTTTCGCATCTGTTTGGTCACTTGTCGTTGGCTCTCGCAGAGAATCTGGGACCTCAGGGAAAGTTAGGGTTTCTTGACTTTCTTTAATTTATGAAAATCGATGGTGTGTACTTTGGTTCCCATAGTTTAGCGCTAGAAGGAGGGGGGATCGGATTCTCTTACTCACAGCCACAAAACGCTTGATCAAAATGATGTTTGGATATATGATAGACAAACTCGCTGCACTGAAAGCTCGTACGACCAACGCTTACGCAAACTCCGCAGTGCTCGACAAAATAGAAAACTTAGTCGCGACTTTTCACCAGAGAAGAGCACGTAACGAGTCTGCGATTTCTCTGTCTAAACAGAAAGGACAACAATAAAATATATCAAACCCCGAAAAATTTGTCTTGTTACCGATTTGGAGAAATCTCGGCCCGCAAGAGTTTGATTCCGAAAAACTTTTTGGAAAAATAATACTTGCTCTCTTCAAAACTGGGCGAAAGCCTAGATGACTCACGGAAAAAGAAGCACAGCAAATCGGGTTGACAATCCCCCATGGCTGTACTTCTTCCGGATAAATTTTGGAGATACAAAGTCGATTTTTGTAAAGCCGCTCAAAATCTAAAACGGTTGACGAAGACTAAACTAAGCGAAACATGAGATCGTATCACTCACCGCTAAAATATTTTCTGAAACCTAAGATTTCGTAAAAATTCAAATATCGCTTCAATAGTAACATATTTGTCATCTAAATAGTTATAGAACAACTTTCGCAAGATTAAATGTCGACAACATTTTCCGAAACAGCTTTCGTAAAATTAAACTCGACAATGTTTTATGGAACATCGTTCGCATAGTGAAACAAGTCAATATTTTACGATACGAGTTTTTAGAATAAAATTGACAAAGTTTACGAAATGATCGCATCAACGTACTATCAAGACTAGAGTTGAACGCACCATCCAATCGCCAAAAAACAAATTGGATCATACGCACAATCCAACTCGCCAAGAAGGCGAGTTGGATCAGCACCAAGGGCTCCTTCTTTGTGTTCTCTTCCAAATCTTGATCACAATGCTTTTCTTTCGTCTCAAACAGAGTTTCCATTGAGATTTTACGATGAAAACAAGTAAGACTCGCGTAAACTCCTCGGTTTGCTCCTACTCGCCCTCTTGGGCATCCTACTCTCCCTCTTGGGCCTCTTACTCGTCATTGCTTCTTTCTTTGCATTCTCCTTCAAATCTCGATCGAAACGCCTCTTGTTTAGTCTCGATTGGAGTTACCACTGGAACTTTATGATAAAAACCGCAAAGACTTTTTTTCTCGTATGTATTCAAATTGATCGTATAAAACAGCAACTGTTAACTTAACACCTTAGCTGCCTCGACTATACGAGTAATTTGAACCATTTTACAAAAATTGACGTCGTATCAAAGGAGAGGATAAAAGTCAAGAAAAATGTCAAGTTTCAAAGGACAAACACCAATATCGAAAATGGCGTACAGACACGAGAAGAGGAAGGAGAAATAAGCAAGCAAAACGGAGAAGAGGAAAAACCGAATCTTCGAGAAAACTAAGGTATGTCCGACTTGGAAATTTCGTAGGAAGGTACAAAGAACTAAAAACACTTTGGAGATTTCCATAAACTTCGGGAAACTTAGAATCTAGGTGGATAGTCTAGCGAATTAAATCTTAGGCAATTTTTTCCTATCTCGATCTATTGTTTCCTAAACTGTTCAGGCGGATCTTGCTAACCTATCTAAACTCTCGTAAAATCGAGAAACGATCACCACGCATACTTAGCTCGCTTCCAAAAGAAAGAAAGAACTAGAGACGCGAACATCGTCTTAAAATCAATGCGTTCCTAGTAATTTTCATGAAAAACCACATATTCCAAGTCGTCAGCCTGAAAACCAGCAAGTTGCAATGCTTTTGACAAAGCAAACTCTCGCAACAACATGCAGAAAAACACTTAGGCATTCCAATGCCTCATTAAAATCGTCCCACAAAGGCAAACGACAATCTAAGATTCGTCTAAACGCTAGCAACATATCTACACCACCACGAACAGAATCTCGGGGACTATACAGCATCTTTTATCGCGATCATGCGTGAAGAATACATGTACCAGTATCAAACTAAAACTCGATGATTGGCCAAAGTCTGGAAGACCTTTTCGACTTAATAAACCATTATCGTATAAAAGTCAAAAATTGTACGAGAAATCTTTAAGCACCAAAGCATTGCTTCAGAGTCCGTCGAACCTAGTGAGTCACGAAAAAGCATTGAAAAATCGTTCTCACGACTAGATCATAACAAAATAACCTTCGGTAAAACTCCATGAGTGATACCAAGGAAATCTCGCAAAAGATCAGAATCAAAGCAGAAACGCTTCCCGTGGAATCCGCGGAAACATCGCAACTTTAAAATTTTTTATTTCATATCTTCGTAAAACTGGTCACCCATCGTTTTCGTATAAACAGAACGTTTTATAGAAAACAGCCTACGGGAAAACAAGACCAGTGTTACTACCAAGCAACTCCGCAAATTTCACGAGCGATTTAAAAAACTCTCCAGTTACTTCTATAAGAAGCCCCTCTCATAATATTTTCACGAAAAATCCTCCGTACAGACGAATCAAGTCATACGAAGCAACGGAAATAAACACAACGGGCCTTACGGAGAACTGTCATAGATAATTTTTCGTATAATGAAAACGAAGCTCCATGAAGATTGCTGACTTCTACCTCTCACTTCCCTCGGTTACATCCGAGCAGGAAATCATCTCGCAACCAAATCGTCGGGGTTCTACGTCAAACCTCTTAAAATTCGTCTTCCTTGGATAAAAAAAGAAACAATTCTATACGACTAAAGGAAACAGTATACGAAACATTCATCATATAACTTAACCCAAAGTGGAAACTCGTTTTAACAACCATGAGCCATAATACGGAAAACTCCGCTGTACTTGGCCTATCAGTCTTGGCAGACGCTTTGGCCCTCAACCAACTAAGATGCAATCTTTATGACTATGCTAGGTTGAAAATGGTTTAAAGTAAATTGCAGGTTTGCTGAGTAATGATAAGATTACTCAGTTGAAAGGATTTAGTTTTAAAGCAATAAAGAAAAGAAGTTAGATTAAGGGTAGGTATTCAGGAATTCAGGATTATAAATACTATAAAGGCTAACAAGTTGCTTGCATGATATGTCGAGCTCAACACTTATTAAATGAATCCATCAGCTCGCATTATTTAGACCATCTATTACTTAGACACTAAATGGTGTTGCGGTCGGCTACTCTGCCAATGGTATCGATCGATGTTTCATAGGAATATCGACCGATACACCTCTAGCTACGTCGATCGATTTCTCTATAGGAGTATCGATCGATACGGCTCTAAGCAAGCTTTATGCGCGAGTTGATACAGTGCTCACCATGATCTTAGATCAGCTTTGATATCTCAAGAGGGTCATAGCATGTTTAGGATGTTATCAGGAGTTGCATGTAATAAATAATGCAATCCAAGTTCATGTTCTAGGTAGCTAAGCTAGAAAAAGCATTAGTGAACAATCCTAACAATAAATATCACAACTATAGCAATTATAGGCTGGGGCTAATCCCTATATCCTATTTAAACCCTAAATCTAACAAATGAATCTACTCAGACATGGCTAAGTAGTTCATAGCAACAAGGTAATAATAGGAATTCATAGATCTATTAGAGGGTGAACACTTAGGTCCCAATCACAAATATCTTTGGATCTCTCCTCTAGATCTAGATCTATAACCTTTGTTAAGAAGAACAAATAAAGAACTGAATAGAACTTTATTAAGAACTTGCAAAGTAATGAAAACAGTAAAAGAAATGAGTAGAAGAAGAAGAAGGTGAAAAGGTGGTAAAAACTATTAAAACTTATGAAAACTTGTATCTCTGCCAAAACACTTAGGCACATATAAATATGAGTTCATTAGGTTAAAAAACTCGTCAGGGGCATTCTTGTAAAATGTGATATCTTGGGCTTCAAGTTCGCCAGGTCCAACTTGTCTTTCGCCAAGATCGATCGATAGTACAGGGTGTACATCGATCGATTATGGTCTCGATGTATCGTCCTTCGGCTAATGTGTGTCGATCGATAGCACAGAGTGTGCATCGATCGATGTGTAACTCTGGTGTCGACCTCTGGTCTTGATCACGGGTGAACTCTTCTTTAAGCTCCAAAAAGGCACCTAAAACATCACTTTTCCCCAAAATGCTTCTGAACCTGAAAACATACCTAATAAACTCCAAAACATAGATAATAATATTAAAATACTCATATACCATGGGTAAAAACGGGTAAAATCCATGGTATATCAACTCCCCCAGACTTAACCTTTTGCTTGTCCTCAAGCAAACACACAGGCAGTCTTTATGAAAGAGATTTTGAAAAGCAGGGACTAAATCAAATTCAAACTTAGAATCATAACCTCTACTTTGTTGCAAACCACATCTAAGAGTCTGTCAATCACAGAATCACATTATGCAATATCCTAATTAAACAACCTTGATCATCTAGCCAACAACTTAGCAATCATGTCTGACTAACCCCTCTACTGATTTCATTTCTGTACATAAAAATAAAAGTGCAGGCTTTACCTTGGGAGTATCGATCACAGGATGCAAGGTTGCTCAAACAAGTCTCGTATAAATCAAAAGAGGTTATACGACAAGTTCTCGAAATAGAATATCTAATCTCTCCGACAAACAACTCTCGGAAAACAAACGGCAAAACAAAAGGAGGTCGGAGCTTGCTCTTGTTGGGGTCAAAAACGGTTATCTCGAAATCAGAGGCTAAGATTATTTCCTAGTCGCGGATTCTCCGCAAAACATTCGCTGAAGGAAAAACCGGAAGTTGGCGAACGAGCGAAACCCGTACAAAAGGCACTCGCCGGCGAGCTCGATCCCGGCACAGGTGCGCTCGCCGGCGAGCTTCGATCGAACGGTGCGCCGGGCGAGCTCAACCTCACACGGTCAGCTCGCCGGCGAGCTCACACCCGCGGGTGTGCTCGCCAGGCGAGCTCGCCCAGACGCGGGTCAGCTCGCCGGCGAGCTCAAACCTAGCATGGGTGTGCTCGCCGGGAGAGCCCGACAGACGCGGGTCAGCTCGCCGGCGAGCTCGACCAGTACGCGGGTCAGCTCGCCGGCGAGCACGACCCTGGTATGGGTGTACTCGTCAGCGAGCTCAACTGCACGCAGGTCAGCTTGACCGACGAGTGGACCTAACCCGGCCTGTCTGACTTACTTTGACCCCCATACTTTCCGTATCGCTGTGACGTCCGACCTTCGGGACAACATACTTCTCGCTTCGTTTCGATTGGAGTTATTCCCGAAGTTTTACGATTAAAACCGAGAAAATCGTATAAACGCTCGAAGGCCTAAAGACGGTCTGCGAGGATCCAAACTCGTCTAAAGGTCCACCTACGATCTCAGAAGGGATCCAAGCCGATAGGAACTATGATGGTTTATCCTAACTTTCGGAAGTAAGATAAATGTCAAGTTTCCGAAAATAAATGTCAGGATTCGAGGATAATTACGAAGATCGACGGAAAAAGGAATATTCCCAAAAGGAGATAAACTTGGGCCCGAAGGCAAAGGAATAAACGGGCCACCGACCTAAAGCGACTATATCAGGATAGCTGGGGTGGAAGAAAAGAGGATCCGAGATTTGAGACCTAGAAAACTCCGTTAGCATAGAGAACTTAGAATTAAGGCGGGTTGACTAGCAAGGCAGGACCTAGAACGTCTGGCCGCCTCTGGTTCTATTTTTATCTTGTTCGCAGATCTCTGTTCCTCTCGAGGGATCGGACAATTCTTTTACTCTAGAGCTCGGCACTTAGAAACCCTAGGCATTATTCTCGACATGCCTGTTTCTATGACCCATGCTCTTACTAGACGAACTCACCAAGGCAGTTCGATCTCTTGTTCAATTCTTTCTAACTGAACTACGTCCGACTTGATCCTCGAAAGGGGTACGTAGGCAGCCTTTCTTAAGGTCCAGTCCCAACTCTTAACAAACCCTTTTCCGCATTTATTTGGTCACTTGTCGTTGGCTGTCGCAGAGAATTTGGACCTCAAAAAAGTAGGGTCTTCCTTGCTTTCCTCCATATTTTATTCATTAAAATCGACGATGTGAATTTCGGTTCCCACAGTTTGGCGCTAGAAGGAGGGGGGGACGGATTACTCTTACTCATGCGCCACAAAGCGCTTGATCGGCGATGTCGGAAATATGAAAGAAAAACTTCGCAGTTTGCGTCGACAATGGTAAAACAACTCCATCAGCGACTGCTCATATGGCCAACGCCACGCAAACGCCACAGTGCTCGAGCAAATCAAAACCTAATTGCGGGATTTTCGCCACAGGAAGAGCACGAAAATGAGCTCGCTTTCTCTGTCTAAACAGAAAGGGCAACGATAAAATCTATCAAACCCGAAAATTCGTCTTGTTACCAAGGTAGAGAAATCTCAACGAGCAAGGGTTCTACCAAAATGTTTTTTGAGAACCTCTCGGAAAAATAAAACTTGTTCTCTTCGAAACCTATGAGAGAACCTAGATTACTCGTGAAAAAGAAGCACGACAAATCGGGTCACCAATTCCCCACTGCGGTACTTCATTCTAACAATTCTCGAAACACACGACGAAACGAAAAAAGGGCTTACCAATACTTCCAACCGTCCGAACCATCCCGAGGAAGCACAAAGCTCCGACTGTCCCGACCAGCTTACCATACAGCGAGCTCGGCCCTTCTCGACAAACTCGCCATACGGCCAACTCGGTCCTTCTCGGCCAGTTTTGAAAAACAGAGTTCAATTGTATAAAATCACTCGAAACCTAAGACGGTTAAAGAAGACTAAACAAAGCCAAAACAAGAGGTCGTATCCCTCACTGCTAAGACGTCTTCCGAAACCTAAAATTTCATAACGCTTCGCGAACTCTCGATTTTTCCACTAAGCTTACTTCGGAGAAACTACTCAAAACTCCTTCGGATCAATCCTACGGAAACGAGAAAATTTCTGATGAAGTTTAGTCACAAAAATTACAGCTCACCGCAGCGAGAGTTTCTGATATTAAAATTTGATAACATTTTACGGAACACCTTTCGTAAAATAATACTCGATAGTATTTCACGAGACAGCTTTTGTAAAATTAACTCGACAACAATTTGTAGAATAACTCTCGTAAAATAAAAGCTCGACAACATTTTAAGAAACAACTTCCGTAAGATCGAACTTCGGCAATATTTTTCAAAACATCATTCGAAAATTTAAACAAGATCATATGAAACAATAGGGTCTGGGACATGAACAGTTCGCTCATAGCTTGACGAACTAAACCCAAATGACATCTTATCCATTGCTTCCTCTTTCCTAAACGCCCCTCTTGGCCTGCTTCTCCTCCTTTTGATTCAACGAACAAACGTGGACATAACTTGGACGTTGATATCTCTTCCTCATTCCGATATTGTAGTCAGAATTTCGTCAAAAACCAGTTCGTATAAAATTCTGTATCAGGCTTTTCGAAGCCCCTTGACATTGAATCGAAAGTGGCCATTCCGAAACGCCTAACAAACTCTCGATAAATTACTAACTCTTCAGAAGACAAGAGGAGACGAAGAAGGAAGAAGAGACAATCCCGAATAATTGATGAGACTAAGGTATGTTCGACTCAGAAAGTTTTATCAGGTTTTAATTCTTCGTAGGAAAGGATTGAAAACGTCTTGAAAACTGCAGTAAAATTTAGGGAACTTAGAACCTAGGTGTAGACGCTTCTCCCTGGGTCAAATTTATGCGACCCCTCGGTCCTAATTCCTCGATCAAAAATCAAAAAAAATTCTGCATCCAAACTGAAACAACAGTTTCTGGCTGCGAACATTCGCAAAACATCTCCAAGCCCGCGAACACTTCAACCACGAAATGCGGCACAAGGAAAACTCAACCTTCAGCACTGCGAGACGTCGCTAACGCTCGAAGGACATTCTTTTCCTCAAAAAATTCCAGACAAAATTTTCGTCTCAGGAACTCAAAACATACAAACACGCCTCTAAACGGTAACATGCCTCTAAAATGGTATCATTTCGTTGTTGCTCATCACAACAAATGAACTCTAACGTCCTAAACAGACATTAGCCGCCCTCGAAAGGATAGGCTCTCTTACATCCGACAAGGATAACATAGCGCGCTATACAAGAAATCCGAAATTTTGGTTAGCACCTCCAAACGGTCTTTGGAAGTAGCTCGATTCGTGCCATGATAAGTCATATAAGCCGATAACAATTTTCGGACTTTAAATCCGTACGAATCAGGTTAAAATCGCAAACAGGCAAAACAAAAGCCGACTTGTCATCGCAAAGCCTTAGTCCGAGAGTAAACCTAGGTCTTGCCCTAAACCCAGCCATGCTGGATCTTGACATCTCAAAGACATAGTATCAACACTCCGATACGAGATCCCAAAATTTGTCTCTTCATTTATATTTGTACGTTTATGAGTCTCCGCAAACCAAAAGACTTCGGGAATTCTCATCTTATACAACGACATGTATGGTGATCATCTGTGAGACAGGAATGAGACGACAACTCACACCCTGTCCCTCTAACTTCGAAAATGGAAGTTCTCTCAATTTATAAAAACCACGATTTTATAAATTTGAGCAAAATATTTTAAAAGCTCTAAAAAGGGCAGGGATTCGAAGCCGCCAACGGCCAGTCCCGAAAGATACATCATGGCCTCACAACGGCCAGAACAAAACAAAATACCATCGACAGCAACATGCTCGAAAGTCTCTGCACGACACATAACCAGACAATAGAAGTCTTGGAAAACAGATCACAAGGGTCTTAAACTCCAAAGCGAACTACGAAAGGTTTGATCCCTTCGACAAGGGTACGTAGGCAGCCTTCGAAGGCGCAGCCCCAATCTTACCACTTTTAACGGAGCGTTTCAACCATTAATTCCGCCTACTTTACCTAACATGTCTTACCGCCCGCAAGAACATCGCGAAAGTTCTAACGAGCTGCGGTGCTAACTGTTGGGGTCAAAATCGGTCGCGACGGAATCAATGCCTGAAAGTCCCCGGAAAGTATTTCTCGGAACAAAAAGTCTCGTATAAATCGAAAAGAGGTTATATGACAAGTTCTCGAAATAGAATATCTAATCTCTCGATAAACAACTCTAGGGAAACAAACGGCAAAACAAAAGGAGGTCGGAGCTTGCTCTTGTTGAAGTCAAAAACGGTTATCTCGAAATCAGAGGCTAAGATTATTTCCTAGTCGCGGATTCTCCGCAAAACATTCGCTGAAGGAAAAACCGGAAGTTGACGAACGAGCAAAATCCGTACAAAGGCACTTCGGGCGAAGCTCGATCCGGCATCGGCTTCGCCGGCAAGCTCAACCCGCACACGGGTCAGCTCGCCGGGGAGCTCACACCCAGTGCGGATGCGCTCGCCCAGACGCGGATCAGCTCGCCGGCGAACTCAAACCTAGCATGGGTGTGTTCGCCGGGCGAGCCCGACGGACGCGAGTCAGCTCGAAATATGAATATCATAAACCCTTTCAAAACAAATTTTTTAGTCCCACGTATTTTGTTTCACTAAAAATATGAATATCATAATAATCTTTCTGAATGAAATGATATTCAGATACTTATAAAAAGAATTTAGGATTCATCTCCTTGGAAAAATCACCTATCATTTTGCGAATCTAGCTCCTAAGATTCTCCAGAATAAACATCTTAATCACACACAACATAAGCGGATGATATATTCCCCAGTGTCTCTCGGAAGAAGAGAAGTCTCCAGCCGTCAACTTTCAAGGAAGTCAATGATCCAATATATACTCTCTTGTTTATCCACAAGCAAGAAGAATGTCAAAAACACCAAATGTGTGAATAACGTGCCGCTTTTTCAAAACATGAAATTTTGTTTCCTAATAGTTATTTCTTGATGGTTAATATATAGACCACCTGCAATTCGTTACAAGATTTCAAAATAACTCTGTCTAATATGAGTAAATGAATCTAATGAGACCTTTAAAGTCTACCTAGAGAAAATTTCTTGAGATTAACATTATAAAGCAAAATGTTGCACCAAGAAAAACCGATCAAATATCTCTTTGTTTCGATTAGCTAGGCGCAAATTGGTTGATATACAACATACAATCCACCATGTAGGTCAATAGTGGACAAAAGATTCAAGACAGCATGTTTTTATCAGACAATCTACCGAAAATGCTAGAAACATATTTAGTCCTGCAAAACACGACTTCTTAGGATCATTTCTCCACACCAGAAAAAAATTCAAAACGAAAAATCACAGGTCCAAAATGCTCTAAATCCGTCTCTGAACAAGTCTTTGAAAATTCAGCGCATTGATGGGCTAATATATAGATCATCTGCAATTATTGAAAGGTCACAAAAAGAGTCAATGTAGCCGGACTGACTGGAACCTAATGTACATAATGCAAGCACTTTATCTCAAACCATTCACATTGTAAAGGTAATAATAATTTTTTCTTAATATCAACTTAATAAAGTAGCTAGAGAGTTTAAGAGATTTGCATCCAACTTTGAAAAGGTAGATTAATCTCTATAATATTATTTGAGAATTTATTTTCCTATGTGTCTCTCTCATGATAATTCTTATAATGCTTAATTACAATGATTGCTTTAATAAATTGAGTTTATTATTAAAATTTCATTTTAGTATCTTTTATTTAACCTTTTTGTTAATATTTTTTTCCAAATCACATTGTTATCAGAAAGACAATATCTTTGATATAATTTATAAAAAAATTAGATTTAAAACATGTAATTTGATAAAAATAAATTTTCTAATATATAAATAAAAGGAGTTTAATTTAAAATTATAATATATTTAATATAATTAAGTAAATATATATATATATAATTTTATATTTGAAATATTTAAATCAATAAAATTTTCATTTATATAAATTCAAAGGAATATAATATAAAATATAATATATTTATAAGAAAAATATAACAGTTTTATATAAAATATAATTTAAGAAAAATATTTTATAATATTAAAAGGAAATATATTTAGAATAAAATATATAGCAATATCTCTTATATTAAAAACATATGGCTTTTGGTAAGTAATTTATAATAATTAAAGAGGATTTAGGAAAATGTAATAAAAAATTGTAGAAGAAAATACATATGTTTTCGGTAAGTAATTTATAAAGAAAAGACATTGAGTCAACTTAATTCTATACAACATTGTCATTTCTTGCATTTATAAATATAACAGACTAAAGTCTATCATCACTAAACAAATCAGTTAAACCACCAACAGTAATTAATAAAGTCTTTAAAACCATTATAGCAAGAATAAGAAAGATGAATCCTGAGCCTAAAGTAATAGGTAAGGCAAAGGTCTCAAAAGTCATTGGTAAGGCACAGGTACAGGGGCAGGAGCAAAAACAACAAGGTCTTCCTCATCCTTCTCCATACGACGAATTGTCTACAATTTTTCATCCTCCAAAACAAGAAAGCTCTCTCAAGTCCGATATGCGCTCAGAAGAGTCGAGCAATACCGGTTTATTAGAAGAGGTCGTGAAAGAAGGAATGAAAAAGAAGAAAAATTGATTACCTATGTAATTTGGGTGCAATTGTTGTTTTTACCTTTTCATTATAAACAAATAAATGAATGATATTTGTAATATCATAAGCCTTTGATTATCTAGCATAACAATGTTTTTTTTCATTATAAGAAAATAAGATGACATTTATAATATCATGAGCTTTTATTTATATCATAAAATTGCATCTTGTAACAATATTTACACGCAGTTTCAGTTGATTAATTAACCTAATTGAGAATCTTTTATATCTTGTCATCGAGGTTGGAATTCTCTTGTGAGTGTTAAAAGATAAGTCAAAGTATTTTATTATTATAAACATTATTAATGCCTTGGCATTTATATGTGATATTTTATTTTATCATAAAATCAAATTATTATTTTTCAGTTTAAAATTTTATTTAAAAAAAATTCAAATGTGTATGTGCCAAAAACAAACGGAAGACTATTGCTTTGCTTGGGGAGTTGGGACGCGCATGGAGTTTTAAGGTTAGGGATTCACATTCTTTTAGTTTTATCTGAATAGGAAAATTGAAATTGAAATTTACAATTCATATACCCAAAATTAGTATACAATCTATAAGGGAAAAGCTATCTATTATTTTCAAATAATACAACTTTGATGTCAAAATAATTAGTTTTATAATAAATAATTTTTAAAATTAACCAAAAATTAGAAAGGACTATATATGTTATTTTAATCCTTTTGTTTGAATGTTTTATAACATATATTGTCCTATTTTCGTTAATTTTAAAATAATTTATTATTCATTTATTAAAATAATTATGTTAACAAAATATATTGTTTGTTAAAATAATAGTTTTGTTAATTTCAAAATTAATTAATTTATTCAATTACACTAATTTATTTATTTAATTACTAAAATTACAGAACCAATTTCATATATATATATATATATATATATATATATGTGTGTGTGTGTGTGGGTAAAGAATTCAAGAGCTAACTAGCCAAATTGGTAACAATTTTTGAGTTCGGCAAGCCTTGGTTGATATCATTAGAGCATCATTAACCCAACAACTCAATTAAGGGTACTTAGATATATTTTAATAATTTTAAGTTGCAAAAGTGATTTAAGAACCGACGCTAAGAACCCCTAACATTTTGGTGCTCCATTGGGAGTTGCTTATGTTGGGGTTTTAAAAAAATTTAAACTTTTTTATTAAAGATAAATTTTATTTATTAAACAAAATATAATAAAAGAAAACATTTTAAACATAGAATTTTAAATAAAAACATAAAAACAAAGTTGAGTAAAATAAACGAGAATAATTTGAAAGTAGTATTGAACTCAGTTGTTGTCTTGATTACGTCCAAATTTATGCCATATATGTTCGACCAAATCAGCTTTCAGTTGTTGATGCATTTGTCTATCACGAATTCTAGTCGAACACCCATCTGATTTTGCGATATTTGTAGGCATATCCGTAAAATCGTGAGATCCACATGTGAACTACCGGTGTTTTCTCCTCCTTGAAATCCTGAAACATCATATTGAATGTATTCATCTCGTTCGTCTTCTACAACCACATTATGGTGAATGTATCCATCTCGTTCGTCTTCTACAATCATATTATGGAGTATGATACATGCTCTCATAATCTTCCCAATTTTGACTTTATCCCAAAAAAGTGATGGACCTTTAACAATGGCAAAGCGAGCTTGCAAGACTCCAAAAGCACGCTCAACATCTTTTCGGACAGCTTCTTGACGTTGAGCAAATAAAACTGCTTTCGGACCTTGTGGTAATGGAATAGATTGGATAAAAGTAGCCCATTTCGGATAAATACCATCAGTGAGATAGTAAGCCAAATTATACGCATGGCCGTTGACGGAGTAAGTGACTTGCGGAGCTTGACCGTTTATTATGTCATCAAAAACAGGTGAGCGCTCAAGAACATTGATATCATTTAAGGTACCTGGAGGTCCAAAAAATGCATGCCAT
This sequence comes from Brassica nigra, assembly GCA_016432835.1. Lineage (NCBI taxonomy): Eukaryota > Viridiplantae > Streptophyta > Magnoliopsida > Brassicales > Brassicaceae > Brassica > Brassica nigra. The sequence goes on along the minus strand of JAEACV010000761.1, from coordinate 32,455 downwards.
ATCCAGAGATCATATGAAGCAACCGCCTCCAAAACGATTGTTGGTTTACTCGAACCACGAGAATATTGCCCTTTCCAAGCAGTGGGACAATTCTTCCACTCCCAATGCATACAATCGATGCTTCCTATCATCCCGGGAAATCCACGAACCTCTCCAATATGAAGTAGACGTTGAAGATCATCCGCTGTTGGTCTTCTTAGGTACTCATCGCCGAACAAGTAAATTATTCCTTCCACAAAATTCTCCAAACATGACCGAGTTGTCGTTTGACCGAGCCGGAGGTATTCATCAACAGTATCAGCAGCGCTACCATATGCCAAGAGACGAATGGCTGCTGTACACTTTTGAAGTGGAGAGAGACTAAGTCTTCCGAGAGCATCTCTCTTTTGTCGAAAAAAATCAACTTCATTGGAGAGTCGATCAACGATATGTACAAACAATGGCTTGTTCATTCTAAAACGTCGTCGGAATAGATTATCATTCCATAAACGTAAATCTCCTTCTTCACGATTTCTTTCTATATGAATTCTTTTTTTTTCTTCTTTTCCTTTCTTCTCCTTGATTACCATTATTAACGGCAAAATTCTCGAAAGCTTGATCAAAATGTTGATCAAAATATTGATCAAAATATTGATCAAAACTTTCATCATCTACTTCTTCAAAATTGTTATGAGAAGAAGATGCCATATATGTGAAAGGCTTTGAATAAAAGAGAATTAGATTGTGAATTGCTTTGATAAGAGAATGAGATTGTGAATAAAATGAGATTGTGATAAGAGAATGAGATTGTGAATTGCTTTGATAAGAGAATGAGATTGTGAATAAAATGAAATTGAGATTGACTTTGTGATTATGGAGATTGGTTCGATGAGTTTGAAGAGAGAAAGACAAGTATGGAAATATATATAGACAAGATAAGAGATAGATTGTGAATTGCTTTGAAATTGTTATGCAAATATATATAGACAATTGTTGTGCACCCGTGAGCAAGACATTCACAATACTCCAACATCACAAGTCAATGATTCTCTGTCACTCTTGTACACCAGTGAGACTCCACAAGACAATGATTCTCTCTGTCACTCTTGTACACCCAATTTTCTAACCTCACAAGACTCCAACATCACAAACACCCGTGAGACTAATATCATAAGACTCCAACATTTATAACATCACAAGACAATGACTCTCTCTGTCACTCTTGTACACCCAATTTTCTAACCTCACAAGACTCCAACATCACAAACACCCGTGAGACTAATATCACAAGACTCCAACATCATAAGACTCTTGTACACCCGTGAATGCTCCACTCCACTTCACCACCTGAAACAACAAGAATGAGAAACACAAGTCTGTTATTAATGCTCTAGAACACAAGACAGTGAATTTTCAACAGAAACAGAAACAGAAACAGAAACAAGCTTTTATATTATCATAACCTTAAAGTTAAACTACAAGGCTCAGAAACTTAAGCAACACGAAACAGAAACATTAAGAAACAGAAAGCAACAGAAACAGAAATTTAACAACAAGAAACATAAGCAACACGAAACAGAAACATAGCCTTAAACTAATCAGACAATAACTCATTAATCAGCTTCTTCTTCAGAGCTTCTTCGTATTCAGGTAAGGGTCCTTGCTTAGCAATTAAACTATCAAGAAGCCTCATCTTGGAGAGTCTTTCTTTGATTACCAAATCCTCCTTCTTGATGCTCCACATACTTTGAAAGACAGACACCTCCTTCTCCTCCACCTTCGCCTTCTTAGCACGGCCTTTTGATGCCTTAACACCCGGGGGACGTTGGCTTCCTTGTTCATCTTCACCACCATCCGTTTCATAAGCATGAGAAGTTGCTGAATGGCTGCCGTCATCACATTTCCTCCTTCTACAGCTTCCATCATTTTTTGCGCTTGACAGGTCACACCACTTCTGATCATTTCTCAACTCCTTCCACGCGTGTTCTAGTGTGAATTTCTTGTGATGGTTGTTTAAGAATATCTCATGTGCTTGATTGAGAACATCAGTATCGTTTTGACCACTAGTTTTCACCCGGGTTGCAGATTCATACGCCCCACAAAATTTACACACTAAATCATTTATCTTGTGCCACCTTGCCTTACAGTGGCTTGCCTCCCTTTTCTCGCAGCCTGCCAGCTTAGGACTAGCCGCAAAATACGCTGCAATGCGTTTCCAGAAGGCACCAGACTTTTGCTCATTCCCTACAACGGGATCTTTGCTCGTGTTTAACCACGAGCTTATGAGCACGAGATCATCTGTAGGCGTCCACGTTCTTCTTTCTTTACGCTCTGCAGCAGTGTCTTGTTCGAGGTTACACCCGTCAGTAGCTTGACTGCCAGAAAGAGGAATGGAAGAAGGTTCATAACCGAAGCTAACATCATGTTGACTTTGAAGAAGGTCAGAATAATTAAGATATGGATTAGAATCCATATCTCAATGTCAGAGAAGAAAGATGGAAGATGTTGAAAAAAAAAGAAAGGGAGGACGGTTTCAGAGATGGAAGAGGAGAAGGAATGTGTTTATGGAAGAGGAGAAGAAGTGCGTTTATAGAAGAGAGCATTTGATCACAATTTATCAAAGCATTCATCACACCCAACCAACTCGACTAGACATTTAGCTACCAAAATAATCACACTTAAACATCCATTTAATTCAACTAACTCAACCCAAAACATTTATTAGGAACGATTCAATTCACACCAGATTCATATTCAATTCAACTAACTCAACCTAAGCTATCATCAATGTCAACCTACTAAGCTAAAACTTTGAAACAACTTAAAAGTTCGAAAGTTATTAGATTTACCTCTGTTGCAACTGAAGTACTCTTCTTTGACGAACCTTCATGTGTCTTCAAGGATCCATCCATCTCGCAAACATTGACACAAAAAATTCACAACAAATTAGAGGAGACCGAACAAAAAAACGGAAGAGACAGAACAAATATACAGACTAAAGACACAATCAACAGAGACAAACCAACACAACAAACCAACCCAAAAAACATAGAAACAATAACGAGACAGACTCAACAGACACAAACAATCACAATCTAAGTCATGCATGCTTTGAAGGATTCGGACATGAAAAGATCAAAACAGTGGTTTACCTTTCGATTCAACCGAGAGAGAGGTTGATTGATTCTTTCTCCACGAGAGCCGTCGAGAGAGTGATAGATGGTTTAATCGTCCATCAAGAAAGAGAGGAGGAGTCTTCGAGAGATCACCGAGAGCCGCCGAGAGAGACACCGAATGAGAGGTAGAGTTGTCGACGAAAGCCACCAGAGAGACGCGGAGTCGTCGAGGAAAGACACCGATACAGACGCGGAGTCGTCGACGAAACCCACCGAGCCAGAGGCGGACTTCTGGAGGAAACCCACCGAGACAGAGACAGAGGCAACGAAGAAACCCACCGCGACAGACGTCGATTGATTCACCGTCGAATGGAGATCAAGGAGACGTCGATTCGCCGATTGATTCATACGTGAAGGAGAGATCAATCACGAAGTTTCAACATTGAAAAGGTTTCCTTTCACCCATCGACGAGAGAGAGAGATAGAGAAGACCGAAAGAAAGCGTGAATGTATGACGCGTGTCTTGAAGGCACGTTACTTCAAGTACTTAATTAAGCCCGGCTCGCTTGCGTGATTTTCCTTTTTTTCTGTCGATTGGCAACTTCAAGTAGCGGCGTTGATGGTGCTCAAGCTTGACATTAAAAAAAATCGCGTAATCGAAGAATAGTAAATCGCGTGCGCGTTGTTTCTTCGCTTCTTCTCTCTCTCGATGGGTGAAACTTCGATGTTGAAACCGTGATCTCTCCTTCGCGTATGAATCGCGAATCGCTCTCCGATCGACAATCATCGGCGTCTTCGCGGCTCTTCTCTTCCGGTCATCTGTTTCTCGACCTCGGTCTGCTCATGACTCATCGACCGTGATCTCTTCGGCGACTTTATCTCCATCTTCAAAGATGATGATAATTGTCAATGTTGAGGTATTGTTTGATCTTTTTGGGTTGGTTTGTGTTGGTTTGTCTATGTTGATTGTGTCTTTAGTCTGTATTTGTTGTCTCTTCCGTTTTTGTTCGGTCTCCTCTAATTTGTTGTGAATTTTGTGTCAATGTTTGAGATGGATGGATCCTTGAAGACACATGAAGGTTCAAAGAAGAGTACTTCAATAACAGAGGTAAATCTAATAACCGAACTTTTAAGTTGTTGAGTTGATTGATGAATTGGATGATGTTGAATGATGAATCTGTGTGAATTGGTTAATAAATGTTTTGGGTTGAGTTAGTTGAATTAAATGGATGTTTAAGTGTGATTATTTTGGTAGCTAAATGTCTAGTCGAGTTGGTTGGGTGTGATGAATGCTTTGATAAATTGTGATCAAATGCTCTGCTTCTTTCTCTCTTCTATAAACGCACTTCTTCTCCTCTTCCATAAACACATTCCTTCTCCTCTTCCATCTCTGAAACCGTCCTCCCTTTCTTTTTTTTTCAACATCTTCCATCTTTCTTCTCTGACATTGAGATATGGATTCTAATCCATATCTTAATTATTCTGACCTTCTTCAAAGTCAACATGATGTTAGCTTCGGTTATGAACCTTCTTCTATTCCTCTTTCTGGCAGTCAAGCTACTGACGGGTGTAACCTCGAACAAGACACTGCTGCAGAGCGTAAAGAAAGATCTACAGATGATCTCGTGCTCATAAGCTCGTGGTTAAACACGAGCAAAGTTGAATGAGCAAAAGTCTGGTGCTTCTGGCGTGCGTATTTTAGTCCTAAGCTGGCAGGCTGCGAGAAAAGGGAGGCAAGCCACTGTAAGGCAAGGTGGCACAAGATAAATGATTTAGTATGTAAATTTTGTGGGGCGTATGAATCTGCAACCCGGGTGAAAACTAGTGGTCAAAACGATACTGATGTTCTCAATCAAGCACATGAGATATTCTTAAACAACCATCACAAGAAATTCACACTAGAACACGTGGAAGGAGTTGAGAAATGATCAGAAGTGGTGTGACCTGTCAAAATGATGGAAGCTGTAGAAGGAGGAAATGTGATGACGGCAGCCATTCAGCAACTTCTCATGCTTATGAAACGGATGGTGGTGAAGATGAACAAGGAAGCCAACGTCCCGGTGTTAAGGCATCAAAAGGCGTGGAGGAAGGAGGTGTGTGTCTTTCAAAGTATGTGGAGCATCAAGAAGTAGGATTTGGTAATCAAAGAAAGACTGACCTTGATAGTTTAATTGCTAAGCAAGGACCCTTACCTGAATACGAAGAAGCTCTGAAGAAGAAGCTGATTAATGAGTTATTGTCTGATTAGTTTAACTTATGTTGCTTGTTGTTAAATTTCTGTTTCTGTTGCTTTCTGTTTCTTAATGTTTCTGTTTCGTGTTGCTTAAGTTTCTGAGCCTTGTAGTTTAACTTTAAGGTTATGATAATATAAAAGCTTGTTTCTGTTTCTGTTTCTGTTTCTGTTGAAAATTCACTGTCTTGTGTTCTAGAGCATTAATAACAGACTTGTGTTTCTCATTCTTGTTGTTTCAGGTGGTGAAGTGGAGTGGAGCATTCACGGGTGTACAAGAGTCTTATGATGTTGGAGTCTTGTGATATTAGTCTCACGGGTGTTTGTGATGTTGGAGTCTTGTGAGGTTAGAAAATTGGGTGTACAAGAGTGACAGAGAGTCATTGTCTTGTGATGTTATAAATGTTGGAGTCTTATGATATTAGTCTCACGGGTGTTTGTGATGTTGGAGTCTTGTGAGGTTAGAAAATTGGGTGTACAAGAGTGACAGAGAGAATCATTGTCTTGTGGAGTCTCACTGGTGTACAAGAGTGACAGAGAATCATTGACTTGTGATGTTGGAGTATTGTGAATGTCTTGCTCACGGGTGCACAACAATTGTCTATATATATTTGCATAACAATTTCAAAGCAATTCACAATCTATCTCTTATCTTGTCTATATATATTTCCATACTTGTCTTTCTCTCTTCAAACTCATCGAACCAATCTCCATAATCACAAAGTCAATCTCAATTTCATTTTATTCACAATCTCATTCTCTTATCAAAGCAATTCACAATCTCATTCTCTTATCACAATCTCATTTTATTCACAATCTCATTCTCTTATCAAAGCAATTCACAATCTAATTCTCTTTTATTCAAAGCCTTTCACATATATGGCATCTTCTTCTCATAACAATTTTGAAGAAGTAGATGATGAAAGTTTTGATCAATATTTTGATCAATATTTTGATCAACATTTTGATCAAGCTTTCGAGAATTTTGCCGTTAATAATGGTAATCAAGGAGAAGAAAGGAAAAGAAGAAAAAAAAGAATTCATATAGAAAGAAATCGTGAAGAAGGAGATTTACGTTTATGGAATGATTATTTCAGTGAAACTCCAACATACCCTGATAATCTATTCCGACGACGTTTTAGAATGAACAAGCCATTGTTCGTACATATCGTTGATCGACTCTCCAATGAAGTTGATTTTTCCGACAAAAGAGAGATGCTCTCGGAAGACTTAGTCTCTCTCCACTTCAAAAGTGTACAGCAGCCATTCGTCTCTTGGCATATGGTAGCGCTGCTGATACTGTTGATGAATACCTCGCTCGGTCAAACGACAACTTCGAGAATTTTGTGGAAGGAATAATTTACTTGTTCGGCGATGAGTACCTAAGAAGACCAACAGCGGATGATCTTCAACGTCTACTTATTGGAGAGGTTCGTGGATTTCCGGGATGATAGGAAGCATCGATGCATTGGGAGTGGAAGAATTGTCCCACCGCTTGGAAAGGGCAATATTCTCGTGGTTCGAGTAAACCAACAATCGCTTTGAGGCGGTTGCTTCATATGATCTCTGGATATGGCATGCATTTTTGGACCTCCAGGTACCTTAAATGATATCAATGTTCTTGAGCGCTCACCTGTTTTTGATGACATAATAAACGGTCAAGCTCCGCAAGTCACTTACTCCGTCAACGGCCATGCGTATAATTTGGCTTACTATCTCACTGATGGTATTTATCCGAAATGGGCTACTTTTATCCAATCTATTCCATTACCACAAGGTCCGAAAGCAGTTTTATTTGCTCAACGTCAAGAAGCTGTCCGAAAAGATGTTGAGCGTGCTTTTGGAGTCTTGCAAGCTCGCTTTGCCATTGTTAAAGGTCCATCACTTTTTTGGGATAAAGTCAAAATTGGGAAGATTATGAGAGCATGTATCATACTCCATAATATGATTGTAGAAGACGAACGAGATGGATACATTCACCATAATGTGGTTGTAGAAGACGAACGAGATGAATACATTCAATATGATGTTTCAGGATTTCAAGGAGGAGAAAACACCGGAAGTTCACATGTGGATCTCACTTATTTTACGGATATGCCTACAAATATTGCAAATCAGATGGGTGTTCGGACTAGAATTCGTGATAGACAAATGCATCAACAACTGAAAGCTGATTTGGTCGAACATATATGGCATAAATTTGGACGTAATCAAGACAACAACTGAGTTCGGATACTACTTTCAAATTATTCTCGTTTATTTTACTCAACTTTGTTTTTATGTTTTTATTTAAAATTCTATGTTTAAAATGTTTTCTTTTATAATATTTTGTTTAATAAATAAAATTTATCTTTAATAAAAAAAGTTTTAATTTTTTTTTAAAACCCCAACATAAGCAACTCCCATTGGAGCACCAAAATGTTAGGGGTTCTTAGCGTCGGTTCTTAAATCACTTTTGCAACTTAAAATTATTAAAATATATCTAAGTACCCTTAATTGAGTTGTTGGGTTAATGATGCTCTTAAGTAACGCCCTAAGTAACGGCGTTGATGGTGCTCTTAGAACTCAGGTTTAGATTAAAACGACGTCGTTTAAGGATTTGTCAAAAACATTGTTGTTTTGGATTTAATGGATATGAACAACGATTTAAAAGTTAAATTTGGTTGGGATCTTTTTAACTTGGTTAACGAAAGTTTAAGATTTGAATGGTTACAAAAGAAATGTTGGAGATTCAACCACGCTTGAACCACCGACCTCAACTATTATTTGGGAACACATCACTAACTTGGCTAGTTACCTTTCATCTTATATTTTTTATCCACACATTTATAGATGCAATTGGTTTTGTAAATTTAATAAATTATAATTAAATTAGTTTAAATAATTTACCAATAAATTAGTTTTGGTACATTAATAAATAAATTAGTTTTGTACTTTGATAACTAAACTAGTTTGGTGTTTTAAAATAATAATATAAAAATAATTTTTTTAGTTTAATAAAGATAAAGCAATAATTTTAAAATATTAACCAAAAGTTTTAAAAGGACTACAGATGTTATTTTAATCCTTTTATTTGAAAGTTTTATAACAAATATATTCCTTTTTCAATTCAAAATTAATTTATTTATTCATTTATTAAAATAATTAGTTCTCTTAATTTCAAAAATATTTTAATTATAAAATAATAATTTTTGGTAATTCCAAAATTAGTTTATTTATTACATTACAAAACTAATCTATTTATTAAATTATTGAAATTACGGAACCATTTGCATATATAAATGTGTGCCTGTGTGGGTAAAGAATAAACAATCAAAGGCTAACTAGCCAAGTTGGTAATGTGAGGCCGAGCGATTTTGAGGTGGGCGGTCCAAGCCTTGGTTGATATCTTACAATTTAGGTTTAAATTAAAATGATGTTGTTTTAGAGTTTGTCAAAACGTCGTTATTTTAGATTTAATGGATATGAATAATGATTTAAAATTTGAATTTTGTTGGGCTCTTTTTTTTTACTTAGTTAACAAAAGTGTAAGATTTAATGGGACAAATTAAAGTTGAGATTAAAATGGCTTAATTTAATGTGAGAGCTTTTATTGCCAATATTTGATAGTTGAAGATTTAATTGGTTAACGAAAGTTTAAGATTTGAATGGGAACAAACGAAATATTGGGTATTTAAATGGCCTAAGTAAAAGATGAGGATTTTAATCGCCAAAATTTGATAGTTCAAGATTTAATTAGCATATTCCTATAATATATACCCTTTCAAAACAACTTTTTAGTCAGATGCATTTTTTGTTTCACTAGAAATCTGAATATCATAATAAATTTTTTGTATATCATGTCTAATGATATTCATATACTTATAAAAAAAATTTAGGATTCATCTTTTTGGAAAAATCACTGATCGTTACGAATCTAGCTCCGTCAATACTTGGTTTAACTTCTGGTTAAAACTAAATTGCTACTGCCTGAGAATATAGTTAATCAATATATTTATTGATAAAAAGTTCTCTACAAATATAACAATTAAAAAATGTTGTTAAGAAACATATATGAAAATATAATCAAAAGCACTAATAATATTTGATGTTCTAATCAGTAGTAGAATTATCTCTTTATTTACAAATTATATTTGCTTTTGTTTCTTTGTTTGTATGTGTGAATCAATCTTTCTTTTAATTGAAACAGCGGAATACAAGAAGGGTAGTCTTACAGAATGGTTTTTTACATCGGAGAGGACCAAGATTAAAAGAAACGGAAAGAAACTAAAACTTGGTGATCACAATGGAGGATACTAAAGCAAAACAAGGCATAGTTGGCTACAAAACACTCTCAGTTACTACGTTGGGAAACAACCATACGGAGCAAGACTGTATATATGGTTTCTTGTTTCCAAGTTATTCAGTTTGTGATCCCTTATATTATAAAGTACAAGTCACTTGACCAATAAAAATCTGACACATGTCATTGTGATTTTTAAAACAAAAAAATAAAGTAATTTCTTGATTTTCAATTTTTTGGAACTATATATATAAAAAACTGAATTCCTAAATTTTCTCATGTCATTGCAACCACGTTCAAAATTCTTTAAAAACTGTCATTAGTAATTTAAAAATGAAGTCGCGACTCAAACTGTTTAACTCTTATATAAATTCAAACAACTTATTTATTCTCTTTATCTATTCCCTTTACCATTGTTTCCAATTCTTCATCTTTTTCTTCTTGTGTGTTTGAGTATATTCAAAAAAAATATATACAAGTTTCTATTTCAGATTTAACTTTATTTCATTTTCAGTTCAGTATTCTCTCATTCCTTTTAATTCTTTCGGTATGATTAAGGTTGAAGATGGTATTTGCATATACTTATGTTTCAAAGCTTTCTTCAAAAGAAAGAAAAAAACAGAATTTTGTCAACATTTTTTTTGTATATTTGTATCTGCTAATACAAATTGAGTATTTACTAATCGGTTTGTTATGGTTTAACTATTTTACAAATGTTTTTTATAAAAGAATATATTCAACTAACTATTATTTGTTTTATCCTTCAATTTCAAGGTTCGTGATGATTAAAGAAGAGGTGATGGAAAAGAAACCCAAAAATGTAAGTTCAACCAAAAAAGTTGCTTCCAAACATTTATCTATTTTGGAAAAACTCATAATAATTGTAATTGTTTTACCCTTCTAAATGTTTTGTTTCAACTGTAACACATAATTTCAGGGCTCCATTTTATCCAGCTACAAAATGTGACTAAACTAATATTTAGTTTTGATAAAAAAAAACACTAGAAGATGTCAAAAAAAACACTAGAATTTGATTAAACCAAATAATATAAATGCAAACAAAGCTGGCCCGTGCATAGCACGGGGTGGATATACTAGTAGTTTTATACTTTGTTAACCTTGTTTTGTTTTTTTTTTTAATTTATCCGAGTCCAACGGCAAAAAAGAACATGAAAGGAGAAGACGTTGTTCAACAGCAACTGCAACTGCAACTCTGCAACCGCAGTTTTATCCAACTCCAACCCCATTGCTTTCACACCAACCGCAGCTCCAATTTTGCCAACCGAACTCGACTCACATCAACCGGGACGTCATGATATTGCGTATCAAGAACCGCTCCAACCACATCCTTTTAATACTATCTATCATCATAAATCGCAACGTAGTAATACTGAGTCTGAGTATCAAGAAACGCACCAACCACAGCCTCTTAATACTATCCTTAACATACCAATATACCTAAACAATATAAACCATTGATCATTAAGATTTCAATGTGAGACTATTAAAATTTTTTAGTAATTTATAGTCCTTTTACAAAAATTAAAATATAACAAATAAGAAAAAAATCTAAATTTTTATTATATGGTTAATGTAATTTTAATTTATTTAAATAGTATAAAATTAAATAAAGGGAACAAGGATACAAAAATTGTAATAAATCTTTATAATTCAAATTAAGTAATTATCATATTTATATTTTAATCACTTTAAGTAATTCAGAAGATTTTATTTAAGAAAATATGGAAGAATCTTTTTGGTATATTACTAAATTACTTCTATGGTTTGTTTATAAAGTATAGTATAAGTTTAGATGGACTCATCTATTTCTCTAAATATTCTAAAAGTCAGTCTAGTGATGACGTATGACATAACTCACATATTGTAATGATTCTCAATTAGTGTATAAGAGATAGAAGAGAATGCATATGTTTTTGGTAAGTAATTTATGGAAATTGAGTCAATTTAATTCTTTACAACATTGCCATTTATTACATTTATAAATACAAAATCCTATCGATAAATAAATCAGTTAAACAAACCATCAGTAATAAGTAAATTCTTTAAAATCAGTATAGCAAGAACAAGAAATATGAATAATCAGCCTCAGAAACAAAATGGTAAGGCACATGTGCAGGAGCAGCAGCAAAAACAGCATGGTAAGGCACAGATGCAGAAGCAGCAGCAAAAACAATAACAAGATCTTCCTCGTCCTTCTCTATTCGACAAGTTGTCTGCAATTTTTTATCCTCCAAAGCAAGAAACCTCAAGACTTGGTGGTGGTTCCACTGGATATCACTCTCTTAAGTCCAACATGTTCTCAGGAGAGTCGAGCAATACTGGTTTATTAGAAGAGATCGTGAAGGAAAGAATGAAAGTGAAGAAAAACATTTGATTATCTATGTAATTGGGGTGGAATTTTCGGTTTTTACCTTTTCATTATAAATAAATAAATAAGATGACATTTGTAATATCATGAGCTTTTGATTATCTATCATGAAAATGTTGTTTACCTTTTCATTATAAGAAATTAAGATGACATTTATAATATCATGAGTTTTTATTATATATTGTAACAATTCCATCTTCAAACATTATTTAATCTAGTTTTGGTTGATTAATACCTAGTTGAGAATCTCATATAATTTTTCATGGAGGTTGGAATTCCGTTATGAGGGTTAAACAGCCACGTCGAGATCCTCGATTATTAAGTATTTTATTAACAACAAAAACAATGAGCCAACTTCATTATTTAATACATTGCCATTTCTTACATTAATAAATACAACAGACTAAACCCTATGATTAACCAAATGGTTAAACAAACTATAAGTAATCATTATAGCAAAAAAACACGATTGGTGAATACTTAGCCAAAAAAACAACATGGTAAGGCGCAGGAGCAGTAGCAAAAACAACAGGATCTTCCTCGTCCTTCTCTACTCGATGAGTTGTCTGCAAATTTTCATCCTCCAGAGCAAGAAACGTTAAGACTTGGTGGTGGTTCCACTGGATATCACTCTCACAAGTCTAATGTGTTCTCAAGAGGATCGAGAAATACCGGTTTATTAGAAGAGATCATGAAGGAAGGGAGGAAAGAGAAGAACAATTTGATTATCTATTTAATTTGGGTGGAATAATTTGTTTTACATTCATCATAAAAAAGTAAGATGACATTTGTAATGCATATCATGAGCTTTTGATTATCTGTTATAAAAGTGTGTATTGAAACAATATTTAATTCAGTTTTAGTTAATTGATTAACCTAGTTGAGAATCTCGTATATTTTGTCATCGAGGTTGGAATTCCATTATGAGAGTTAAAAAGCTACATTGAGATCCTCGATCATTATAAACTTTATCTATGCGTTTGATCTTTTGAGACATCTTTGCTTGAAATAATGGAGATTTTACATTGGTCTAAAAGAAACAAGGACAAAGGAATAAGAAAATATCTTGAAACAAAGTTTCTTATCTACAGCTAAATTTTTTTACAAAACCAAACCCTTTAAAAAGAAGAAGCAGATTCATAAACTAAAACAGAACTAATACAATATAACTTAAAACGAAAGAATACCTTACTAAGATGCATTTTTTTTACGTCCAGGTCTTTGGAATGAGATTTACTGTTTTAGCCTAAAAGCCTCAAAACAACATGGTAAGGCACATGTGCAGGAGCAGCAGCAAAAAAAACAACAAGATCTTCCTCATCTTTCTCCATTCGACGAGCTGTCTGCAATTTTTCATCCTCCAAAGAAAGAAACCTCTCCCAAGTCCAATATGCTCTCGGGAGGGCCGAGCAATATCGGTTTATAGGAAGAGATTGGTGAAAAAACCATTTGATTGTCAATGTAATTTGGGTGTAATTGTTGTTTTTAACTTTACATTATAAATAAATAAATAAATGAGATGACATTTGTAATATCATTTATCTATCATAAAAATTTTGTTTTTACCTTTTTGTTATAAGAAATTAAGATGACCTTTGTAATATCATGATTTTGATTATCTATCGTAATAATTCCATCTTTTTTTGTAACAGTTCCATCTTCAAACAACAATTAATCTAGTTTCTGTTGATTAATTAACCTAGTTGAGAATCTCGTTTATTTTTTCATCGAGGTTGGAATTCAGATATAAGGATTAAAATGCCACGTCAAGATCCTTGATTATTAAGTAGTTTATAAAACAAAGACAATGAGTCAACTTGATTATTTCATACATTGCCATTTCTTACATTAATAAATACAACAGATTAAAAGCCTATCATTAACCAAATTTTTCAACAAAACTGGAGCAGTAATTAATGAAGTTTAAGTAATCAGCGTAGCAAAGAACAAGAAAGATGAATACTCAGCCAAACAAACCAATATGGTAAGGCGCAGGAAAAGCAGCAAAAAGAACAACAAGATCTTCCTTGTCTTGTTCCATTCGATGACTTGTGTGCAATTTTCATCCTCCACAAAGAAACCTCAAGACTTGGTGGAAGTTCCACTGGAGATCACTCTCTCAAGTCCAATATTCACAATAAGGTCAAGCAATACCGGTTTATTAGAAGCGATCATGAAGGAAAGGAAGAGAGGGAAGGAAAAAATTTAATTATTGGTTTTACATTTCCATTATAAATAAATAAGATGACATTTGTAATATATATCATGAGATTTTGATTATATATTATAAAATTGTGTTTTGAAACAATATTTAATTGTGCACAAAAAACAATATTTAGTTCAGTTTCAGCTAATTAATGAACCTAGTTGAGGAACTCGTATATTTTGTCATCGAGGTTGGAATTATGTTAGGATATGAGAGTAAAAAAGCTACATCGAGATCCTCGACTATTATAAATGTTATTTATGCGTTTCCACTTTCTGGGACGTTTTTGATTGAAACTTAAAAAAGAGTTTTACAATAGGCTAAAAAGAAACAAGGCCAACAGAATAACAAAATATCTTTGGAAACAAAGGCAGTGTAAAATTGTTTTTTGTACAGCTAAATTTTATCCAAAAACAAAACTCTGCCTTTTTTGTTTTTTCACTACTGTCTTAATATGAGAGAAATTAAATTTAAGAATACCATACTAAAATGCAATTTTTGACACTTCCCAACCTCAGGAATGAGATTTATTGTTGTTGCCTAAAATAACTAAAGCGTTTTCATTTGTGTGAATTTTATTTCTCTTATCACATTTTTCAGTATATCAAAATAAGTTTTTAAAGTATCTTTTTGTACAAATTTGGAGTTTATGCCAAAAAAAACTAAAGGAAGAATATTGTTTTGTCTGGGAGTTGGAACATGTATATGAGGTTCCAGACTTAGACCATTTTCTCTATTTTAGAGTATATATTTTCACAAATAGAGTATAGTTTATATCTTATTAAAAATAAAATATGATTACAAATGACGTTCCTCGGATTGTTGTTAGCTTGTACTTATCAGGGTCTGGTCAAAGAAGGAGCGCGTATTCAGATGATGAGTTCACAGTTTTATCTAAGCCCCAACGTTAAACACTATGGTCAGCTTTTATGTTGGATATTGCAGCATGATAGACTTTCAACTATGAGTACACCTCGCTAGGTTGGGACTGAGTGCTTATACTCAAGTGTGATAAATAGTTTCAGGTTCCAAGTTCTACATGGTTTACTCTCTTTCTTTGATTGAAGTATATATATTTATATATTTAGCTTTAGTTTAGATAATTAGAGAATGAATCTATTAAGGAAAAATTTCCTTTCTTTCTTTTTACAACCGTATCAAGATATAATATTTGAAAAAAAATCTATAATCAGATTAGAATGTAACAAAACAAACAAAATTTTAATTTTAATAAAGGGACCATATCCATTCACACGTATTTAACATCCATATAAAGAAACAGAGTGAGGGAGCTCTGAAAAATAATCAAGTTTTCCTTGATAAAAGTGATAATACTTAAAGTTGCTACTCTAAACCGCTCCGTGAAGATGACTCCTCAGAGTAACAACCAGAGAAACGCAACAACCCTCACCAAAATACAACTCCGACATGCAGTCCTCTTCATCTTTAACTTATCCACCAGGTTTAAGGTTTGTACCAACGGACGCAGAACTAATCTATTATTACTTGAAACCCTTCTCACGAGACAACAACAAATCATGGCCCAATCTTCCCATTCATCATGCGAACATCTACGAGTCGAATCCACAACAACTTTCAGGTATGTCTTATAGTCCAATGTCTTACATAGTATCATATTATAACCCGTCGTACTAGTAAGAAGTAAACCCGTCAATACTTGGTTTAACTTTCGGTAAAACCTAAATTGCTACTGCTTGAGAATATAGTTAATCAAGATATTTGTTGATAAAAAGTTCATAAGCAATCATAAAAATTCTACAAATATAACTATTATAAATTATTGTTACGATATAGAAAAAAATCTATGAAAATTTTAATCAGAAAACACTATTTATATTTGATGTTGAATCAGTAGTTGAGTTATCTCTTTATTTGCAAATTAAAGTTGCTTTTTGTTTCTTTGTTTGGATGAATGAATCAATCTTTCTTTTGATTTGAAACAGCGGAATACAAAAAGGGTAATCTTACGGAATGGTTCTTTATATCTGAGAGGACAAAGATTAAAAGAAACGGCACGAAACAAAAACGTGGTGATCACAACGGAGGATACTGGCATGCAAAAGCACTTACCAAGAAGATTAAAGCTAAAGAAGGCATAGTTGGCTACAAAACCACACTCAATTACTACAATGGGAAACAACCAAACGGAGTAAGAACGAACTGGTTAATGCAAGAATACCGTGGCTTGAGTCTTCTGATCATAACAATCTGGTATGTATGGTTTCTTGTTTCCCAAGTTATTCAGCTTGTGATAGTTTTGTATTTTGTTAACCTTGTCTTGTTTTTTGGTTTGTGTATGAAGGTGGATTATGCTATATGTAAGATTTATCTGAGACCATCGGCAAAAGAACATGAATGAAGAAGCGTTGAAGATTTAGAAGAGGATGTTGTGCAGCCATGTAATGTTGAGAATCAGCAACCGCAACCGCAGTTTTGGCCAACCTAAAGGGATTCGCACCAACCGCAACCGCAGCCGCAGTTTTGGCCAACCGAACTGGATTCACATCAACGCTCATGATATTGCGTATCAAGAACCCCTCCAACCACAGCCTCTTAATACTATATATCATCATCAATCGCAACGTCATAATACTGAGTCTGAGTATCAAGAACCGCACCAAACTCAGCCTCTTAATACTATCCATTATCATCAATCGCAAGCGTCTTGATATTGGGTATGAAGAACCGCATCAACCACAGCCTCTTGTTACTAACCATCATCATCCATCGCGACGTCATGATAGTGCCTATCAAGAATCCCACCAATCACAGCCTCTTGATATTATCGTTCATCATCAATCGCATCAAGTGCATTTTTGGCAAGCAACACTTGGGTCACATCAAACGCAGCCTCATGATCTTGAGTATCATGAACTGCAGCCTCTTGATCAGCTCCCACAGTTTTGGCCAGCCCCTTTGGATTCTTGTCCACCGCATTGTCATGATATTCAGTACCCACAACCACAGCTTCTTGATGCTATTGAGTATCAATACCTGTATCAATCAGGTCCATTAACAACGTATGATGAAGACGTGATTGAGTCTTCTACTCAAGACAAGTCAAACGGTGATATCAAAAAGGTATATATGCATGTTAAATAGGGTTCGTAAGCTGTCAAGATTGTGGAGTCCTGAACTTAAATTCTTGATTTTTTGTGTAATAATAGGTGGATCATGCTCTGTGCACGAATTTGACGCCAATGGGAATCAAGAGAAAACCAGAGGAAGAAGAGAATGAGACGAGGAAGAAGAAGAAACAAGAAGAAGGCGTTGAAGCATTGAAAGAGGAGCTTAAGCAGCCAATCAACTCTCATCAGAACTCAGACGATGATGATTCTTTTTTTACTGGCTTCGTTGATACACACCTACTAGATATAGACATAGAGTCCATCTATAACTGTTGTTTGGATAAATCTTTAGAGAAGGACTGAAGAACATTACACACTCATCTCATCTGTCTATGGGAAATGTGCTCAGTTCTTTCTGCTTTTGTTAACTCTTTTGATAACAATAGTTTATTTATGGGGTTTGATAACAGTAGTCGTGACACGTGAGAAAAACATTAGCTTTCACTGTCATTTTTTTAACACTCCTTCATTTTATTCTAATAGAATTCCATGACCATACTTATCTTACAAAGTATGTCATTAAGCACACACTTATGTCATAATGTCATTAAGCACACACTTATGTATGAACAAGTTTTTCTTTTGTTACAAATATGTTTTCCCTTCAACTTTTAATTGCTTTCACTTTTTCTTAAACCAATTCTTAAACTTTATATTTTACATATTAAAAAAGTCTTCCCGAAGTCTTATCATTGTCGCAAGAAGTCTGCGTGAGTTACTTTTGCAATCGAAAATAATAGTAAAACATTTAATATTAATGAGAAGAGAAGTCTTCTAGAATAAGACTTCTTTAGAAGTCTTCTCAAAATTTATTCCAGGTTTTAGTCAAACCTTTGGTTAAGAGAAAAGACATCTTTAGAAATCTTCCGATGGAGGACTTCTCTAGAAGTCTTCTCTGGAAAAGTCAAATATAGTCAATTGCAAAAGTATCCCAAGTAGACTTTCGGGAAGACTTCTACAGAAGTCTGCCCAGAGAAGACTTCCCAGAGAAGACTTCCCGAGAAATCTTCTATAAAAAGTCAAATTTCTGACGAACTTTGGTCAGTTACAAAACTAACCTGTTTATCCGTGAAGACTTCTAGAGAAGTCTTCTTTGGCATTTTCGAAAAAAAATTTAAATTCAAAAGTAAGCCAATATTTACAAATGAAGACTTCTCAAGATGTCTTCTGTAGAGTAGACTTCTTAAGAAGTCTTCATTCGTAAATTTGCAATTGCAAAAATGACCTAAATACGTCAATCTTTATTAACTTCAATTTTCTCCAAACTTATAATGAATTTTTAATATTTTCTGATTAATTCATGTTTGTTAGTCAATATTATGACTCATGAGTGGAATTCATAACTTAATTTGTGATAATTATGAGGTTACAAACATTCATGTTTATTACTGTTTCTAGCTAATCCGAGAAGACTTCTCATGAAGTCTTCTATATATGTTTTTATAAAATTTGTATTTTCAAGAGTACTAAGTAACATCAAGAAATGTATTTTTTTTTTCAAAAGTGTCAAGTAACTTCAAGAATATCAAGTCATGTGGTTTAATGTGTTTTCTTAGATCATAAAATATACTTTTAAACTTTCATGAAAATTAAAATTTCAACTTTCACTTAAAATTTAAGTTTCCCGCTTAAAACTTTCAGCTTAAATTTTAGTTTCCCGCTTAATCTCCATAAGTCTTCCGAGAAGACTTATAGAGACTTAACTTGTTCTCTCATTAGTTTTAAAAGAATTATCTCAAGAATTGTTCTGTTATTGATAATGCTAAAGGTTAAGACTTCCCTTAAGACTTTTAGTTAAGTCTTCCGAAAATTCTTCTAGTGAGACTTATGTATTGTTTGTTCTTTTATGAATCTGACTAATTTTTTGTGTTGTTGTGTTTTGTTATGAATGGGTAGAATTAAAAAATTTCTCGGTGGGTTGTATCAATAAGTTCAATAATGTCAAGTACTTTTCGCAAAACATGAACATTTTTATCATATTCTTTTGATTATCATCTCTTCATGTCTACAATAGCACTTGTATTATTATTATTTGTTGGATTAAAAGTTTTAATAATTCTCACATAATCATTAATCTTCTTTCTTTAGTATATTTGGTAAAATATAACAATCTGACAATACCAAATATGGTTTATTGAGGATATCTAGCACAATATCTTAATACATAGAAATATTTTATATGAGGTCAGAAGACAATGATGATTGTTCCATTAGTTGCTTCGAATGCAAACAAAATATAACAATCTGACAATACCAAATATGGTTTATAGAGGATATCTAGAACAATATCTTAATACATAGAAATATTTTGTATGAGGGGAGAAGACAATGATGATTGTTCCATTAGTTGCCTCCTCTGTGAATGGCTGTTCCTCTCAATCAAAGTTGAAGGTGCTCAAGCACACTGGTTCATCAGTGATGTCGTGCATCTCTCTAAGATATTGATGATTAAGCGCTTTTTCACGTTTGGGAATACCACAATGAAAGATTGGGGACCATGATAAGGAAGTACCTTAAGTATAACTTAGAATTTTCACTCAATGATCCAAGTTATACCTCTCCATCAGAGGAAGAACTTGGATCATTGAGTTAAAATTCTAAGTTTAACTCTCATCATCCCCTTTTCTTTTTGTAGAATAATATGGAAGAACTCTCAAAGAGATTTAGAGAACTTTGAGTAGAACACTCTTTCTTTCTTTAAGAAAACTCTCTTATTATTTCACTTGTTCAATTTCTTGTGCTGTTACAAATGAGAGAGAGAGAGCTATTTATAGGCTCCAAAAGTAAAAATATCTTACAAACTTTATCTTAATCTCTAGAACTCTCTACTACAATATCTAGATTTTTTCTACTAATACTTATCCAAAAGAGCTCTCTAGAACATTTGAGGAGGTGATGATCTTTTATGATTTTTCTAGAGATTCTAGAACTTAACTTAACTTTGGATTTAGCCCAATAAGATTATTGGAACCATGATTAAGCATAGCCCAAAATTAAGTTTAACTTCAATATTCAGCCCTGAACCAGTAATAGTTAAGAAGGAACATTGACTTTGCATTGGAAGCAACTCATGGAACAATCATCATTGTCTTCTCAACTCATATAAGATATTTCAGTGTATTAAGATATTGTGGTAGATATCCTCCATAAGCGATATTTGGTATTATCAGATTGTTATATGTTACCAAATATACTAAAGAAAGAAAATTAATGATTATGTGGGAATAATAAAATATTTTTTAAAAATGTAATTATCACGTCATCAATTTTAGCAGCTAATAAATAGTACTGGTCATAATTTTGATATGGCAAACAAGTAAATTAATTTCACTATTTAATATTTAACTAAAACTACTTTTCATTCTCTCAAATAGTAGTTGTTGAATTCAAAAGTTTAAAGTGTAAACTTTTGCCAATTTGATGATTCAAAATGTGAATTTACAAATCTACCTAGACGTCAACATTTGTAACCAACCAAATTCAAATCGAAGCTGAAGTAATAGTAAACTGAACCCAAAATGAATTTGGATGCAAAATAGATCTTAGACAAAGTTACAAAATGTACCCCTCAACTCTGAATAATCTTTAGAAGGTTGAACCTGAAAAAGTCGATCCACCGACCGATAACCAAATACCAAAACCTAAATGTACAGGTTCACACCTTTTTACGGAGTATCCATAACCTGATTCAGAATGCTCAACAATTTTAACAACCGTGGCCTAATAGTGAAAACCCGAAATCATATCAATTACGATTTACAAGAACCGGATCTATTTGAAAGAGACGACTGAAACTTCTTTACCAAAATCTAAGCAAAGCAAGCAAACTTCTTTAACACTCGCCGCGTCACCGGCTCCTCCTTCTACTTACAGTTACCTTCCTGATCTCCTTCAAAAACTAAGACAAAGGTGAGACTAGGCCTGGGCATTTTAACCTGGACCGAAAACCGAACCGAACCGACCGAAATACCCGACCGAAACCGAACCGAAAATTTACAAGTATCTATTGGGTCCAAAATTTTTCTACCGAATGGACCGGACCGAAAGAACCGACCGAATAGATCCGGACCGAAACAAACCCGACCCGATAAGAACCGATTCAAACCCGACTTAAAACTTTAAAATATCTTTTATTAACAATCTTTGTCATTATTTTATAACATTTTAAGTAACATGAAGTTTGAAATGTAAAATATAGAATTAAAATGTTTTATTTTAACTATTAATAGTTTATTTTAAGTTATTTTGTAAAATTTTAGATATATATGATAAATTTTGACTAAATTCGATGGAATTTGAGTATTTCATCTATTTTTTATATCCTAAATACCCGAACCCGATCCGGACCCAACCCGAATCCAAGAATTATGAGTATTTTAATTATAGACCCGAACCAACCCGGACCCGACAAGACCCGACCCGGAACCGACCCGAAAAATTATGGGTACCTAAATGGGTATAAATTTCCAGGACCCGAAGGACCCGGACCCGACAAGATCCGACCCGAACCGACCCGAGGACCTGGATGCCCAGGCCTAGGTGAGACTTTTTTTTTAAGATTCCCTTTAAATCGAGTCTCTCAAAATCTCTGATTTGTTTTAAATCAAACGATTAGAGAGTTAGTCATTATCATTTGCAATGTACGAATTGAAAGTCCACACCTTTATGCACCTGTTGTTTGTTGGTTGTAGACCCTTTAGTTTCGATTTAGATGATTAGATAAATTTCAGATTTTTCTTCTCTTTTTTGTTTTAAAGTTTGCTTCTTTCTGTAAGTGGTTTCTGGAGCTGCTGAAGAAGATGCAGAGTGATGATTCGCGTGCCATGACTGAGATGAATGAACGAATGAAGAAGGTGTTTACTATTTCTAGCATTGTGAATTCAAAAATATTCATTTTACCCCATTGTGGTGAATGTTTGCTTGTCTGAAAGTTGTGTAGCTTTGTGTTCTCTTCGTAAAACTCTCAGAAGTGTATTGTTCTTGGAAATCTCACTAGCTAGTTTGATTGATTTTTTATATTGTTCTGTTTGCGCAGTGTGCAGAAGCGAAATATTCAGAAAGTTTTGTACCCTCCTGAGCTTGTTGAACAGCTGAAGAACAAAGATGATCAGATCAAAGCGTTGGAAAACGAAAATGCAATGATGTTGGCTGAATTGGCCGAAAGCCAAAGGTTAATGGCTGAGATAAAACAAAAGTTGGGGAATGACGTTCTCTAGATTTTTTTTGTTATTTAAAACTTTTAAAATTTAGATCTGTAACGAAATCTTTAATGTATTTTCTACTTTTTATGAATTTTCATTAGTTGTATTTTTATAAATATTTGGATTTTTTTTGGACAAAATAAATATCTTAAGAAATTCAATATTCTTCTGAAATTTGTTAAAATATATTTCAACAAAATAATGATCATCATATTATTTTCTGACAAAACATTGACCATTGGTGATTTCTTGAAAGTAATTACTGACATTCTGCGGATCATTATTGTTGGAAATGTTTTCGACAATTCTGGCTCGCTAGACATAATTCCGAGAATCATATGTTTGTCAAAATTTATTTTTATGGTGATTTCGGAAGAATTAGTAATAGGGAAATTGCATTGTATGACCATCAAAAAAATTATAATTCAGTAACTAACTGAAAAACAGTTGATCACAATATTCAACATATTTTGTATATTATTTGTCAAACTACCCTTTGTTGCAACCGTTTCTGTTTTTCTTTTTCTCTTTCTCTTTCCTGAATCTCCTTTTCTCTTTCATATCAATGAACACATAAACCTTGAACCATTCTAATTCAGTCAATTTTACATGTATATTCGACACCACCATGTATATTCAACTGGTAGGGTGATTGGGTGAAAGATTTAGGGTTTAGGGTTTAAATAGCAAAAAGCTAATTAACTTATACAATTTTTAGAGACTCTATACCATTCTTTTATAAATGAAAAAGTCACGAATGAAGTTTCCATCATTTTTTCTCATCATCTCATGTTCTGTGGTAATTTTTTTCCCTTTTCAAAAAACAATTACCACAAGATCACACGGCCGATGATCTACTACTGATTTAGTCCACGACATCATCTCTTTTTCCATCCACATATGCTCACCATCGACGTCATCTCATCTCTCTCTTTGACCGGCAACTTACAGCCACAAAGGATAATACCGGAAGAATCTGTGCAAATTTTTCATGAACTTAATTTATTCAAAAAGTGATGCTAGCTATATTCTTAATATATATTGAGAAATTGGTTATATGGAAAATTCTCCCTTAGTAACGTGTCCCAACAAATTTTTAATAGGATTTTATGTGGCTATCCGAATTGACGACGTGATCTAAACTCGTGATCCGGTTCTCGGGCATACGCATACGTGAAGGATTTATCCGGGCCGTCCAAGAAATCATTGACCAAGAACAAATCGACCAAATGCTAATTCAAAATCAAACCGACAATTTGAAAACTGAAGATTAAACCGGTCCAATTATATTATTGACCAACAATCAAGGCCAAACTGGACTTACCATCTTCAACATCCAAACCAATTCATTAAGCTGTCCAGGTTCATCCTCACCCATTCAAACAACTGGTCAGCCTCCATAGAGGAGGGACACGCTCCAAACCAAGGTAAGGAAATGATTTGAACTAGATGGTTGTCTTCATTTTCGCAGGTATAAAAAATTATATATTATATTTACAATTTAGTAATTTTGAATAATAACCATAATTATTAAAAATAAATTTTAAATTTTAAATATTGAAAATCAAAAGTATTGGTATTATATAATTTTAGTTGTATATTTATTTAATGGTTGTGTTACCAAACTAACCCATCAAAACATAACAACCCAACAAATTAACATATCACCATACATCTAGTCGATGGAAATTTAAAAAAAAACACACACACAGATAAAACATACATCACACCTCTATAATCCCTTATATACTAAAGCGCAAGTAAACGGCGAATCAAATACTGACATGTGACATTGGTTTAAAATTTAAATTTTAAAAATGTAAATACAAGAATGCAAATATAAAGATATTTTTAAAGAAACCGTTTATCTATTCAAATAACTGAATTGTATTACTTTTTTCAAAACTAGACAAAAGAAAAATCTATAATATCCCTTCCACTACTTCATGACCTCAAAATCTCTGAACCGTTAGCCTTTCTCTTTATATGACTTCTCTCACGAGTCATGATGCTATAAGAGATTCTTCTCAACATGCAATCGCTCCATTGAATCTTTCTATGAGAGTTTGATGAAATTCCAATTTCTAACAAGACAGATGAATGACTTCTAGCGATTGTATCAACACTGTCAAGAATACAGTTCTATTGGGTTGGCATAGTCTCTGGCCAAACAGCAGCACAACAATACTCTTCAAAAACGTCTTTTCAACATTGCCGGATGAAAGTTAAAATCCAGGTTAGTGAGACTTCACGTCTTTTCCTTTTCTTTTTCTCTTTTAATGTTGGCAAAAACTACATATTTATGCAATATTATGATAAAAAGGCAAACTTCATAAATTAGGTCAGTACCGTTTTAAAATTGACTAGATTTATTTCTCAATATGCTTGATAATGTTTATTGGTTATAGTGGTGATAATTTTAGAGAGGAAAGTAGGAAACTCACTTTAAGGATTTATAAGGCCCCCCTAATAAATTTAAGAAGCACCACAAGAGAAAAAAAATTGATAATAACTAGAATGACAAAATACAGAACTTAAATGGTAGATGAAACGAGAAGGAATCTCATGTCTACTTTCTAGATGAAGACCGATTTCATGTTAGTATTGTTTTATCTTTTCATTATAAATAAATATATGAGATGACATATTAAATATCATGATATTTTAATATCATTATATTTTGATATTATAAGAAATTAAGATGACCTTTGTAATATCATAAGCTTTTCATTAACTATCATAACAATTCCATCTTGAAACAATATTTAATCTAGTTTCAGTTGATTAATTAACCTAATTTAGAATCTAAGTAAATTATGTCATCGAAGTTAGAATTTCGTTATGAGGGTTAAAATGCCACGTTGTGATCTTTGATTATTAAGTAGTTTATAAAACAAAGACAATGAGTCAACCTAAATTTAATACATTGCCATTTCTTATATTAACAAATACAACAGACTAAATCATATCATTAACTAAAGTGTTAAACAAACCTGCAGTAGTAATTAATAAAGTCTAAGTAATCAGTATAGCAAAGAACAAGAAAGATGATTAATACTCAGCCAAAACAAAACATGGTAAGGCAGAAAAACAGCAAAAAACAACAAGAACTTCCTCATCCTTCTCCATTCGATGAGTTGTGTGCAATTTTCATCCTCCAAAGAAAGAAACCTCAAGAGTGGTGGTGGTTCCACTGGAGATCACTCTCTCAAGTCCAATGTATTCTCAGGATCAGGGTCGAGCAATACTGGTATATTAGAAGATATCATGAAGGAAGGGAAAAGGGAACAAGAACATTTGATTATCTCTGTAATTTGTGTTGAATATTATTGGTTTTACCTTATCATTATAAAAAAAAGATGACATTTGCAATATATATCATGATATTTTGATTATCTATTATAAAAATTGCGTTTTGAAACAATACTAATTCAGTTTCAGCTAATCAATTAACCTAGTTGAGAAACTTCGTCATCGAGGTTGGAATTCGTAATGAGAGTAAAAAGCTATGTCGAGATCCTCAATTATTATAAAGCGTTACTTATCGTTTCCACTTTCTGGCACGTTTTGATTGAAATTAAAAAAAAAGAGTTTTACAGTAGTCTAAAAAAGAAACAAGGCCCACAGAATAACAAAATATCTTTGGAAACAAAGCCAGGGTAAAATTTTTTTGTACAACTAAATTTTCTCCAAAACAAAACCCTAAAAAGGAAATTATAGGCATAAACCTAAAACATAATTAATATGAGATAAATTAAAATTTAAGAATACCATACTATAATGCAATTTTCGACATTCGGATCTTAGGAAAGAGATTTATTGTTGTCGCCTAAAACAAAGCGTTTTCATTTGTGTGGATTTTTTCTTTAGCACATTTTCAACATATTAAAATATTTAAAGTTTATAAAGTATCAATTTATAAATTTTGAGTTTATATATATACCAAAACACTAAAAGAAGAATTTTGTTTTGCCTGGGAGTTGGAACATGTAAATGAGGTTCCATAGACTTAGACCATCTACAATAATTTCCTCTATTTTAGAATATTTTCAAAAATATTGTTTACCTTATTAAAAATAAAATAAATATAATTACAAATCACGTTCCTCAGATTGTTGTTAGGTTGTAGTCACCAGGGTCTGGTCAAAGAAGGAGCTGAGCATTTTCAGATGATGAGTTCACAGTTTTATCTAAGCCCCAATAACGTTAAACACTTTGGTCAAAATGTATAAGATCGCTTCTTTATTTTTACATGAATATGTTTAGGAAGAAGAGATGAAAAAGGGAACTTGAAGCAGATACTGATAAACTGATGCGTGAGTATAGAGCTCAGCTAGATGCAGAAAGGGCCTTGAAACTCTCAAGGGGAGGAACTATTCTAGTGATAAGTCCCGAAGCGACTCTTCGACTAGCTTTGGCTTGACAAGAGGAGAGAGACCTATTAAGTCGGCACAAAATTCCAAGATATGGAATGGCATACCGTGGGAGGGAGAGGAAAGCGGTCGTGGCTGTGGATATCGTCCACCTAACTAGTTATTCTATTTCATTATCTTGCTGGTCTAGACTTAATGCTTGCCTATTAGGCAACAAAGTCACTAGCTAGCAATTTCTTGCTCTCAAAACTTTCTCAAACTCTATGGTTTTCTTAAAAGCCATACTTTGTATTTTGTTATGTTTTAAATAGAAAGCCCTTTGTCAAAAAAAGTCCCAGAAAGGTAGTATCGTCAACTTAACTCTGACAAAATATCTAAACCTTCTTTGTGAAGATCTTATTATTAACTGTTGTTCTCCAATGATCTCACAAATAACAAAGACAGAGATTTAAAAAGAAAAGAACCAAAAAGAGAAAGATGTTTACTGCCCTTAAAACAGATGGTGCCATGTCTTTTATAGCTTCTATTAACATTAACCATGTTGAGTTTGCAGCATTATTCATCCTCAGAGTCAAAATCTAGTAGCGATGAAGACAAATCGAGAAGATCAAGATCAAATTCTAGAAGATCAAAGAAGGAGAAGAAGCACAAGTCCAGCAGAGACAAACACTTTACCAAAGTAAAGAGGAAACCGATGGCCCTGTACCACTCTCTAGATTCTTTGGCAATCTAAAGAGTTAGACATTTACATGAACAAACATCGGTTAGATCTTCCTCAATCAAAATACTCAAATTAGAATATGATTGTTTTCTTCCTTGTATTATTATTATTTGTTGGATTGAAAGTTTTAATAATTCCCACATAATCATTAATCTTCTTTTGTTAGTATATTTGGTAAAATATAACAATCTTACAATACCAAATATGGTTTATTGAGGATATCTAGCACAATATCTTAATACATAGAAATATTTTATATAAGGTGAGAAGACAATGATTATTGTTCTATTAGTTGCTTCCAATGCAAACAAAATATAACAATCTGACAATACCAAATATGGTTTATAGAGGATATCTAGCATAATATCTTAATACATAGAAATATTTTATATGAGGTGAGAAGACAATGATAATTTTCCATTAGTTTCCTCCTCTGTGAATGGCTGTTCCTCTCAATCAAAGTTGAAGGGGCTCAAGCACACTGGTTCATCAGTGATGTCGTGCATCTCTCTGAGATATTGATGATTAAGCGCTTTTTCACGTTTGGGAATACCACAATGAAAGATTGGGGACCATGATAAGGAAGTACCTTAAGTATAACTTAGAATTTTCACTCAATGATCCAAGTTATACCTCTCCATCAGAGGAAGAACTTGGATCATTGAGTTAAAATTCTAAGTTATACTTAAGGCAGCTTCCTCATCATGATCCCCTTTTCTTTTTGTAGAATAATATGGAAGAACTCTCAAAGAGATTTAGAGAACTTTGAGTAGAACACTCTTTCTTTCTTTAAGAAAACTCTCTTATTATTTCACTTGTTCAATTTCTTGTGCTGTTACAAATGAGAGAGGAGAGCTATTTATAGGCTCCAAAAGTAAAAAATATCTTACAAACTTTATCTTAATCTCTAGAACTCTCTACTACAATATCTAGATTTTTTCTACTAATACTTATCCAAAAGAGCTCTCTAGAACATTTGAGGAGGTGATGATCTTTTATGATTTTTCTAGAGAGATTCTAGAACTTAACTTAACTTTGGGTTTAGCCCAATAAGATTATTGGAACCATGATTAAGCATAGCCCAAAATTAAGTTTAACTTCAATATGCAGCCCTGAACCAGTAATAGTTGAGAAGGAACATTGACTTTGCATTGGAAGCAACTCATGGAACAATCATCATTGTCTTCTCAACTCATATAAGATATTTCATGTATTAAAATATTGTGCTAGATATCCTCAATAAACCATATTTGGTATTATCAGATTGTTATATGTTACCAAATATACTAAAGAAAGAAAATTAATGATTATGTGGGAATAATAAAATATTTTTTTAAAAAATGTAATTATCACGTCATCAATTTTTAGCAGCTAATAAATAGTACTAGTCATAATTTTGATATGGCAAACAAGTAAATTAATTTCACTATTTAATATTTAAATAAAACTACTTTTCATTCTCTCAAATAGTAGTTGTTGAATTCAAAAGTTTAAAGTGTAAACTTTTGGCAATTTGATGATTCAAAATGTGAATTTACAAATCTACCTAGACGTCAACATTTGTAACTAACCAAATTCAAATCGAAGCTGAAGTAATAGTAAACTGAACCCAAAATGAATTTGGATGCAAAATAGATCTTAGACAAAGTTACAAAATGTACCCCTCAACTCTGAATAATCTTTAGAAGGTTGAACCTGAAAAAAGTCGATCCACCCGACCGATAACCAAATACCAAAACCTAAATGTACCGGTTCACACCTTTTTACGGAGTATCCATAACCAGATTCAGAATGCTCAACAATTTTAACAACCGTGGCCTAATAGTGAAAACCGAATCATATCAATTACGGTTTACAAGAATTGAATCTATTTGAAAAGAGACGACTGAAACTTCTTTACCAAAATCTAAGCAAAGCGAGCAAACTTCTTTAACACTCGCCGATGTCACTAGCTCCTCCTTATACTTACAGTTACCTTCCTGATCTCCTTCAAAAACTAAGACAAAGGTGAGACTTTTTTTTTAGATTCCCTTTAAATCGAGTCTCTCAAAATCGTTGATTTGTTTTAAATCAAACGATTAGAGAGTCAGTCATTATCATTTGCAATGTACAAATTGAAAGTCCACACCTGTTGCTTGTTGGTTGTAGACCCTTTAGTTTCGATTTAGCTGATTAGATAAATTTCAGATTTTTCTTCGCTTTTTTGTTTTAAAGTTTGCTTCTTTCTGTAAGTGGTTTCTGGAGCTGCTGAAGAAGATGCAGAGTGATGATTCGCGTGCCATGACAGAGATGAATGAACGATTGAAGAAGGTGTTTACTATTTCTAGCATTGTGAATTCAACAATTTTCATTTTACCCCATTGTGGTGAATGTTTGCTTGTCTGAAAGTTATGTAGCTTTGTGTTCTCTTCGTAAAACTCTTGGAAGTATATTGTTCTTGGAAATCTCACTAGCTAGTTTGATTGATTTTTTATATTGTTCTGTTTGCGCAGTGTGGAGAAGCGAAACATTCAGAAAGTTCTGTACCCTCCTGAGCTTGTTGAACAGCTGAAGAACAAAGATGATCAGATCAAAGCGTTGGAAAAAATGCAATGATGTTGGCTGAATTGGCCGAAAGCCAAAGGTTAATGGCTGAGAAGAAAGAAAAGTTGGGGAACAACGTTCTCTAGATTTTTTTTTGTTATTTAAAACTTTTAAAATTTAGATCTGTAATGAAATCTTTAATGTATTTGCTACTTTTTATGAATTTTCATTAGTTGTATTGTTATAAATATTTGGATTTTTTTGGACAAAATAAATATTTTAAATTAAAATATTAGATTTAACAAAAAAATTCAATATTCTTCTGAAATTTGTCAAAATATATTTCAACAAAATAATGATCATCATATAATTCCTGACAAAACATTGACCTTTGGTGATTTCTTGACAGTAATTACTGAAATTCTGCGGATCATTATTGTTGGAAATGTTTTCGACAATTCTGGCTCGCTAGACATAATTCCGACAATCATATGTTTGTCAAAATTTATTTTATTGATTTTTTCTGCAGAATTAGTAATACGGAAATTGCATTGTATGGCCATCAAACAAGTTATAATTAAGTAACTAACCGGAAAACAGTTGATCACAATATTCAACATATTTTGTATATTATTTGCCAAACTACCCTTTGTTGCAACCATTTTTGTCCTTCTTTTTCTCTTTCTCTTCCCTGAATCTCCTTTGCTCTTTCATATGAATGAACACATAAACCTTGAATCATTCTGATTCGGTCAATTTTACATGTATATTCGACACCACCATGTATATTCAACTAGTAGGGTGATTGGGTGAAAGATTTAGGGTTTAGGATTTAAATAGCAAAAAGCTAATTAACTTATACCATTTTTAGAGACTCTATACCATTTTTTTAAAATGAAAAAGTCATCAATGAAGTTTCCACATTTTTTCTCATCATCTCATGTTCTGTGGTAACTTTTTTCCCTTTTCAAAAAACAATTACCACAAGATCACACGACCGATGATCTACTACTGCTTTAGTCCACAACATCATCTCTTTTTCCATCCACATATGCTCACCATCGACGTCATCTCATCTCTCTCTTTGACCGGCAACTTACAGCCACAAAGGATAATACCGGAAGAATCTGTGCAAATTTTTCATGAACTTAATTTATTCAAAAAGTGATGCTAGCTATATTCTTAATATATATTGAGAAATTGGTTATATGGCAAATTCTCCCTTAGTAATGTCCCAACAAATTTTTAATAGGAATGTATGTGGCTATCCGAATTGACGACGTGATCTAACCTCGTGATCCGGTTCTCGGGGCATACGCATACGCGAAGGATTTATCCGGGCCGTCCAAGAAATCATTGACCAAGACCAAACCGACCTAATGCTAATTCAAAATTAAACCGACAATTTAAAAACTGAAGATTAAACGGTCCAATTATATTATTGACCAACAATCAAGGCCAAACTGGACTTACCATCTTCAACATCAAACCAATTCATTAAGCTGTCCAGGTTCATCCTCACCCATTCAAACAATCGGTCAGCCTCCATAGAGGAGGGACACGCTCTAAACCAAGGTAAGGAAATGATTTGAACTAGATGGTTGTCTTCAATTTCGAAGGTATAAAAAATTATATATTATATTTAAAATTTAGTAATTTTGAATAATAATCATAATTATTAAAAATAAATTTAAATTTTAAATATTGAAAATCAAAAGTATTGGTATTATATAATTTTAGAAGAGTTTTGAAATACATTGATGATTCTATAAAATTTAATTTAAGATTCAAAAGTCTTTTTACACATAATTTGTGATTAATAAAAGTCTGAGGATTAAGAACAAAAAACACATCCTCTTTTGCACATTATCTTGTCTACCACTTTATTTTATTTAGATGTAAATGTTTTACAAAGTTTCCATAATTTTGTCAAATCACGAATCAGTAATCACTTTCTTATACATTATTATTTAGTGTTTAACATAAAATTCACAATTAGTTAACCAAACAAATCCATTCTTAATTTTTCTCAATCATCACACTATCTTATCAAACAGTGATTCCTTTTACCAATATATTCATTAAAAGTAATTATAATTTAGATACTTTTAACAGTATTATTTTCATTTAAAAATTACTTTAATACATCCTATTTTAATTAAACCTGTTTAACTAACTATATAGCAGAAATATAATATCCATATATTTAAACAATGTGATATTATTATTTTAGACATATATACTTAATATTAATGTGAGATTCAATATTTTTATTACATCAAAATA
>JAEACV010000778.1:0-17307 GCA_016432835.1 Brassica nigra | reverse complement strand
TTGCGAATGTTAGCCAGAAAACTATTATTTCCGTTTTGGGCGAGGACCAAGGGTTGCGTAAATTTGACCGGAGAAGCGTCTACATTCACTTTGCTTTGTGAAGTGTTGGCCCTCGGGATTGTTTTTTGGATGTGATAATGCGCAGTGGATACTAGATCCGTTGTTGTGGCGTTTGGCTGATTTGAAAAAGTCGTGAAAAGTTTGAAAATTTTAGAGTCTTGAAATTTGTGGGAGTATCGGTATCGTACCCCCCCTTTTAATTGGGGGATAGCTGAATCCGCCGGTTGGCGAGTTGCTTACGTACCCTTGTCTAGGGATCAAGCCATCTCGTAGTTCTTTTGTACCACGTTTTATCGTTTAGTGGTAGTATTTTTGAGGTGCATCGCATTCAAGTTCTCGGGATTTTGGCGTCTTGCATGTTTGCGATTTGGTATGAACCTGGTCAGACTACTTTTATGACTTTATGCGGTCCTTCCCGTTTGCTCCAGTTTTCCTGCGTTTCATTGGCAGTGTTTTGGAAGACTTTGCGTAAGACTAAATCGCCTTCTTTGAACCTGCGATGGCGTACGTTTGAGTTGTAGTACCTTGCGGCAGCGTGCTGGTAATTCTGGATTGAATGAGTGCCTGGTCGCGTTCATTGATGAGATCGAGATTGTCCAGCATCATAGCGTCGTTTAAATCCTCTCTTTCGGGAGGAATCTTCTCCGTACTCGGGGAATTCTACTTCGCGGGGATCATGCATTCCGTTCCGTAGCGAGGCGAATGGAGTTTCACCCGTAGCCCGTCTTGGGGTTGTCGATGCGACCAAAACTCCTTGAGCTCTCTGCCCATCGCCCTTCTTGGCGTCTGGCGTTTCTTGAGTCCGTCAGGGCGGTCTTGTTGATGGTTTCTGCCTGTCCGTTGCATTGCGGATATCTGGGAGTTGACTTTGTAAATTAAGTATTTTCCACTTTGAATGCTTAATCGGCGAGATAAATTGAGATCCGTTATCATTCGATTTTATTAGGACCCCATGTCTAGTTATGATATGTTTCCAGGCGAAGTTCTCGACTTGTGTCTTTGATACTTGCGTAGGATTCTGCTTCTACCCATTTGGAAAAAAATCCGTGAGGACTAGGAGGAAGCGTTTTGTTTTGATGGGTGCATAGGTCCGACAATGTCCATGGACCATCGCATGAAAGGATAGGGGGACGAGATTGAAGAGAGGATTTCCGCGAAATTGATGGATTGTTGGAGCATGCCTTTGGCATTTCACCGCTTCGGGCGAATTTCGCAGTGATCTTTACCATGGTTGGCCAATAATAGCCGTGGCGTTTGATTTTGACTGCGAGATCTTCCGCCAGAATGATTTCCGCATGATCCAGAATGGACCTCTTCCATGATTCTTCTTGCCCTTTCCCCTTCTGCGCATGTCATGAGAGGACCAGAGAAACACCACTTATAAATTTCTCCCTCTATCGTGGCGTACCGTGCGCTTAGGTTTTACTTTCTGAGCAGCCCATTTTGGTGCCATTCACGATATAGGCTCGGATTGGTTCTAACCAAGGGCTGTAAGCCATACTCGGTTGGGTCCACATCCGCGGTTGATCCTCGACTTCTTCCGCATCTTCAATCTCTTCGGGATTAGATTGGCGACCACTGGTGGTCCGATGCTTGGATGTTCGATGAATTGACCGGGATTATCCTTGGAGCCCTGGATCTGAGCTTGAGGCGAGGGCAGCCAAGGCGTCGGCCTGGACGTTTTCGGCCGAGGAATTCTGGTCAGAGCGAACTGGTCGAAATCCGAGGCAGTTCTTGGGCGAGTTTTAGATATGCGTCCATCCTTTCATCTCTTGCCTCATATTCTCCGGCTGTATTGATTGGCGACTAACTGAGAATCGCGGTAAAGCGTGAATATTACGGATTTTTAATCCATGGGCCAGCCTTGAAGCCTGCAGCGAGTGCCATTATTCTGCCTCATTGTTTGAAGCATGAAAGCCAATCGGAAAGACTGTTCTAGGATTTCCCGTTAGGAGAGGTGAGTCGTATTCGATTCGGATCCTTGTTTGGGCGAAGATCCGTCGTTGGAGGACCCAAGTTGAGTTTGGTTCCTCGTTAGTCATGCCTCTAAGTAGGTAACTCTACTTGAAGGGCAAAATTCCTGCAATTTGGTACATGCATAAGATTACGGAGGAAAGTCAGAGATAACCCGACTTTCATGAAGGTCAGATTCTCTCGACAATGCGACAAATGACGAATAAATGCGGAAAAAAGATTTGTTAGATTTGAAATTTGGACCTTAAGAAAGGCTGCTACATACCTTCGAGGATCGGAAGTGGACGTAGTTCAGTTAGAAAGAATTGAACAAGAGATCGAGCCGTGCAGAGGCGAGGTTCGATCACAGTATGGCGTTGTCATAGAAGCAGGCATGTCGAAGATAATGCCAAGGAGTTTTATAATGGAGCTTTAAAGTAAAAGAATTTCCGATCCTTCAGAGGAAGCGGAGATTCGCAACAGAGGCTGACGGACATTAGGAGCCTGGTTAGATGCTGATGCAGTTGAGTAAATAAAGCGGGCATGTCGAAGATCATGCCTAGGGTTTCTAATGCGAACTCGAGTAAAAGTATAGTTAGATCCTTAGAGAGGAGCGAGTCTTCGGAGAAGATAAAACTAGAACAAAAGTGACCAGATGTTACAAGTCCTGCCTGCAGCTGGCTGCTAAGTTAAGTTCTCTAGCTAGCGGAGTTCTCTAAGTCTGATTCTAGGATTTGGATCTTCCTCTCACTCTTTGCTCTCCTTATATACTCCTCCTAGGTCGGTTTGCCTTAAGATGGGACCTGTAGCCTTTGGGCCCAACTTATCTCTTGGGAAGTATTCCATTTTCGTGATCTTAGTAATTATCCTCGAGTTTTCGGTGACTTGATGTTTATCCGATGTTGAAATCGGATAAACCGTCATAGCCTGATTGGCCTGAATTCTTAAAATCGTAAGTAAGTCCGTGGACTTGTCTTAGTCGTTAGAGATTTTATCGATTTCTGGAAGACTATTTTTCGTAAAATAAACCATTATAGCCTAAAGGATCGATGTTCAAGTTAATGAGCCGTTTTATCACGATATCTTCTCACGAAATCAATCCTTCTAGTTTTTGTCGTAAAACATCGAGGAAGATTCCAATCAGTCGAAGGATGTTTATTCGTAGCGTGATCGTCCAAACTCCGCGATGATTGATCGAAACAAGCCAAGATGGGATCAGACCGAACCACGATGGGACCGAGACCAGGGCGAGGGCCGTCGACCAGCGCCAGGCGAGTGCCGCCCGGCCGGGCGAACCGCGCCGGATCGGCCGACAGCGTGGATGCCGCCCGGTATCAGGCTGAGTGCCGCCGGCATAATGCGGCCAGCGTGAGCCGGTGCATGCGGCGGGAATGCGCCAGAGCCGACGCGTGGCGGTGCGCTGGCGCCGGGCGAGTGCCAGGCGCCAGGCGACCAGCGTGGAATGCCGCCCGGCATGAACCGGCCAGCGTGGCGAGTGCCGCTGGCATCAGGCGATCGTGGCGGGTGCGCAGCGCGGGAACCACGTGGCAGATGCCATGCGGCGCCAGGCCAGGAATGCCGCCGCGCCAGGCCGGGGTCCCGCCGGCGCCAGGCCGGCCTGCGTGGCGCGTGCGCCCGGCATGAGGCTGAAAGATCTCGGCGAGCCGATTTGATATCTTGATCGTTTTCTGGTTCCTCACGGTTTGAAGAGCGACCTCTTGATTTGAGGCGGATTCTTTTGTGTTTAGGGTTTTGTGGTGATCGAATCTTGATGTCCTTGAAGCGGACCGATCTTTCGAGTACTCTCGTTACGCTACGCGTAGTCTTCGATCTCAGAGAGTGGATATTCTAATTTGAGAAAATCTCGTATAACTTCTTTTCAAATTATCCGAGACTTTTGTTTGAAATACTTTCTAGAGACTTTCAGTCATTGATTCCGTTGTGACCGATTTTGACACCAACAGTTAGCCCCAGCTCGTTAGAACCTTGGTGATGTTCTTGCGAGATAAGATTATGTCAGGTAAGATAGGCGGAATTAATGGTTGAAAGGCTCCGTTGAAATGGTAAGATTGGGGCTGCGCCGAAGGCTGCTCGCGCATATTGTAGGGATCAGAAGCCTTTGTAGTTCGTTTGGAGTTTAAGACCCTTGTGATCTGTTTTCGGCGGTGAGACTTATATGGTCTGGTTATGTGTCATGAGACTTTCGAGCATGATGCTGTTGATGTATTTGTTTTCGATTATTTATGAACTTCAGTTTTTTGAAGTATGAAGAGGGTGTGAGTTATCGTCTCATTCCTAGTTCCTGATGATCACCGTACCTATTGTTTGCATAAAGCGAGATTTTCTGCGGTTTACCGATTCTGTGGAAAGTTAGTGAAGCGAATAGGCTTAAGTGAAGAGACAAATTTTGGATCTCGTATACCATACTATGTCGTGAGATGTCAAGATCCAGCGTGGCTGGGTTTAGGGCAAGACCTAGGTTTACTCGGACTGAGGCTTTCGATGACAAATCGGCTTCGTTTTGCCTGTTTGCGATTTTAACCTGACTCGTACCGTTTAAAATCCGCGAATTGTTGTCGGCTTATATGATTTATGCAGGCGAGTCGAGCTACTTCCTTCTGAAGAGCTAAACCAAAATTTGGATTTCTTGTATAGCGCTATGTTTATCCTTGTCGGATGCAAAGAGCTACCCCTTGAAGGGCGGTATGCATTTTAGGGCGTTAGAGTTCGTTTGTTGTGATCAGCAACAACGAAATGATGCCATTTAGAGGCATGTTACCGTTTAGAGGTGTGTTTGTGATTTTGAGTTCTAGAGGCGAGGATTTAAATGGAGCGTTTTGAAAAGAATGTCCTTGGCGTTAGCGGCGTCTACGCCAGTGCTGAAGGTCGAGTTTCCCTTGCGCATTTGTGGTTGAAATGTTGGCGGGCTTTGGAGATGTTTCGCGAATGTTAGCAGCCAGAAACTGTTGTTTGGTTTGGGCCTTGGAGACCAAGAGGTCGTAAGTTGACCAGGGAAAAGCGTCTACATTCCTGATGCTTAGTGAAGTGTTGGCCTTAGGATTTGTTTGTATATATTAAGGATGACTTCATTATAACTCTTGGAGCCTTGTCACAGTGTTTCTTTTCATGCGTGTTTACAGGCGTATAGAACAATCGATTGTGATAAGTTTAAATCTTCCGTTAACCATATGGTTGTTAGGACTGAGTTTTGGTATGAAGAGTTTATCATTATGATTTCCGATTCTGGGTTATCGACAAATTGCTTGCGTAATAGTCACTTGGCGTTATGAACAAATCGTGGATTGTTGTTTTAGCCGTTAAGTGATTGGGCGGTGATCGCTCAGTAGCTTTGGATTGGCATGGAGGCTAGATTCAGCCGTATCGCCAAGGAAGTTGTTGGTAAACGATCAGACCATGACCCTTATTAAGGTCATGTTAGTTTACGATTGTCCTTAATGGGGATGCGAATTCAGGTCGGGCTTTACGGAAATAGTTGGCGAGGCCAAATAGCGTTGCCGAGATAGACATGCCAAGCATAGCGGAGTTTTCTGAGTTATGGCTGATGGCTTTTAGAAGCGATCTTCCACTTTAGGTCTTAGTTATCGATGAATGGCTCAGATAAATTTTTTTTGTTGCATGAAAATCGTTTCATTTTATCCGGGGGGAAAAAGTTTTAAGGGATCGACGAAGGACATGTGCGGGTTCGCCTGCGTGATTATTTCCTGCTCGGACGTATCCGCGGGGGTGAAAGCAGGAGCCAGAAACCTTGTGGAGCAAAAACTGTCTATGACAGTTACTCGTTGGACCCATTATGTTTATTTTACGAAAGTTGCTTTGTATGAATTGACTCGACCATACAAAGGATTTTTCGTAAAAGTGATGTAAGAGGGGGTTTTTGTAAAGGTAACTGGAGAGTTTTTCTCACAAATTACTTGCGATATTTGCAACCACGGATTATGTTTTTCTCATTCACTTTTGCATACTAGAAGTCGTTTTGCATGAGACCGATTATGTTTTTTCCATAGGCTGTTTTGTTTAAAATATTCTTGTTATAGGAAAGTAATGGATGACCGGTTTCATGGGGATAGAAAATCGCAGATTGTCAAAGTAGCGATGTTTCCGCGGATTGCACGAGAGATGTTTCCGCTATGATTTCGACCTTTGGATGAAAGCTGCTTCGAATTACTCATCGAGTTTTACCGAAGTTTATTTCGTTATTTTCGTAGTTCACCATCGTGCTATTAGTCTGACGTTGGTGCACGTTTCTAGTCGCGAGTTTGTGACGAGAGACGACGTAGAGTTTTCAAGACTATGTTTGTAACGGTTGGGCTATGCCGTTAGCGTTTTTTAGACGAATCTTATTGCTGCGAGAGTTTGCTTTGTCAAAAGCGTTGTCTTGATGCTGAAGCAAAAAGTTTTCGAAGATGGGATTATACGGGTATAGTATCGCACCTACTTCCCTTTTCTTTTAAAGAAAGCGGGTTAGCCGTTCTTCGAAGGCTTGTGTGCGTTTTTCTTTCTTTTAGGAAGCGGGA
The DNA here is from genome assembly GCA_016432835.1 of Brassica nigra. Classification (NCBI taxonomy): domain Eukaryota; kingdom Viridiplantae; phylum Streptophyta; class Magnoliopsida; order Brassicales; family Brassicaceae; genus Brassica; species Brassica nigra. Next base: position 10,759 of record JAEACV010000778.1, on the reverse strand, counting down.
TGAGTATGCTTTTAGAATGAGTAGCGATCGTTTCGGTTTTCGAGAGACTAGATCGGTTTGCATGTTCTGCCTGGACAATCAAGGAACGATGGAACGAGACTGGAAATATTTCCTAAGACTTAGCTTGCTAGACTATCCACCTAGGTCTAAGTTCCCTCAATTCAACGGCAGTTTTCAAGGCGTTTTGTTCCTCCTACGAAGAATTAAAACCTTACATAAATTTTCGAGAAAATAGTCTTTTGAAGGTTTCAGCATTTCGAAATCCCATTTCCTCATATAGTCGAGATGATTGGTGTTTAGAATAAGCGTGATCGTACCAAACTCACAAAGATTGATCCAAACAAGCAAGATGGGATCGGACCGAGCACGATGGGACAAGACCAGGGCCGAGGGCCGTCGACGGCCAGGCGAGTGCGCGGCGCCAGGCGGCCCGCGTGTGGTGCGCGCCAGGCCGGCCAGTGGACGGTGCCGCGGTGCCAGGCGGCCAGCGTGGCGAGTGCCGCCCGCCAGGCCGACCAGCGTTTGGCCCGGCCATCGGGTGGCCGCCCAGGCCGCGCCAGGCGGGTGCCGCTGGAGCGCTCGGCGTGGCGACGCTGCCCGGTGCCAGGCGCCTCTTGCCGTCCGTGGTTTTCCGTTGTTCGATCTTTCCCTCGTTAGTCGTCGTCGGGAAATCTTTGAGTTTGGGAGGATCTTTAGCCGCAGATTTCGAGATAATCGTTTCTAATCCAGCGAGACTCCGAGTATCGGGATTGAGATGGACTTGGACTCATAGACTTTCCGTCTTCAAGGGTTTGAGCAATGAGGCTTCGACTTTAGAAGTTTAAAAGATGAACCTTTTAAACAATGCGGAAGGCTTTACGGAAGAATCGCCGTGGTTTCGAACAATCGAACATGGGTTTAAAGGGACCAAGATGTTGCCGTTGCCGAGATCACAAACTACTGCGATGAAGCCGGGACCCTTGCGCCGATGCTGCTGTTGCTCGCTTCGCCGATCCCGGGGCTCACGGACTCAAAGATCGAGTTCACGAAAACTCAGGCAAAGATGCATGGTACTGAGACAGGACCGGTCTCATCCTATGACAGGACAGAGATCCTTCTCATGGGAGGTGGTGAGACATCGACATTGTTTTCTTCGTAAAATCTCAACGGAAGCTCCGATTGAGACGAAACGAAAACCATCTTGACATAGACTCAAAGGAGAGAAAAGTGAGGTTTCCACAGGCGAGGTGGCCATGGGCGAGGTGACCTTGGTGATGGTTGTTCTCGTCCACGGGCGAGGTGGCAGGAGAGTGATTTTGTTCCTTCAGTAAAATCTCTGGAAACTCCGATTGAGACGAAACGAAAGCCACTTTGATCTAGACTCAAAGGATAACAAAGCTGAGTTCACCCTGTGGCGAGGTAGCCATGTCGGAGGGTGAGGTGACCTCGGTAATGTTTGTCCTTGCCCACGGCGATGTGGCCGGGACAGTGACTTTGTTCTCTTAAGTAAAATCTCAACGGAAACTCCGATTGAGATGAAACGAAAGCCATTTTGACCTAGACACAAAGGAGAACAAAGTGGGCTCTTACTAAGGCGGACTGGGAAGACTGATCTTACCCTATGGCAAGTCGTCCTAGTAAGATTAAGCTCCGACCTCCTTTCGTTTTCCCGTTTATTCCTCGAGAGTTGTTTGTAAGAAGTATGGCAGTGGGAATCGGTGAACAGATTTTCCGTGCTTCTGTTCTGAGTAATATAGGGTTTCCAAGGTTTCGAGGAGAATAAGTTTTATTTTTCGAGAGGTTCTCGAAGAAACGCTTTTAGAAACCTTGCTCGCTTCGATTTTCTAACTTGGTGACAAGACGAAATTTTGGGGTTTGATAGATTTTATCGCTGCCTTTCTGTTTAGATAGAGAAATTGCGAGCTCGTTTTCGTTTTCCTGTTCCTGGAAACCGCGGCTAGGTTTTATTTGCTCGAGCACCGTGGCGTTTGCTAAGCGTTAGCCATAGGACAGTCGCTGCTGGAGTTGTTTTACCATCGTTGACGCAAACTGCAACTTTTCTTTCATATTTCGGACATCGGTTTGATCAGCTTGCGGCCGTATGAGTAAGAATAATCCGTCCCCCTCCTAGCCAAACTGTGGGAACGAAATTCACACCGCCAATTTTAATGAATAAGATTGCGGAGGAAAGCCAAGTTAACCCGACTTTCCTTGAGCGTCCGATTCTCTGCGACAGCCAACGACAAGTGACGAATAAATGCGGAAAAGATTTGTTAAGATTTGAGACTGGACCTTAAGAAAGGCTGCCTACGTACCCTTCGAGGATCAACTTCGGGCGTAGTTCAGTTTAGAAAGAATTGAACAAGAGATCGAACCGCCTGGGCGGGTTCGATCTAATCTGGCGTTGTCATAGAAACAGGCATGTCGAAGATAATGCCTAGGGTTTCTATGTGCGGAGCTTTGAAGTAAAAGAATTGTCCGATCCTTCGAGAGGAGCGGAGATTTGCAAGCAGGAGGCGCCAGGCGTTCTAGGGCCTGGTTCGTAATGCGAGAGTTGGTCATAGAAGCGGGCATGTCAAGATCATGCCTAGGGTTTCTATGTGCGGAGCTCTGAGTAAAAGTATAGTTAGATCCTTCCGAGGAACAGGGTCTTCGGAGAAGATAAAACTAGAACAAGACGCGGCCAGGCGTTAAGTCCTGCCTCGCTGGCCTAACCGCCTAAGTTCTAAGTTCTCTAAGCTAGCAGGAGTTCTCTAAGTCTAGATTCTAGGATTTGGATCTTCCTCTCCTCTACTCTCTCCTTATATACTCACTCCTAGGTCGGTTTGCCTTAAGATGATGGAACTCGCCTTTGGGCCCAAGCATATCTCTTCAGGAAGTATTCCATTTTCGTCGATCTTCGTAATTATCCTCGAGTTTTGGTGACTTGATGTTTATCCGATGTTAATCGGATAAACCGTCATAGCCTGATTCGCCTGAATTCTTAAAATCGTAAGTAAGTCCGTGGACTTGTTTTAAGTCGTTGAACGTTTTATACGATTTCTCGGAAAGACTATTTTCTCGTAAAATAAACCGTATAGCCTAAAGGATCGATGTTCAAGTTAATCGACCTTGTTTTATCGATATCTTCTAGAAATCCAATCCTTCTAGTTTTGTCGTAAAACATCGAGGGCGATTCCAATCGAAGTCGAAGGATGTTTATTCGTAGCGTGATCGTCCCAAGCTCACGATGATTGATCAAACAAGCCAAGATGGGATCAGACCGAACACGATGGGACCAAGACCAGGACGACGGCCGTCGACCGGCGCCAGGCTGGTGCCGCCGGCGCCAGGCGGCGTGGCGGGTCGCCGGGCGCCAGGCGAGTGCCGCCAGGCGAGGGTGCCGCGGCGCCAGGCGGCCAGCGTGGCGGTGCCGCGGGGGCGAGGTGCCGGTGCCAGGCCGCCAGCGTGGCGGTGCGCCGGCGCCAGGCCGCCAGCGTGGAAGTGCCCGGCCAGGCGCCAGCGTGGCGGTGCTGCGGCGCCAGGCCGGCCAGCGTGGCGGTGCAGCCCGGCAGGCGGGTGCCGCCGGCGCCAACCCAGCGTGGCGAATGCCGCCGGCGCCAGGCGAGTGCCGCGAGCCAGGCCGGCCAGCGTGACGAGTGCCCGGTATGAGGCGAGGTGCCGCCGGCGCCAGGCCGGCCGGCGTGGCGCGTGCCCCGGCGCCAGGCCAGTGCCGCCAGCGCCAGGCTGAAGATCTCGGCGAGGGTTTCGATTTGATATCTTGATCGTTTTCTGGTTCCTCACGGTTTGAGAGAACGACCTCTTCGAAGTTTCGAGGCAGATTTTTTTGTGTTTAGGGTTTTTGTGGTGATCGAATCTTGATGTCCTTGGGCGAGCGGACCGATCTTTCCGGGGACTCTCGTCCGTGCACGCCGTAGTCTTCGATCTCACAGAGAGTGGATATTCTAATTTGAGAAAATCTCGTCTAACTTCTTTTCAAATTATCCGAGACTTTTGTTTGAAGAAATACTTTCTAGAGACTTTCAGTCATTGATTCCGTTGTGACCGATTTTGACACCAACATCTACCAAGAAATCCGCAAGTACTTGGGACTTTGCACATGTCCTTGGGCGATATTCAACGTCGTATTCACTCAGTTCGATTGCCCATTTTGCGAGCCTACCAGATTGGCTCGGACTATGCAGGATTATCCAGCGATGGGAGCGTGGTGAGAACCACTATAGTATGAGACTGGAAATATGGTCTTAGTTTTCTTGCGAGGTTATGGCGGTGAATGCTAATTTTCCATTAGCGGTATCGAGTTTCCGCATCCATTAATGTCTTGCTTACGTAAAAGATTGGCTTTTGTTAGCAGCGTTCTTCGTATCGGCGCCAGCTGTCGTGGAAACTGCGATGTAGAGGAAAAGGGTTCACCTTCCACGGTTTTCGAGGACTGGTGGAGTGGCCAGGTAATGTTTCAACTGCTGGAAAGCTTTTCACATTGCTTTCGGACCATTCGAACTTCTTGTTTCCCTTCAATGTTTAAGTAAAGCGGGAGGCACTTATCCGTGAAGCGAGATGAAGCGGTTCAAAGCCGCGACTCTTCGGTTAGCCTCTGGACTTCTCGCTTGGTTCTCGGGAGGCCATCTCTATCAGTCGTCGATTTGTTTGAAGCGGCCCGATTCCAGCGATCGTTACGAGGTATCGAGATATTCTCCCGATGCCACAGCGAACCTACATTTCGCGGGTTGAGTTTCATGTTATGCTGGTTGAGTCGTGCAAAACATTCCTCTGGTAGGCTACATGATCGTGTTCGTCAAGAGATTTTACGAGCATATCATCGATGTATACCTCCATAGTTTTCGAGTTGTTCAGCAAACATTCTGTTGGCGAAGTAAGCTGATCGTTAGCCAGCGTTTTTAAGACCGAAAGGCATTACCTTAAGTCGTTGAGCGTTTTATCACGATTTCTCGGAAGACTATTTTTCGTAAATAAACCGTATAGCCTAAAGGATCGATGTTCAAGTTAATCGACCTTGTTTTATACGATATCTTCTACGAAATCCAATCCTCTAGTTTTGTCGTAAAACATCGAGGGCGATTCAATCGAGTCGAAGAATGTTTATTCGTAGCCGTGATCGTCCCAAGCTCACGATGATTGATCCTAACAAGCCAAGATGGGATCAGACCGAACACGATGGGACCAAGACCAGGGCGACGGTCGGCCCAGGCTGGGTTGGCCGCAGGCCGGCCAGCGTGGGGTGCCGTCGGCGCCAGGCCGGCCAGCGTGGTGCCGCGCCGTCGCCAGGCGAGGTGTCGCGGCGCAGGCCGAGCGTGATGGGTGCCGCGTATGGCGGCCAGCGTGGCGGGTGCCGCGGCGCCAGGCGGCCAGCGTGGGGTGCTGCCGCCAGGGCGGCCAGTGGCGGGTGCCGCCGGTATGGGCGGGTGCCGCGGTGCCAACCGGCCAGCGTGGAGTGCCGGCGCCAGGCGAGTGCGCCGAACCAGGCCGCCCGTGACAGGGCGCCCGGCCAGCGTGGCAGGTGCCGCCCGGCGCCAGGCGGCAGCGTGGAGTGCGCCCGGCGCCAGGCGCCCGGCGCATGGCGCCAGGCGGCCAGCGTGGCGGGTGCCGCGCCAGGCCGCCAGCGTGGCGGGTGCCGCGGCAGGCCAGTGCCGCCCGGCAGGCCAAGTGCCGCCAGCGCCAGGCTGAAGATCTCGGCGAGGGTTTCGATTTGATATCTTGATCGTTTTCTGGTTCCTCACGGTTTGAAACGACCTCTTGAAGTTTGAGGCAGATTCTTTTGTGTTTAGGGTTTTGTGGTGATCGAATCTTGATGTCCTTGGGCGGACCGATCTTTCGGGGACTCTCCGTCTGCGCCCGTAGTCTTCGATCTCACAGAGTGGATATTCTAATTTGAGAAAATCTCGTATAACTTCTTTCAAATTATCGAGACTTTTGTTTCAAGAAATACTTTAGAGACTTTCAGTTATTGATTCCTTTGTGACCGATTTTGACACCAACATCTACCAAGAAATCCGCAAGTACTTGGGACTTTGCACATGTCCTTGGCGATATTCGGCGTCGTATTCACTCAGTTCGATTGCCCATTTTGCGAGCCTACCAGATTGGCTCGGACTATGCAGGATTATCCGCGTGGGAGCGTGGTGAGAACCACTATAGTATGAGACTGGAAATATGGTCTTAGTTTTCTTGCGAGGTTATGGCGGCGAATGCTAATTTTCCATTAGCGGGTATCGAGTTTCGCATCCATTAATGTCTTGCTTACGTAAAAGATTGGCTTTTGTTTGCAGCGTTCTTCGTATCAGGGCGCCACTGACGCTGTCGTGGAAACTGCGATGTAGAGGAAAAGGGTTCACCTTCCACGGTTTCGCGAGGACTGGTGGAGTGGCCAGGTAATGTTTCAACTGTTGAAAAGCTTTTCACATTGCTCGGACCATTCGAACTTCTTGTTTCCCTTCAATGTTTAAGTAAAGCGGGAGGCACTTATCCGTGAAGCCGAGATGAAGCGGTTCAAAGCCGCGACTCTTCGGTTAGCCTCGGACTTCGCTTGGTTCCGGGAGGCCATCTCTATCAGTCGTCGATTTTTTAGGCTTGGCCTCGATTCAGCGATACGTTACGAGGTATCCGAGGAACTCTCCGATGCCACGAACCTACATTTTGCGGGTTGAGTTTCATGTTATGCTGGTTGAGTGGTGCAAAACATTCCTCTAGTGGGCTACATGATCGTGTTCGTTAAGAGAATTTACGAGCATATCATCGATGTATACCTCCATAGTTTTTCGAGTTGTTCAGCAAACATTCTGTTGGAAGTCGCTGATACGTTGCACCCGTTTTAAGATCGAAGGCATTACCTTAAGTCGTTGAATGTTTTATCACGATTTCTCGGAAAGACTATTTTTCGTAAAATAAACCGTATAGCCTAAAGGATCGATGTTCAAGTTAATCGACCTTGTTTTATCGATATCTTCTACGAAATCCAATCCTTCTAGTTTTGTCGTAAAACATCGAGGGCGATTCAATCGAGTCGAAGGATGTTTATTCCGTAGCCGTGATCGTCCCAAGCTCACGATGATTGATCCAAACAAGCCAAGATGGGATCAGACCGAACACGATGGGACCAAGACCGGGACGACGGCCGTCGACGGCGCCAGGCTGAAGTGCCGCCCGGCAGGCGGCCAGCGTGGCAGTGCGCGCCGGCGAGATGCCGGCGAGTGCGCCAGGCCGCCAGCGTGGCGAATGCCGGCGCCAGGCGAGTGCCGCCGGCCCGGCCAGCGGGTGCGCCCGGCGGCGGCCAGCGTGGCCGGTGCCCGAGCCGGCCAGCGTGGCAGTGCTGCGGCGCCAGGCCGCCAGCGTGGGTGCCGCTGGCATGGGCGAGTGCGCCGGCCAACCCGGCCAGCGTGACAGGTGCCGCCCGGCATGGGCGAGTGCCGCCGAGCCAGGCGCCAGCGTGGCGAGCCGCCGCCGGGCCGGCCAGCGTGGCCGGGCGCCAGGCTGGGGTGCCGCCGGCGCCAGGCCAGGGTGCCGCCAGAGCCAAGCTGAAGATCTCGGCGAGGGATTCGATTTGATATCTTGATCGTTTTCTGGTTCCTCACGGTTTGAGAGAACGACCTCTTCGAAGTTTCGAGGCAGATTCTTTTGTGTTTAGGGTTTTTGTGGTGATCGAATCTTGATGTCCTTGGGCGAGCGGACCGATCTTTCCGGGGACTATCGTCCGTGCACGCCCGTAGTCTTCCGATCTCACAGAGAGTGGATATTCTAATTTGAGAAAATCTCGTATAACTTCTTTTCAAATTATCCGAGAATTTTTGTTTCAAGAAATACTTTCTAGAGACTTTCAGTCATTGATTCCGTTGTGACCGATTTTGACACCAACATCTACCAAGAAATCCGCAAGTACTTGGGACTTTGCACATGTCCTTGGGCGATATTCGACGTCGTATTCACTCAGTTCGATTGCCCATTTTGCGAGCCTACCAGATTGGCTCGGACTATGCAGGATTATCCGCAGTGGGAACGTGGTGAGAACCACTATAGTATGAGACTGGAAATATGGTCTTAGTTTTCTTGCCGAGGTTATGACGGCGAATGCTAATTTTTCCATTAGCGGGTATCGAGTTTCCGCATCCATTAATGTCTTGCTTACGTAAAAGATTGGCTTTTGTTCGCAGCGTTCTTCTCGTATCAGGACGCCACTGACCGCTGTCGTGGAAACTGCGATGTAGAGGAAAAGGGGTTCACCTTCCACCGGTTTTGCGAGGACTGGTGGAGTGGCCAGGTAATGTTTCAACTGTTGGAAAGCTTTTTCACATTGCTCGGACCATTTCGAACTTCTTGTTTCCCTTCAATGTTCGGTAAAACGGGAGGCACTTATCCGTAGAGCGCGAGATGAAACGGTTCAAAGCCGTGACTCTTCCGGTTAGCCTCTGGACTTCTCGCTTGGTTCTCGGGGAGGCCATCTCTATCAGTGCGTCGATTTGTTTAGGCTTGGCCTCGATTCCGATACATTACGAGGTATCCGAGGAATTCTCCCGATGTCACCGCGAACCTACATTTCGCCGGGTTGAGTTTCATGTTATGCTGGTTGAGTCGTGCAAAACATTCCTCTAGGTGGGCTACATGATCGTGTTCGTCAAGAGATTTTACGAGCATATCATCGATGTATACCTCCATAGTTTTTCCGAGTTGTTCAGCAAACATTCTGTTGACGAGTCGCTGATACGTTGCGCCCGCGTTTTTAAGACCGAAAGGCATTACCTTATAGCAATACGTTCCGCGGTCTGTGATGAACGCAGTTTTTTCGCGGTCGTCGGGATTCATCATGATCTGATTGTAACCGGAAAAAGTGTCCATGAATGACAGAAGCTTGTTTCCCGCGGTTGCTTCGACCAATCGGTCGATGTGCGGGAGCGGGAAGCAGTCCTTCGGACAGGCTTTATTCAGATCCGTGAAATCGACAGACTCGCCACTAGCCGTTCTTCTTTTTTACCACGACAGGTTTGGCAAGCCAATCTGGATACCTAACTTCTGTTATCGACCCTACTTTGAGGTGTCTTTCGACTTCCTCGTTGACTGCGGTGGCACGCTCAGGTCCCAGCTTTTGTCTCTTTTGTTTTACGGGTTTGTGAGTCGGGTCGATGTTAAGTTCGTGACATGTTACGCTAATGTCGATCCCGGCATATCCTCCGCAGCCCAAGCGAACGTACTGAGGTTCTTTTTGAGGCATGCGATGAGCTCTGCTTTTATTGGTTCGCGGAGGTTAGCTCTGATTTCGACGCACCGTTCCGGGAAGGAATCGTCGAGGCAAATTGAGACCACCGGTTTGCAGGTTGGTTCACGCTCCCCTTCCAGGGCTTCAGCTCTTTGGGACTGCCAGAAGGTTTCTGGCGAGTTGTGAATCGTTTGCTTTTTCCGAGAGGTCTCGATTTCGGAATTTTCCGTTTTAGTTCGGTAGCGAGGTAGATCTGCGCTGTTCCGTGACTACCATGTATTGTTTCGACCCCGAAAGGCGTCGGGAACTTGAGGCATAGGTGGAATGTTGATTGGATCGCTCTCATGGAGTTTAGCCAGGGAGTTCCAACTATCGCGTTGTACGACGTTGGACCATCGATCACCAGGAATTTCGTGTTTTTGGTGACGCTCCCGGCTCTGACTAGGCGGTTAGTTGAGCCGAGGGTCATAATTTCTCCCGAGAGTCCGAATACTGGGCTGGGGTCGTCTGTAAGGATGCTTAGATCGACGCCCATCCTCTCGAGGGTGCTTTTATAGGTAATATTAGCCGAGCATCCAGTGTCGACTAATACCCTTGCTACGTCAATATCCTGGATTGTGAGTTCTATTACGAGGAGATTGTTGTGAGGTTTGGCCATACTGGCCGTTGCTCGATCCTCGAAAGATACGATGTTGCGGGCTGACGAAGAAGCCATACTGAATTTCGATCGATTGGTGGTTTTCGGGTTAGAGAATCCGTCCCCCCCTCTTTCTAGCGCCAAACTGTTGGAACCGAAATTCACACCGTCAATTTCCGATAAATAAGATTGCGGAGGAAAGCCAAGTAAACCCGACTTTCCTTGAAGGTCCGGATTCTCTGCGTTGCCACACGAAATCGATAAAATAAACAGAAGACAAAGATGGGAATTGTAATATTTGCCCGAGGGCGTTTTATTAGATGACAGATACGAGTACAAGGATTCTCCGAAAGACAAAGAGATTTGCGATTTAAAGAAAGAGATAGAGTCGCAGGCAGCCGAACGTCCTAAGCCTTGCTCCGCTAGTCTAACCACCTAAACCCTAGTTCTTCTAAGCTAGCAGGATGCTCTAAGTCTAATTTTCGGATCCCCTCCTCTTCTACTCTTGCTTTCCTTATATATCCACTCCAAGGTCGGTTTGCCTTAGGATGATGGACCTCGCCTTTGGGCCCAAGCTTATCTTCTTCAGGAAATATTCCATTTTCGTCGGTCTTCGTAATTATCCTCCATCTTTCCGCTATTTTTCGGTGACTTGATGTTTATCCGACGTTCGGGAAATCGGATAAACCGTCATAACCTGATTGGGCCTGAATCCTTAAAATCGTAAGTAAGTCCGTGGACTTGTCTTAAGTCGTTGAACGTCTTATACGATTTCTCGGAAAGACTATCTTTCTCGTAAAATAAACCTTATAGCTTCAAGGATCGATGTTCAAGTTAATCGATCTTTATTTTATACGATATCTTCTACGAGAAATCCAATCCTTCTAGTTTTTGTCGTGAAACATCGAGGACGATTCCAACCGAATCGAAGATGTTCA
>JAEACV010000928.1:0-40638 GCA_016432835.1 Brassica nigra | reverse complement strand
GACCTGAGAGAGAAGCTCTTGAAGCTTGATTGGTCATCTTGCTGGGAGGAGTGATGATGGCTCTAGCACTTGAGAATGGTGTGGATCTGCCCTTGGCTTGATCTTGTACTCAAGGACACCATCTGAAGCTTCTGTGGATGGAGAGAGAGTGTGTGAGAGCAAATCAAGAGGTGGAGTATGTGGCTCTTTCACTATCTTCTTCTTGCCATGAGTGGTCTTTGAGGCTCCACCCATCCCTCTCTTTAGCACTTTCCAAGTGCTCAACACACAACTCCTTAGAACACTCTCCATCAAGACCTTCTTTCTTACCAACAACCTCTTCATCTGGGATTCTCAACAGCTTGTACATCACAAGTGATTGTCCCACAATAGTCTGATTCAAGTGGAGGCTGAGGATAGGAGACAGCTTTGTTGACATGCATGAGAGTGACTTCTTGTTGGGAAAGTCAATGCAAGCTCCAACTGTTGTGAGGAAAGGAGTGCCAAGGATCAAAGGGACTCTTTCTTCAGATGCCATCTTCAAAACAGTGAGGTCAATAGGTATGGTGCAGGATCCAATCTTCAAGGAAAGTCCTGATTATGCCAAGGGGTTGTAGAAGAGGAATCCCCAAAGGTGAGAGGAGGAGTATCTGCTTCCATGTCCCAATACTCTGCACCATGTCCAAGGAGATGACATTCACACTAGCTCCACTATCAACAAGAGCATCATCCATAGTTAGTTTACCAAGAGAGCAAGACAATGTGAACTTCCCTTGAGACTCAAGTAGGGAGGGACTTGGGAGGATTGGTTGATCAATCTTCAGAAGTGAGATGTCCAAAAGTTCAGCCACTTCAGGGTGAGAATGTCCTTTATGAGCATCATTTGGACATGAGCAGCATGCATATTGCTGATCTCTGGAAGCTTGACTCCAATATCACTGAGGTCTTTTCTGAATTTGGAGACCACCTTTTCTGAGCTTTGGTGAGGAACCTTTGAGGGAAAGGGAGCTTATCATAGGGTGATAGCTCAAACTCATTGTCTTCTTCCTTCACTTCTTTCAGCTGGGGTTAGCACTCTTCTCAACTTCAGGTCTCAACCTTAGGCTCATCAATCCTTCCTGAACCTTCTTATCAGCTCTCTTCACAACTCTAGCTTCAGCTTTGGCCACAACAAGTCTCTTATCATTTTCAATCTGATTCCAAGCACTAGCCTCTCAATCTCATCAACATCATTCTTATGATCACTCAATGCAATCCTTGAAGAAGTCAGAGGATGACATTGCAAGTCTCCTTAGGTTCTTCTCTGGTTTCCCAGAGATCCCATTGGATTTTGGAGGATGAAGATGGATGCAACCTGGCTCCAAAGCTTTGAGATGAGAGGCAAGTTGCATGTACTTGTTGTGAGGCAGAATAGGTGCCATCAATCTTAGCATGGATGTTCTTGAACTCATCACCAATGGTCTTAGCATTTCTTTTCGAGCTTCTAAGAGTTGCTTGAACATGGACTCCAAATTTGAACTTGGAGCCTGAGCTGAGAAGAGCCTTTGGGGCTGAGTAGGCTGGTTTGCTTGGTAACCACCTTGGTGATTGTTGTAAGGTCTTTGCTGGTAGTTGTTTGGTATTGGAAGTCGAGTTCTTTCCTATACCATGTGCCATTAGAATTGATGAAGCACAGCTCCTCTTGACCTTCTACACCATGAACTTCAGTAGTCCTAGCAGGCTGTTGCTGTTGCTGGTTCCCAATGGAGTTAAGCTGTTCTCTTGCTTAGCCTTCTCAAGAAGCTTGTCCAACTTTTCTTGAGAGATTTCGTGGCCTCAGGTGCGGATCATCTTCATCAGTGCCTCTGTGGGCCCTGTCATGCTCCTCACTGTAGACTGAGTCACTCCTGGCCATGTTTTCCACCACCTCAGCATCCTGCCTCCTGCCCCAAGAAGAACCCATTGCTGGCTGTTTCCAATCTGCTCCTGAACTCTGGTAGAGCACCTCTCAGAAGGTACTAAGCAAACTCTCCTCGGTGAAGCCATGATGTGGGCATTGAGACCAATAGCCCTGAACCTCTCCCATGCTTCACTAAAGCTCTCTCTCTCTTCTGAAAGTTAGAGATCTCATTTCTGATCTTGGCTGTTCTTGAGGAGAAGAATTCTCTAGAATGCCTCTTGCACTCATTCCAAGTAGGATAGAGTCACTGGAACAGCCTTCTCCCATGATGTGCCTTGTCTCCCAAAGAGAATGGAAACAACCTCAGCTTGAAAGCATCTTCAGAGACTCCATTAATCTTGGACAAGCTACAGTAGCTATCAAATGTGTCCAAGTGATCAAGGGATCCTCCACAGCAAGGCCATGGAACTGTTGTTCTCAATCAAATGCAGCAGCCCTGATTTGATCTCAAAGTTGTTGTTCTCCACAGCTGGTGCTCTGATTCCCAACCTATGACCATGAATGTGAGGTTGGTCATAGGCTCCAATGGCTCTGCCATGGTTGGGATGTGGCTGGCGTGGTGGTCTAGGATTGTCAGCTCTGGACCATTGTCCCTTGACATTACCATCTCAGGCAGATTCTCCATCTCAAACCCCAACCTCAAGATGAGCCTGTTGCTCTACTCTTCTTGTCTAGCTATCTCCCTCTCAAGTGCAGCAATCTCTTCAACAGTAGGAACCAAGTTGATGCCCTCCGCTTCTTGTGATCATACACCTGAAAGTCAAAGATAAGAGGCAAGAACCAATATCACAAGATACAATAAAATAAAATGACTTACTCAAGCAAATAACTAAATCCCAATGTCAAAATCAACTAAGTTATAACGGCGCCTAATTTGATGACAGGCCTTTTCGGTCCTAATCAAATGTTGTAGAATACAAGATGTCAATCCAATTCTAAGAGATTCTAATGCAAAGGGAATGCAAGTTCATGCTTAATCTAAGTCTAAACAAGATTGAGGATGATTATGAAACTAAGACAATATTAAAATGCAATAAAAGGTGAACTTTCTTCTCAATGAGGCGGGTTCTGGGACAAGGAACTGACTTTGGGTGATCAAGATTCAATCCAAGATGCTAACTTTTCAATCAATCTAATTCCTTATGCCTAGACAACAAAACTAAGCAAGCTCTATCCCTAGATGAATCTCTTTGCAATGATCACCCAAGTACACCAAATCCCGGCAGAATGATCATAAGAAACAAGGAGAATGAGTCTAATAGAGTCCTAGCTTTGAAAACTAATCCCTTAGGCAAAGCAAGCTAAAAGCATAGATGAGTTGGTTCAGGCATTTCATAGAACACCTTCCCGCATGAAATGCCTATGGCTCTATGTTTGAGAGGCCAACCCAAATATAGCAAGAAGAACACCAAATCAATGCAAGGAGATGATAGATCTAACACTAAGAACCTTGATCTACTTTAATCACCCTTAGTCTCCCAAGCCCATGAACTCCTAGATAGATCTACTCACTAATAGCCATGGAAAACCTCAAAATCAATGATGATTCAAGGCTAAACATGATTAGAAAGAGATAATCTATTAAACACACAAGAAATGATGTAAAAGGATCAAAGATCCAAACTTTCTTCAAGTTCTTATTATGCCTTTGAGAGAAAAGAAGTTAGTTCTTAATGAGATCACAAGAGTATTTATACATAGGCTTTTGGAAACATAAAGCAAAAAATACTAAAGTGCCCTCCAAGTGATTTTCACCAATGAGAAGCAAGGAGAAAGGAAGAAGCCGAGCCACCCGGTCAGCTAGGCTAGTCCAGGCCGGGTATGTCCAGGCCGGTATGTGCTCGTCCGGGCCCAGGCTGCATGGCCTCTCTGGGCCGGGTGTGTTCGGCCAGGGTGGGTGTCCAGCCAGCAGGATGCGCTGGGTGTGTGGTCGTGGAACGCCCCGGCCCGGCTCATCCGAATCGGACGGCGGGTCCTTATGCCGGGTGGTGCTGGTCGGTGCAGGCTGGTACGCTGGTAGAGGGACTGTGGGACGTCCGGTGTCCTGGTCCGCTCTCCCATCGCCCATCCCGCAAGGGTGCTATTGTCCGGTGGTGCTGGACGGGTCATGGATGAAGGCTGGTACGCGGGTAATGATGGACGAGTGGTCATGTCCGTGCCTCGCCCCGCAAGGGTTCTCGTGCTCGGTGGTGCTGACCGCGTCCTTTCTAGGCTTTCAGCACAATCAGGACGTGCGGGTGCTTGTCCCTCGGTCGTCCTGGCCGCTGTCCTGAGCTTGTCCAGGCAAGGTTTGATGGTTGGCCTCGTGTGCTCACCCGGGTGGCTTGACATGCTTCCACTCAATTGATCATAACTCCTCCAATATGGCTCCAAATGTCTTGAAACCACTTCCATTGGAAAGCTAACTCAGAATTACATGTCTCCACCAAATCTAAGCATCAGAAGATACTTCTAAGGCCTTTGTCCGTGTTCATCTTTAAACCCCTCTTTTTCATCACAAAACTCCCAAACATCTTCAATATCTCCAAAGTGTGCTCCAACACCTAATTGGACTTATGAATGCAAAATGAGCCTAAAGATGCCTAATGCCTAATATAAATGAGAAAAAATGCATAAGATATGATAGCTAAAACATGTAAATATGCAAGACATCACCGCATCAACACAGCCCAATTCCAATTCCGTACATCACATTCAATTTCAAAAGTTTTAGAAAGTCGTGAAGTGCTAGCAAGGAGCACTTGTTAACTTTCTTTAGCATTTGAATGCTTCTTCGCTGCCCCCCAAGCAAAACTACACTTTTTTAATCACTTCAGTCAGTGGTAGCAACTGATTGAAATCCTCACAAACCTCCTCAGAAGCCAGCAAGTCCATGAAAACTCCTGACCTCTCCAATTGATTTGTACCGCCACTCTCGATGGCTCTCACCTTCTCCTCATCAACCTGTATGCCCTGTGAAGTCAAAACCTAAAAGACAAGATTAGCTCCTCCAAGTTAGCATGCATCTCTCTTCCTAAGCACATCTTAACCTGCCTCAAATGGTGAACATGTTCTTTCATAGTCTTGCTGTAGATCAGGATGTCATCAAAATAAACAACTACAAATCGCCCTATCAAGGCTCTCAAGACATGATTCATTAACCTCATGAAAGTACTAGGTGCATTAGTGAGACCAAAAGGCATCACAAGCCATTCATACAATCCTAGCTTAGTTTTAAATGCGTTTTCCACTCATCTCCTTCTTTCATTCTAATCTGGTGGTAACCACTCTTTAAATCAATTTTCTAAAAGACACATGAACCATGTAACTCATCTAGCATGTCATCTAAGCGAGGATAGGATGTCGTACTTAGCTGTGATGTTGTTGATAGCTCGGCTGAGTCACACATCCTCCGGCTCCCATCTTTCTTGGGCACCAAAAACAGGTACAGCCTGAGGACTCATGCTTTCCCTGATGTCCCTTCTCCATCAGCTCATTGACTTGTTTCCTTGGTCTCCACAGGATTGGTCCTGTATGCTGGTCGGTTTGGTAAGGTAGCTCCTGGCACAAAATCAATCTGGTGCTCCATCCCTAATGGCTGGCGGACCAATGGGATTGTCTTACGGAAATACATCCCTAGCCTCCTGCAAAGACACTCAATCTCCTCTGGGATCTCAGGAGTCAGGTTAGTAGTAAACTCAACAATTCCTTATAAACCATTAATATCAAATTTGATTGATCAATCACAGCAGTTTTGATATCTTTAGCAGAGCAAAGAGATTGAGCTTACTTACCTGGCTGGTCTCTCAATGAGCAAGGCCTGGCCGGCCTTGGACTCTCTCTCTTCATCTTAAGATGCATCTGGTCCTGGTGTACCTCCTTGGTGTCATAGCCAGGGTGACTTGTTTACCCTTGTGAACAAATGTGTGCCGATTGGTGAAGCCATCATGTACTGATCTCTTATCATACTGCCATGGTCTCCCAGAAGTATGTGACTAGCTTCCAATGGCCACATCACAAGTGATCTCATCCTGGTACTTTCCCACTGAAAGTAAAATCTTCTTGCTTGCTGATCTTTAAACCCCCTCATCATTGATCCATTGCAAGAGATATGGCTTGGGGTGTTTGTAAACTTCAAGACCCAACTTCTCCACTAGCTCATCACTTGCAACATTGGTACAACTGCCTCCATCAATGATCAAGCTACAAACCTTATCTTGTCTCAAACATCTGGTGTGAAACAAGTTTTCCCTTTGCTCATCTTCTTTGGCTCTAGGCTGTGCATTGAGAAGTCTCCTGGTGACTAGCAACTCTCCTCTGACGGGATACTCCACGCATCCTCATCAGTTTCCTGGCCGGCATCTTCTTCTTCAGAAACTACCTCCACATTGGCTAGAATAGTCATCACCTTCTTGTTGGTACACTCATTGGCGTAGTGTCCAAAGCCATGACACTTGAAGCACTTAATGTTCCTGGTTCTGTAGGTTTGGCTACTTCTTTTCCTTTGTCATCTCTTTTGGTATCCGCAGATGAAGCTCCCTCCCTTGGCTTATCTGATGACTTTTCATCCTTGTAGTACATTGGTTTAGAAGTAGAGCCGTATGGTGACCTGGTAGAACCCCTCCTCTTATTCTGCTGCTCAATCAGAATTGCCTTATGTAGTAGCTCATCCATGTCCTCATACTCTTGTAGCTCCAATCTGTCTTGTATGTCTCTGTTAAGACCTCCTTGGAATCTAGCCATGGTAGCTTCTACACCCTCTTCTAAGTCAGCTTTCAGCATGAGTGTCTCCATTTCCTGGTGATAGTCTCTACACTCTTAGAACCTTGGGAAAGCCTTCTCAGTTTCTGGTGGAGATCTCTCCCATAGTGTAGGGACAAACCTCTTCTTCATCACAGTTTTCATCTCAAACCAGGAGGCTGCTAGAGGCTCTCCATGGCGTCTCCTGGTAGTAGCAATCTGATCCCACCAGCTTATAGCATAGCCACTAAATTCAGTAGCTGCTAATCTCACTTCCTCTCCTCAGTAAACTGCTGGCAATTGAAGACCAGTTCAATCTTCTTCTCCCTCCAAGTAAGCATCAGGGTCATTCTTGCCATGGAATGGAGAATTCTAAGCTTGAGATTGCCTAGGTTATCAGCTGGCCGTCTGTGATGATAGAACTTTTCAGATTCTAATCAAATGATGTAGTATAAAGATTGTCGAACCAGTCCTAAGTGACAATGAAACAGAGGAATGCAAGCTTATGCTCAATCTAAATGCAACCATTAGAGAATGATGATTAAACTAGAACAATGAGTAAAACACAACAAAAGCAAACTTTCTTTCTTATGAGGAGAGCAAAACCCATGGGTGTAGGGACTTGATATCAAATGATTAAGCTTCAATCCAAGATGCTAACTTTTCAATCAATCTAATCCTTATGCCTAGACAACTAAACTAAGCAAGCTCTATCCACTAGATGAATGCTCTTTTGCTATGATCACCCAAGTACACCAAATCCCTTTGGCTGTAATGATCAAAGCAAACAATGAGAACAAGTCTAATAGCAATCCTAGCCTCTAAGACAACTAATCCCTTAGTAAAGCAAGCTAGAAGCATAGATGAGTTGGGTCAGGCATTTCATAGAACACCTTCGGGCATGAAATGCCTATAGCTCTATGTTTGAGAGGCCAACTCAAATATAGCTTTAAAACACCAAATCTATGCAAGGAAAGATAGATCTAATTCTAAACACCTTGGATCTAACAATCACTCTCTATCACCCTAACCCATGGATCTTAGAAGAATCTACTCACTAATCCACATGCTTATTCTTAAACCCATGAGAGATTCAAGCATAAACATATAGAGAAAGAAAGGAGATGAGATAAACAATCAAGAACACAAGATGAGATGAGATTAATAATTCAAAGATGAAGTTTTACTCAAAGGTTTTGTTCTTAGATCATAAATAACATAATCCCCAAACTTGGGTTAATGAGTATTTATAGTAGGCTTAAAAGCCCTAAACACATAAAAGGAGAAAGTCTAAAAGCCCTTGGCCAAATGATTTTCGACCAATGAGAAACAAGGAGAAAGGAAGAAACTCAGCCACCGGGTCAGCTAGTGCCTGTCCAGGTCGGGTATGCCAGGTCGGGTATGGCTTGCTCGTCCGGCGTCCAGGCCGTCGCGGCCTCTCTAGGCGGGTGTGTCCGCGTGGTGGGTGTCAGCAGCTAGCGGGGCGCGGGTGTCGCGGCGGGTGGTGCTGGTGGTGTGCAGGCTGATGCGCTGGTGAGGCATTGTGGACCGTCCGAGTGTCCTGGTCGGGTGTGTTCGGTCGCGTCCGGGCTCGTCTAGCATCAGATCGTCGGGTAGTCCAGGTCGGGCAGGTGCTGTCGGTGTCTGCTGGTGCGGGTGAGGTAAGGTCGGGGCCCTGAGCTCGGCGTCCAGTCCGTCCGTCCGCGCGGGTCCTTGTGCTCGGGTGGTATGGACGCGTCCGTTCTAGGCGTTCAGCACAATCGGGACGTGCGGGTGCTTGTCCCCGGGTCGTCCTGGTCGCGTCCTGAGCTTGTCCAGGCGAGGAAGGATGGTTGGACTCGGGTGTGCTCACCCGGGTTGCTTGACATGCTTCCACTCAACTGATCATAACTCCTTCAATATGGCTCCAAATGTCTTGAAACCACCTCCATTGGAAAGCTAACTCAGAATGCCATGTCTCCACCAAATATTAGCCTCAGAAGGTATTCCTAAGGTCTCTGTCCATGTTCATCTTTAAACCCTTCTTTTCATCACAAAACTCTCAAACATCTTCAATATCTCCAAAGTGTGCTCCAACACCTAATAAGGACTTATGAATGCATAATGAACCTAAAGATGCCTAAAGCCTAATCTAAATGAGCAAAATGCATAAGATATGATAACTAAAACATGTAAATATGCAAGACATCAACTCCCCACACTAGTCCTTTACTTGTCCACAAGTAAACTTGAGGACTAAGGAGGAGAGGTTGAAGGAGGGACTCATAGCCAAAAGAATGCTCTTCTTAGTTCTCAACTTGATAACCTTGCACAAGCATACCAAGTAGCAGGAGCAAAACTCAATCCAACTCTAACTCAACAAGGCCTATCTTAACTCTTTTGATCCCTACACTTACTCATCATGAATCCACAACCCACAAATCCATTTGCCCTCTAACAATCATTAAGCAAACTCAAAAGACTTCTTGCAAATGGTCAAATGGTCCAAGTCATTTGGTTTGGTGGTAGAAGGTTTTATTCAAGTGAAACAAGGGGTTTAAAGGGATCTTTCAAGGGTGGTTCACTCTCAAAACAAGTAGCCTTGACATTGCACATAATATATCTAAGAAAGGGATCAACTCATGCATACAATGCTCAATCTCCATTGTTCTACCCTTTCCCAAAATACATAGATCACATCTTTATTCCCAATGCCAAAATACCACTCACATCTCTCACCCAAAGATTTTCCCCAAATGCTCAAAATATTTTCTCATTTGAAACTCCTTCTTAATGAAATCTACAAGGGAATTTACACATTTTAAACTCTTTTCAGCTCTTTCTAGATATTGCTAGCCCCCTTTCATTATTATTATTTTTTTCTTTCTTTTCTCTTTTTTTTTATATTTTTATTTCTTTTTTTTTTTATGGGGCCAAGACTTTTCAAACTATTTGGAGCTTACAATCTTTCATTCCTCTTATCCCTTCTAGACTTAATCACTTATAACAATGGAGTCTCATGAGTCAACCTTTTCTTTCATAAACCTTTCATTTCCTCAAGATCATACCATACAACACTCACCCCATCCTAGAAGCTAGACATTAATGAGTGTCTAATCTAGCTAAAATGGAGATCAAGCATTGTCGTTCCCAATACTCTCAACATTATGCACATGTAAAGCTTTTAAAGAAGGCCTCACTCAACAAATAATGAAAGCTTGAAAGGAGGTAAGGGTTTTAGGGCTTGGAGTGCCACTTGAGCTTGTCCAAAAAGATAGACAAAGAATGGGGGACAGCTCAAGTGTTCTATCCATGACTTAGTACACAAGGGACCATGAGCAAGAGACTAGAGTCTAAATATGACAGGAGCAAACTTCAAAGAGATGGCATCAATCAATCAAATAAGCTTTAGGAAGAGATTTCAAGGCAAAAGTTTACAAGCCATCCTAAGATTGCTCAAGCTACTTACTATGCTTATGAAGGGTATCACTTTAAGAACTTAGCATGAGCATCTTTTCAAGGCAACTATCATCCTTGTCCCCTTATGCATGATGCAACCTATATGATGATTTATTATTTTTTTTATGCAATTGAATGATCTAGACTCAATTCTAATGCAACTACATGATTCTTTTTGTGCTTTTCAAATTTTTCAAATTTTGGTTTTTCTATGCAATAACTATCTACAAATGCATGCTCATGACATAAAACACAAAATGATCAGCGACTTGGCACCTCCCCACACTTAATTCACACAGTCTGTGTTTGTTAAATGTTGAGAAGGGCCTAAAGGAAGAAAAATAAAGCTAAATGAAATGATGAATGGTATATACAATGGTAGGTGTTGGAGTACCTCTATGGAGCATGGGAAGAGGCTGATGCCTCACCCTCAGACTCGTCTTCATCAGCAGTGGTGCTTAGGCTTGGTGACTTGTTTCGGACGCGGATGGGGCGATGTAGGGGTTCCTCAGCCGGAGGGCTTGCTTCTCGGTTTGTGGTGTGTTTGGGTCGAGAATGGGTAGAGGAAGTGGTGCAAGGAAAGTCTCAAGATCAAAGTCCTCAGCCTTGCAGCCTGCTACAGCTCCCTTAGTCAGAACATCAGCAACCTTTCTCATGAACTTAGCTGAAGCTTCAGCTTGTCTCTTCTGTTTTCCTCAATTCTTTGCACTTCTTGGTAAGCTTGAAGATGGTCTATCTTGAGCTCTGTTCCACCTTTGCAGTGTGCTAATCTGGTCATGAGCTTGGCGAATGGGACCAAAAGGCAAAGCACCTGTGCATTGCTCAAGCGATAACGAGGAGGACCAAAGAGATGAGCTGTGGCTCGGCGAGTATCCCTGATCAAACTTAGCTGCCTTTGCTGCTGCTTTCTCATTCATCTTCAATGTCATAGGCCAAGAGCTCCATGACTGCCCAGGAGGTGCTGCTCACTGATATCAAAACTCATAGTACCCGGTGTGCTCAAAGTAGTGAGCTCATAGTTAGGAGAAGCAGCTCAACTGTGGTGGGGCCTCTAAACACACTTCCCATCAGAGAAGTGAGTGGTGAGATCAATGAAAGAGGGACCGGATGCATCATCTCCCAAATCAATACCCTGGTGCGCAAGTAAAGGTGTGATCAAGCCGCCTATTCCAATCTGAGCCTCTGGATCCTGTTTGTCCAAGCATACTCCTTGTAGTACATAAGGCGCCTCACAAAGTAACCAACCATACCAAACTCAGCGTAGAAATCAGTGGGAACTTCAGGTAGGTGAGGAGGTAAGGCAAAGTGTTGGATGGCTTGGTGCATGAGGTTCAAGTCTTCTCCATTCACGTTGCTTTGCTCCTTCCTTGGGTAGATGGTGTTGACAATCAGCCTATGAAGGTAGCGGACTGATGGATGTCTGATAGATGCATTCTTGTCTCTGCTGGATACCCTATCCTTGCCTGATAAGAACTTGTAAGTGAAGTGGGCAAGTGTCTTTCCTTTAGGTAGTCCTTTCAGCTTAGGCAAAGATGACTCCTTCAAATCCTTGAGGCCTAGCACCTCTCCAATCTCAGTGAAGGTCATGAAATAAGGCTTCCCATCTATCTTGAAGCTGATTCTTCCCACCCTTGTTCCTCATGTTGAGAAGAGTGGAATGTGACCTCCAAGGATGCCAAGAATTGGCAAGACTTCTTTAAATGTTGGGAAAGCCATTGAATAGAAGCTGTCCATGTTCATGAGAGCAAGCAAATCCTTTATGTCTTGGTCAATTTCTAGCTCCCTCATTACCTTCTCATCAGCAAATCTGGTTGGAGGCCAAGATACTCCTTGCCTCATCTGCTCCAATAGTTCAACTTCAGTCGGCTTCCTTTGTCGATCTCTACGAGGGTTGAAACCTAACTTTTCAAAGTTTCTTGCTCAGCCTCACTTTCAATGGAGAGGATGCTTCTTCAACAGGTGTATCTACTGGCACCAAGGATGGAGGTGCCAATGGCTGTGGGTTTGGTGCTTTGATTCTGATCTTTGTGGGAAGTTTGGGTTTCTCAGCATCTTTCTTTGTGTTCTTCCAAAACAAGAGGTCCCACACTTTGAGATCTGGAGCTCTAGCTTTCTTTGAAGGAGTGCTCTTATCATCACCAACAGCCACCCTCTTGCCATCTTTCTTGGCTTTCTTGTAAGCATCATCAAGCACTCTCTCATCACTAGCCAACCTCTTGCCATCCTCCTTGCTAGTCTTATTACCAACATCAGCCACTCTTTTCCTTCATCCTTGTGTTTCTTTGCTGCCCCATCAACCAATCTGTGCCTAGCCTTCTTGGCTTGTGCCTTCTCTCTCAACATAGCCAGGGCTTGTTGCCTACGCTCTTCCTCGGATTCAGGCATAGAGCCTAATGCTTTTCGAACTTAGCAGTGTGGTTCTTAGCAGCCTCGGCCTTCTCTTGTGCCATCAGTTTCTCATCTTTCCTTCCCATTGGAACCTGAAAATATCAAGACTTGGACAAGATAAAGCACAAGGAAGAGAGAATATGCTGGAAAGAGAAGAGATGGAATGAATACTTGCAAACCTAGTCTAGAACCAGCAACCTAGCAAGACTATCAAAGTAACCAAGCTCCCAAGCTCACAAATTTTTTTTTTTTTTTTTTGAACAAGGGAACTTAATCAAGTTGAAATTCAAGTAAACACATCAAGCCAGCTGAAATTGAATGCTAAACAAGCTCTAGAACATCAATTCCAATCAATCTAGACCATAATCAACCAAAGTAAGAGCCTTTTCAAAACCCCAAATCTCATGAACCCTAATTTGCCAAAGTTCAAATTAATCTCAATTCCACCATGAAATCAACTACCCAGCATGATATACAAGCAATCCCTAGTCTAATTTACAAGAAATTAGCAAGAAAAGCTCAAATTTCAAGTTCAAATTTTAGGGTTCATGAGGGTTACGAATTTGAACTTAGAGATACCATACCTTGCTTTGGATGAAGGATAGAGATGAAAGGGTTCAAGGAATTAGGTCTAGGGAGGAAGGTCTTGATGTGGGAAGAAGAAACTTGTGATTTGGTTAAGATTTGGCAAAGTTATGGGAATTTTGTTCTTGGGGCTAGAGAGGATTTTGATGTGAGGAAGAAGATGGAATGAGGAAATAGGGGGTGGCCTAGGGTTTTAAAATGTGTCTGGGTCGGGTGGGGTTGGTTCTGGGCGGGCTTAGGTGGGTTTGGGTCTGAAATAAGGGAAGAGCACTTACCTGGCCGGGCGGGTCGCGGGCGAGGGCGGGTGAAAGGGGCGGGTGCTGGGGCATTCGGACTGGCTCGGTACCCACACCCGGGTGTGCTTGATCGTCCCGCGCGGGTGGCGCATCCCGCGTAAGTCCATCCGTGCTGCTCGTCTGTCCCGTCGGGCGCCGTGTCAGTAGTCAACCGGTGTGTCCGTCCGTCCAGCGTCGACCGTCCGTGCGGGTGCTGCGTCGAGTGGGTCAACCGGGTATGTCTGTCCTGCTCATCCGTCTGTCGGTCTGAATCACCCGTGCGGGTGCCGTGTCCCGTAGGTCACCCGGGTACATCCGTCCGTTCGCCAGTCCGTCGGCTTGATTCACCCGGGTGCCGTGTCCCGGTAGCCAACCGGGTACATCCGTCCTGCTTCCAATTCTGAATTTCACCAAGGTGCCAAGTCTAAACCACTTCCTTTCATGTCTCTTCCATCTCAAAACCGCAGTGAACTCATCTCCAAAACTCCCAATCTAGCCCCATCATCATTCAAAGGACTTTTTGATGAAAAATAAAAGGAATCCTAATGCAATATGTACAAGGATAACCATGGGACTTCCTCCCAAGTGAGCTTGTTTAAAGTCACTAGCTTGACTTTGCCTCCTTTGAGGTTAGGCAAGGGGAGCATCAGAGAGTGGGGTTGATGTCCCATCCTCCTTTGGTACTGTGGTCATGTATTCCTTGAGTCTTTGGCCATTCACTGTGAAGTCTCCACCATCCTTGTTCCAAAGCACAATGGCTCCATAGGGTCTCACTTCTTTGATCACAAATGGACCAGACCACCTTGACTTTAACTTCCCTGGAAATAGCTTAAGCCTAGAGTTGTAAAGAAGCACTTGATCTCCTGCCTTGAACTCTCTCTTGAGGATGTGCCTATCATGGAAGGCCTTTGTCTTTTCCTTGTAGATCCTTGAGTTCTCAAAAGCATCCATCCTTATCTCATCCAGCTCATTGAGTTGAAGAAGTCTTTTCTCCTTTGCACACTTGATGTCAAAGTTTAGAAGCTTCACAGCCCACAATGCCTTGTATTCAAGCTCAACTGGCAGGTGGCAAGATTTTCCATAGACAATGTTGAAGGGAGTGGTGCCTAGAGGAGTCTTGAATGCTGTTCTATATGCCCAAAGAGCATCATCAAGCTTGGCTGACCAATCCTTCCTCTTGGTTCCTACAACCTTTCCAAGATCCCCTTGATTTGCTTGTTGGAGACTTCCACTTGGCCACTAGTTTGAGGGTGATAAGGTGTTGCAACCTTGTGCTTTACTCCATTCCTCTTGAGAAGACTCTCAAATACCTTGTTGATGAAGTGTGAACCTCCATCACTTATGACCACTCTTGGAACTCCAAATCTTGGGAAAATAGTGCTCTTGAACATTTTGACCACTACTCTTGAATCATTTGTAGGACTTGCTATTGCTTCCACCCACTTTGATACATAGTCCACAGCCACCAAGATGTATTTGTTGCCATAGGAGGAGGAAAGGTCCCATGAAATCAATCCCCCAAACATCAAACACTTCCACTTCAAGGATTGGGTTTTGAGGCATCTCATTTCTTTTAGTAATGTTCCCACTCCTTTGGCAAGAGTCACATCTTGAAATGAAGTCTTGTGAGTCCCTGAACATGTGTGGCCACCAAAATCCAGCTTGTAACACCTTTGAGACAGTCTTGAATGGAGCAAAATGGCCTCCATAGGAGATCCATGGCAATGTGAGAGGATTCCTTCAACTTCTTCTTCAGCCACCACTCTTCTATAAATCTGATCCTTGCATAGGGTGTAGAGGTATGGTTCATCCCAATAGTATCTCTTGACATCCTTGTAGAACTTCTTCCTCTCATACCCTGCAAGTCCCAATGGCTCTTTCCAGTGGCTAAATAGTTAACCAAATCAGCATACCAAGGTCCGTTCTCTTCAGCTGCCTTAACCTCTTCAATCTTTTTCCAGTCTCAATGGCTGCTACCACTGACATGATGGCTAGGACATGCTCTTCTCTGAGGCCCTCATCAAAGGGATTCCTCCTTCAATTCTCAACCTGGACAAGTGATCAGCAACTCCATTCTCAATCCCTGGCTTGTCTCTAATCTCCAAGTCAAACTCTTGAAGCAAAGGATCCACCTTAGTAGTCTTGGCTTGGCATCCTTCTTTGCTAGGAGATGTCTCAAAGCTGCATGGTCAGTATACACAATGACCTTAGAACCCACCAGGTAACTTCTGAATTTCTCAAAGGCGAAGACAATGGCCAGCATCTCCTTCTCTGTTGTGGCATACCTCATCTGCGCATCATTCAATGTTTGGCTAGCATAATAAATGACATGAGTTTTGCCATCCTTCTTCTGCCCCAGGACAGCCCCAACAGCAAAATCACTAGCATCACACATTATCTCAAAGGGAGGTCCCAATCAGGTGGTTGAACAATGGGAGCACTAACAAGGTCACCCTTTATCTTCTTGAAAGCCTCAAGACAATCTTCATCAAAGCTGAAAGCAGCCTCCTTGCACAGCAACTTGGTCATTGGTCTAGCAATCTTTGAGAAGTCCTTGATGAATCTCCTATAAAATCCAGCATGGCCAAGGAAGCTCCTGATGTCTTTCACTGTCTTTGGTGGGGCAAGCTGACCATCACCTCAATCTTAGCTTTGTCCACTTCAATACCCTTTTCTGAAATCTTGTGTCCCAGCACAATTCCCTCTTTGACCATGAAATGACACTTCTCCCAATTCAGCACTAGGTTGGTGTCTTCACATCTCTGTAGGACCCTGCACAAGTTGGACAAACAAGCAGAAAGCGAAGATCCGTAGACAGAGAAATCATCCATGAATACCTCCACTATATCCTCAATGAGATCCGAGAAGATAGACATCATGCACCTTTGAAAGGTTGCTGGAGCATTACATAACCCAAATGGCATCCTTGATAAGCAAAGGTGCCATAGGGGCATGTGAATGTTGTCTTCTCTTGATCATTGGGATGAATGGGGATTTGGAAGAACCCTGAATACCCATCAAGAAAACAATAGAAAGGATGGTTTGCAAGTCTCTCAAGCATTTGATCAATGAATGGCAATGGAAAGTGATCTTTTCTAGATGCTGAGTTGAGCTTTCTATAATCAATACACATCCTATGGCCAGTTATGGTTCTAGTTGGTATCAATTCATCCTTGTCATTTTAACCACAGTGATACCACCCTTCTTTGGAACTACATGCACAGGAGATACCCATTTAGAATCTGAAATAGGGTAAATAACACCAGCATCTAAGAGCTTAGAATCTCCTTCTTTACAACATCTTTAAGGTTAGGATTTAACCTCCTTTGATGTTCTATAGAAGTCATTGATTCATCCTCTAGATGTATCCTATGCATGCACAAAGAAGGTGATATCCCTTAATATCATCTAGTGAGTATCCAATGGCTTTTCTAAACCTTTTAAGTGCATTTAAAAGTTGAGAAAGCTCAAGTTCAGTAAGTTCACTACTCACAATGACAGGATATGTCTCATTAGGGCCTAGAAATCGTACCTTACACCATGGGGAAGAGGTTTTAGCTCCACTTTTGGTGCCTTGAGCTCACTCCAATCATCTTGTTTGGTGATCTCCTGTTGAGTGGCTGGAACAGCTTGACATGCCTCTTGTTTAAGCTCCTCATACTGGCCTCTATCAGCAATCTTCTTTCGAGAATCCAGCATGGCTGCAATAGCCTCACTCTCCTTGTTCTCAACCACTTGGACCTCTTTATCCACTGTCAAAGCATGTTGCAAAGGGTCTTCTATTGCCAACTCTCCACGTGCCAATTCCTCAAGGAGCTCATCAGCAAGAGCTTCCATCTCCTCTATGTAGAACACTTGGCCTTGCACAGTTGACCTCTTCATTACCGTTGACATCAAAATGGAGAGTGTGCTCTTTCCCAAATGAAGATCAATCTTGCCTTCCTTCACATTGATAAGGGCTCCTGCTGTGGCTAAGAATGGTCTTCCAAGGATCAAGGGTCTCTAGCTTCTTCATCCATCTCAAGAACAACAAAATCAGTGGGGATTTCACAATTTCCCACCATTACAGGAAGATCTTCAAGGATACCAATGGGGAATTTGACTGAGCGGTCAGCAAGCACCAAAGAGAGTTTGCACTTCTTGTATTGACTAAACCCAAGCTTCTTGGCAACAGATAGAGGCATGAGACTGACACTAGCTCCCAAATCACATAGACATCTCTCAAACATTAAAGGACCAATGGCACAAGGTAGAGTAAAGCAGCCTGGATCCTCTAGCTTCTTAGGGATTGTCAATCTCTGGATGATGGCACTGCACTCATGAGTAAGAACCATCATGCCTTCCATTTCCTTCTTCTTGGCAGCCACAGCATCCTTCAAGAACTTGCTGTATTGAGGAACAAGCATGAAGGCATCAATGATTGGCATTGTAACTTGAACTTCACTCAATTGCTTCTCAAAGAGTGCTTTGTACTTCTCCAAAAGTTGCCTCTTGAATCTTCCAGGAAATGGCAGCTTAGGTTCATAGGGAGGAGGAACAAAAGAAGACTCCTTTGTTGGAATAGTAACTTCACCATGCTTTGGTGTTTGCTTCTCTTCTCCAACCTTTCCTTTGCCCTTAGCTTCAACAATCTTTTCTAAAATCTCCTCATCAACTTTCTCATCCACAATCACAACATCATCATCAATGTTGATAGCTACCCCCCCACTTAGTTTCTCACCATCCTTGGGGAGAGTTCTTGGAGGTAGCTCTCTACCACTTCTCAAAGTGATTGCCTTCATTGGTTCTTTTGGGTTTTGCTCTGGCTTTCCTGGTAATGTTCCTTGTTGGCGACTTGGCTGAGAGTTCATAGAAGCAAATTGATTCTCCAAAGCTCTAATCTTGTTGTTTAGCTCAGTGTAGCTGCTGTCTATCTTGGAGTGAACAGTCTTGAACTCATGGCCAATGTCTTTGGCTGCTCTAGCTTGACTTCCAACAATTGTTTGAACATAGCTTCCATAGATGAATCTGGAGCCTTAGCTTGGGAGGAGCTTCCTTGAGCTTGAGTAGATTGATTTCCATGGTTTGCAAAACCAGGAGGAGGATTCTGCCTAGGCTGGTAGCTCCCTTGTTGAGTGTTTTGCTTTGGTGGATAACCTCCTTGCTGGTTGTTGGTGTAGCCTCCTTGCTGGTTGTTGGTGTAGCCTCCTTGCTGGTTGTTGGGGTAAGACCTTTGCTGGTAATTGTTGTACTGAAAGTTAGGTTCCTTCCTGTACCAAGAACCATTGTTGTTGATGAAGCAAAGCTCTTCTTGCCCTTCTAACCCTTCAACTTCATTAACCTTAGGAAGAGCTTCTTGATTTGGACCACCCACAAAGTGAATTTGCTCCTGCTTGGCTTGGTTAGCAATCAGCAAGTCTATCTTATCTTGCAAGGATTTTATTTCCTTCTTGGTCTGGTTGTCATCAGCTCTGGTTGTTCTATCAGCCCTGTCATGTTCTCCACTGTAGACTGAATCACTCTTGACCATGTTGTCCACCAGCTCCTCAGCATCTTCTTCAGACCTGCCCAGGAAGAAACCATTGCTTGCTGTATCCAATCTTGCTCTAAACTCAGGAAGGGCACCTCATAGAATGTGCTCAGTAAACTCTCCTTTGAGAAGCCATGGTGTGGGCACTTAGCTTGATATCCCTTGAACCTTTCCCATGCTTCACTAAAGCTTTCCAAGTTTTTCTGCTGGAAACTAGAGATCTCATTCCTCAGCTTGGCTGTCCTTGATGTGGAGAAAATTTCTCCAAGAAGGCCTTCTTACAATCATCCCAAGTAGTGATGGAGTCACTAGGTAGAGATTTCTCCCATTGGCGTGCCTTGTCTCTAGAGAGAATGGAAACAACTTGAGCTTGAAGGCATCTTCTGACACACCATTGGTCTTGGACAAGCCACAATAGCTATCAAACTTGTCCAAGTGATCAAATGGGTCTTCTACAGCCAAGCCATGGTACTTGTTGTTCTCAATCACATTCAACAAGCCTGATTTGATCTCAAAGTTATTAGCTTCCACAGCTGGTGCACGGATACCTGTCCTGTTGCCATGAATGTGAGGACGGTCATATGTGCCAATGGCTCTAGCTGGCGCTGTGGGTGTTGTTGTTGCTGGCTGTGGTCTAAGGTTGTCAGCTCCTTGACCATTGCCTTCTTGGGGTTGATGATCATCCATCTCAAACCCCAATCTCTGAATGTGAGCCTGTTGCTCCTCTTCTCTTCTCCTTCTTGCTATTTCCCTCTCAAGTGCAGCTATCTCTTCAACAGTGGGAACCAGGTTAGTTGCACCCTGCTTCTTGTGTTCATACACCTGAAAATCAAAGGAAAATGCAAAGGAGAATCAATATCACAAGAAAGAAAAATGATTTAGTCTCAAGCAAGTGACTAAATCCCAATGTCACAATCAACTTAGAATTTGGCCAATTTGATGATAGAACTTTTCAGATTCTAATCAAATGATGTAGTATAAAAGATTGTCGAACCAGTCCTAAGTGACAATGAAACAGAGGGAATGCAAGCCTATGCTCAATCTAAATGCAACCATTAGAGAATGATGATTAAACTAGAACAATGAGTAAAACACAACAAAAGCAAACTTTCTTTCTTATGAGGAGAGCAAAACCCATGGGTGTAGGGACTTGATATCAAATGATTAAGCTTCAATCCAAGATGCTAACTTTTCAATCAATCTAATCCTTATGCCTAGACAACTAAACTAAGCAAGCTCTATCCCTAGATGAATGCTCTTTGCTATGATCACCCAAGTACACCAAATCCCTTTGGCTGTAATGATCAAAGCAAACAATGAGAACAAGTCTAATAGCAATCCTAGCCTCTAAGACAACTAATCCCTTAGGCAAAGCAAGCTAGAAGCATAGATGAGTTGGGTCAGGCATTTCATAGAACACCTTCCGGGCATGAAATGCCTATAGCTCTATGTTTGAGAGGCCAACTCAAATATAGCTTTAGAAACACCAAATCTATGCAAGGAAAGATAGATCTAATTCTAAACACCTTGGATCTAACTTAATCACTCTCTATCACCCTAACCCATGGATCTTAGAAGAATCTACTCACTAATCCACATGCTTATTCTTAAACCCATGAGAGATTCAAGCATAAACATATAGAGAAAGAAAGGAGATGAGATAAACAATCAAGAACACAAGATGAGATGAGATTAATAATTCAAAGATGAAGTTTTTACTCAAAGGTTTTGTTCTTAGATCATAAATAACATAATCCCCAAACTTGGGTTAATGAGAGTATTTATAGTAGGCTTAAAAGCCCTAAACACATAAAAGGAGAAAGTCTAAAAGCCCTTGGCCAAATGATTTTCGACCAATGAGAAACAAGGAGAAAGGAAGAAACTCAGCCACCGGGTCAGCTAGTGCCTGTCCAGGTCGGGTATGCCCAGGTCGGGTATGGCTTGCTCGTCCGGCGTCCAGGCCGTCGCGGCCTCTCTAGGCGGGTGTGTCCGGCGTGGTGGGTGTCCAGCAGCTAGCGGGGCGTGCGGGTGTCGCGTGGCGGGTGGTGCTGGTCGGTGTGCAGGCTGGTACGCGGGTGAGGCATTGTGGACCGTCCGAGTGTCCTGGTCCGGGTGTGTTGTCGCGTCGGGCTCGTCTAGCATCAGATCGTGCGGGTAGTCCAGGTCGGGCAGGTGCTGTCGGGTGTCTGCTGGTACGCGGGTGAGGTAAGGTCGGGTGCGTCTGAGCTCGCGTCAGTCGGTCCGTCCGTGCGGGTCCTTGTGCTCGGGTGGTATGGACGCGTCCGTTCTAGGCGTTCAGCACAATCGGGACGTGCGGGTGCTTGTCCCCGGGTCGTCCTGGTCGCGTCCTGAGCTTGTCCAGGCGAGGAAGGATGGTTGGACTCGGGTGTGCTCACCCGGGTTGCTTGACATGCTTCCACTCAACTGATCATAACTCCTTCAATATGGCTCCAAATGTCTTGAAACCACCTCCATTGGAAAGCTAACTCAGAATGCCATGTCTCCACCAAATATTAGCCTCAGAAGGTATTCCTAAGGTCTCTGTCCATGTTCATCTTTAAACCCTTCTTTTTCATCACAAAACTCTCAAACATCTTCAATATCTCCAAAGTGTGCTCCAACACCTAATAAGGACTTATGAATGCATAATGAACCTAAAGATGCCTAAAGCCTAATCTAAATGAGCAAAAATGCATAAGATATGATAACTAAAAACATGTAAATATGCAAGACATCAGTCTGCGGTTATGGTGCCTGCTGTGCTGACTAGCTTGAGACTCATCATCACTTTCATCAGCCTCATCATCTTGAGCTTGCTCACCATAGATCCTATGACCTCCAACCTCAAAACGTGGTCCCCTTATAGGCCTCATGCATGCTCTCCTAGCTCCTGCAACAGCTGCTACTTTGTCCTGTCCTGCATCAATATCAACTAAATTATCATTAGCTTGCTGAGCTCGGTTGAAGTTAGTTTGCATCCTTCTGGTTATCTCAGCCATCATAGCCTCAAATTGGACTTGATTGAGATTGATTTGCTGGACAGCCGGTTCTTCTGGCTCCTCTGGTTTCTTCCCAGCTCGCCTCTCATCAGCCATTGTCACCTAAAACAGTTAGAGAACACAAAAACAAAGAAAATAAACAACTCTCTCTCACTCAGTTTTTAAGCTGCCAAGTCTCTGCTCTTCTCACAAGTTCAGATAAGATTCAAAGCTCTACACCTAATATCTAGAACTAAACCCCAATGAATCAGAGAGAAAGAATTAAGAGATTTAGGCACTAGCTGACTTTACCACCACAGCTGGATTACTCTTCAGCTAGCTGAATTTCTCCTCAGCTTTCTTATTTTTTTTTTTGGATCAAAGATCTCTTTTTTTTTTTTTGATTACCAGGGTTGGCTCAGCTGGCTTACAATAGATAGATAGATAAGAGAAGTGTTTAGATGGATAGAATGATCTGAGTAGTCAAGATCGCAAACCCTAACCTTCAAGTGGCTCGATACCATTTGGTGCAGCCTGGGTATGGCTTAAACTCTGGATCACTTGAAGGTGGATGGATAGAGGGTTGTTCTAAGAGGCTACTAGCTCTCCTTTGAACTGTGGTCGTCTCCCTGAGCTTATGGTTGGCGTCAAGGATGGTCTGCTACTCAAAGACACAAGATTACCTTGTATTGTCTAAGATGGTTTCACTAGGAATTCCTTCCCTTAAGTGAGATCAATGTTCCTTTAGCTGAACAGAGAAAGCAAGAGACAAGAGCAAGCTAAGCTGCTGTAAATTATTAGATTCAAAGTTGAAGAAAAACAAAAGGCCCCTTAGCTATAAAAGTCGCCCAAAAACCCTAAGAAGTAAACCAGGCTGGTTTAATTCTAATTCTAGTCCTAACCAATTGAAATTGGTTTAATAAAAATCCTAATTGTCTTGGTTTAAATTAAATGAAAACCAAATAAGCCCAGCCCAATTACACTGCAATTAAATTGAACCAACAAGCTGGTTTATCTTGATCTTCCCTCCTTGGACCAACCCCCACGATTTGGAGCAAGGCATGGAGACTCTTCTCTTGTGCTCTCAGTCTTGATCTAGTCACTGGTCCACTCCATACATTGGCTAGTCCACTTGATACATCTCTCTGGTGCTGGTTCTCTTCAATATCATCAGCCTCACTCCCTTCTTCTAAGGTCATCTCTTCACTTGGTTCATCACTTGGCTCTTCCTCATCACTCTCACTCAGCTCCTCCTCCTTGTCTCTGGTCATGGCTACACCATTACCAATATCGAAGGAGAAATTTTCAGCATGGGTAGTAAGGCGGACAATTACGTGAACCTAATGAATGCAAGCCTTGAGGTAGCAAATGTCTAGGAGGATGATGATTCGGATATTATTGTTGATTGATATCTCCGCGAGGCCATCGACCGACAGCAGACTTCATCAGCCAACTGGAGTAAGGACAAGACACCAAAGGTTGAATTGAAGCCGCTTCCAGCTGGTCTTAAATATGCATTCCTCTATGATCAATCTTACCCCGTCATCGTAAATGCCAATCTTACTAATGGAGAACTCGCGCTATTGTTAAACAAATTGCGCAAGTACAAGAAAGCCATCGGGTATTCTCTTGATGACATTCTTGGTATCTTACCCGATCTTTGCATGCACCGCATTCATTTGGAAGATGATTCCAAATCATCAATAGAGCATCAAAGGAGATAAACCCGAATCTAAAAGAAGTAGTGAAGAAGGAAATTATTAAGCTTTTAGATGCCGGAGTTATCTACCCTATTTCTGATAGTAAATGGGTGAGTCCTGTGCATGTTGTTCCCAAAAATGGAGGTATTACAGTAGTTAAAAACTAAAATGATGAGCTTATTCCTACGCGTACCGTCACAGGACATTGGATGTGTATCGACTATAGGAAACTAAATGCCGCTACTAGAAAGGATAACTTTCCCGTACCTTTTATCGACCAAATGCTGGAAAGACTAGCCAATCACCAGTACTACTGTTTTCTTGACGGATATTCCAGATTTTCCCAGATCCGTGTTCATCCTGATGATCAAGAAAAGACAACTTTTACGTGTCCCTATGAAAACTTCAATAAAATCCTAAACCAAAAGCACGACACCTCGTCTATAATTATCACTATTGATATAAAAGTTAACATTGCTGGCAACACGTTAATTCCCGAACCTGATTCTACTACAGATGATAAGTCAAGACGAGAAGTGTACGCAATTGGGAAAAACCCGAAAGATCGGCCCTAGTATGCAGATATAGTCAACTATTTTACAGCTGATTTTGAACTAGAGGAACTCAGGGGTTATATGAGGAAGAACTTCTTCAGAGAAATTAGGAGATACCACTGGGAGGAACCTTACCTCTACAAGCATTGCTCTGATGGGATGTATAGACGATGCGTATCCGAAGCTGAAATTCAAGATATCATATTCCAATGTCATGGATCCGACTATGCAGGACATTTCGCAACCTTTAAAACAGTCTCAAAAATTCTGCAAGCAGGATTTTGGTGGCCGACAACATTTCGTGATGTTCATGCATTTATAGCACAGTGCGACAGATGCCAGAGATGAGGAAAGATCAGTAAAAGACATGAAATGGAACAGAAGTTCATTCTAGAAGTGGAAGTCTTTGACTGCTGGGGAATAGATTTTATGGATCCTTTCCCATCCTCATACGGGAACAAATATATACTAGTCGCTGTCGATATGTATCCAAATGGGTCGAAGCAGTAGCTTCCCCAACCAATGATGCATCTGTGGTTGTAAAGCTGGTATCTTGCATATTTACATGTTTTTAGCAATCATATCTTGTGTATTTTGATCATGTATATTAGGAATTAGGCATCTTTAGGGTCCATATTGCATTCATGAGTCTTTATCAGGTGTTGGAGTGTGCTATGGAGTTATTTGAGGTGTTTGGGAGCTTTATGATCCAAAAAGGAGTGAAAGATAAGCATGGATGGAGGCCTTATAGAGGTCTTCTGTTGCTAAGATTTTGTGAAGATACAGAAAACTGAGTTAGCTTTTCACTGGAAGTGTTTTCAAGTCATTTGGAGCTATATTGGAGGAGTTATGATGGATTTACTAGAGGCATATCAACACGCCCGGGTTGGACCACCCGGGTTGAGCTACCAGCGCGTTTTGGACGAGGCTGGACGAAACTTAAGTGATTCCAAGGCCCTTTTGGTGATTTCTTTTGTGTTTTAAAGGGCTTCCAAGCCTCATATAAATACTTTTGTATCTCCCAAGTTGGGACTTGTCTCATTTTCTCTCTAGAAACACTTTTCCTCATGTTATAAAGCTTGAATCTTTTCATCAATCTAAGGAAGTTCTTCATCTTATATCTTGTTTCTCCTTCTCACAAACATGATTAGCCTTGAATTTCACATAGATTTAAGGTTTTTCATGGAGATTAGTGAGTAGACACATTTTGGATCCATGGGTTTGGTAGATCTAAGGTGATTGAGTGAAGATCTAAAATGTTAGGTGCTAGATCTATCTTTCCCTTGCTTGTTGAGGGGTTCTCAATACTATTTTAGTATTGATCATACTAAAATATATCTCTAGGCTTTCACGCCCGAGAGGTGTTCGATGAAATGCCTGAACCAGTGTTGCTACACCCTACCATCCACAAACCAGTGGTCAGGTAGAGGTTTCTAATCAGAAAATCAAGGAAATCTTGGAGAAAATCATAGGAGTCTACATAAAAGATTGGTCTCGGAAACTGGATAATGCACTTTGGACGTACAGAACCGCTTACAAAACACCGCTGGGAACGACACCCTTTCATCTCCTTTACAGAAAGTCATGTCATTTACCAGTCGAGCTGGAACAAAAAAGCGGTCTGGGCAATTAAATTGCTGAACTTCGATATAAAGCCGGCTGCTGAAAAGTGATTGATTCAGCTTAACGAGCTCGATGAAATCAGACATTTAGCCTATGAGAATTCAAAGTTATATAAAGAAAGGACGAAAGCATATCATGATAAGAAAATAATATCCCGACATTTCGAACCAAATGATCAAGTACTTTTATACAACTCTCGGCTAATGCTATTTCCCGGAAAGCTTAAATCGCGTTGGTCAGGACCTTTCACAATATCAGAAGTTAAAACTCATGGAACCATAACACATACACGAAAAAGGAGAGGAGTTTACAGTGAACGGCCAGCGAGTAAAACACTATTGGGCCAAGCCACCAAGCATTAGGCCCATTCGTTTAGAACCTCCCAATAACTAATTATTTAGTCATCAAGTCAAGCTAATGATTTAAAACAAAGCGCTGAATGGGAGGCAATCCATTTTTAATCTTTATTTTTAAATTTTTAATTTCAATCTTAGATTTAATTTTAATTTTATTGTTTAGTTTTATTAAAACCAAAAAAAGTAAAGAGATGACGGGGAAGAAAATATCGACCGACACAAACCATGTTGCGTCGATCAATGCGAATTTCTCGGAGGCGAGCCTCATTTAAGTCGACATCCGCCTCTTTCTCCCCCATTTCGCAAAACCCTAACGAAAGTAAAAACTCCCCATTCTCTCTCTATTCTTGACGGAATCTCTCCCTTTCTTGTCCGAATCCACTCGATATCTGTTTAGTTCATTCATTCATCCGATCTACAAGGTATGATTTCAAAATTCTCTATTTTTTGGAAGTTTTAAAGTTAAGTTTTGAGATGAACTAGAACACATGACTAGGTTAGATTTTGGGATTATTTAGGAGTTTATTGTGATTATCTAGTGTTAGGGTACTGAATTTTGTGTTTCTTATGCCTTGAACTTGCGATTTGGGTTGAGTGATTGTTGCAGGTTTTGCTAGTCAATATCGATCGACACGAGCTGTGTTATATCGGTTGATATGCTCGTTGTCGATCGATTCGGAAGTCTTATATCGACTGTTTACTATAGTCGTATATCGATCGATGTCCACCATTTTTCATCGATCGATACTGTCCTGTATCGAC
Source organism: Brassica nigra (assembly GCA_016432835.1). Lineage (NCBI taxonomy): Eukaryota > Viridiplantae > Streptophyta > Magnoliopsida > Brassicales > Brassicaceae > Brassica > Brassica nigra. The sequence goes on along the minus strand of JAEACV010000928.1, from coordinate 13,833 downwards.
AACATGCTATAACTTCAACTCTCTTTTGTGTTCTATTTACAAATGAGTTCACACAGGGACCGCAGTAAAGAGAGGAGGACGAAGAGGAGGCTGGACCGAGCCGGTACCTCCAGGCGACCAGCACCATCATCTTCTTTATCTCCATCCCCCTCTCCACACCCTGATGAGAGAGAGACCCTTGGCCTTGGGACGACAAAACCCCAATCGCTACCTTTGAGACCTTCACAGACCCAAAGGCCGCGGTCAAGAACCGCAAATGCACCCACCGCGCAGTCTCATCGACATGGGACGACTACGACAGCCTGTTCTACAACGCATGGCTGGACGTTGACATCGAGCCTACACGGTTCATCGATCAGGCCACCGTGGGGAGGCCCGGGATTGAGTTGGATCTGACCGACATGATCGGGCAGTTGGGGTTTGACTCCATGGCCACTCGTCCATACGACCTCCATGTCCCTCTGGTCAGACAGTTCCTCGCCACAGCCCAGCTCACCTACCGCAACTCGAGGGCGAGAGTTGCAGGAGACGGCACCCTGTCCTTCTTTGCCAGAGGCATCCGATACGGCATCTCCATCACTGACATCTGCGACATCTACGGGTTCACGGACCCCACTGCCACTGCCAGCATAATCCCTGACTTCCCTAGACTACCCGAGTTCTGGGAGATATTTGTTACAGGCCCGTGGAACTCCGGTTCAGCCACCCAGACGGACATTCGTCACCCCACCTTGCGCTACACGAGGGTTCTTGCCAACACCTTGTTGTGCAAGATGGGGCCCAACAAGGTGAGGATGCAGGAGCTCACAATGCTTTATGGAGCAGTGAACGGGTTAGTGGATCTGAGCCACCTCCTCACAGAGGACGGGGTGGTAATACCCAACCTAGGAGCCATCTTTGCTGAGCATCTGGTGGGGCTGAAGATGAAGTCCTTTAAAGGAACTAGCCAGAAGGCGGAGACAGTGGGGAGCTTGCTGACACCGATATTCATGCATCCGGGTATCCGTTTGGACGAGGGCACTGCTATCACCACTCGCCGCTTCCTGGACGAGGCGCACCTGCTCCACTCCGGTTGGTTGAAGGACAACAGTTTCTGGAGTTTAAGGAGAGAGGATCAGATACGTCTGTTGCAGCTGCCACACAGGGCGACCACCGACTTTGCAGGGCAGATCGATAGCTTTCGATTCGAGCCAGATCACCGCCTTCTCCGTACCCTTACTGATCTGCCATGTCGACCTCGAAGAGTCCACAGAGAACCTGTTACTCAGGACCCGACATAGGCACCACTTCCTGACTTCCCATTCATACGAGACATCCCTATGCACGATCATGGGGACTTTCAGAGGGTAGTAGTGGACGCTCTTCGAGCCATCTGGGCAGAGTGTCGAGGCCTCCTTGTTCGAGCAGGAGGAGTGTCAGGGCCAGCTCACCATCTGCAGCAGGACCATCTCAGCCACACCAGGATATTTCAGGAGATAGTGACGGCGAGGCTGGCGAGGACACCGATTAGTCCTCTCATTTCTATCCTTTATCTTCATGCACTTTTTCTTTTTGATTTTAGACTTGTAGGATTTATGTTTGAGACTCATCTATGCTTTAAGACTTGAGACTGTTTTGCTTACTTATTATTTGTGTTTGGATTGTCTATCAGAGCTAACCATAATGACAGATCACATGAGTTAGATCACATCCAACACAATGCAGAATTTTCTGTCTCTTGACATCGATCGATACGGAGAGGATGGTATCGATTGATGCGCGGGACAGAGAGGTACGATACTTTGCTTTAGCATCTCAACATCTAACTTTGATTATATTTTTCTAATAAACCTTAGACTGGTTACACCGAGACGGTGTAATTTAAGTCTTGGGGAGGTAGTTACTAACACTATTTTCTTGAGTTTTATCAACATATTTTCAAACATAATTTCATTTGAGTCAAGAAGGGGACAATGAACTTATTGATATATGCTTGTTATCTAACCACTCTTTAGCACCATTCTAGACTTACTGATTGCATATAGTACTAAGATGCTAAAGTGGATCAACCTGTCAACTATTCACACTTGCTTAGACTGTTTGAAGGAGCCAAAGCTGACCTCCAGCACTAAACCTGACACAACTGCTTGTCTTGGGGCCTGGTATACATGGGATCGGATTCTTCAGACAAGTCTGGGAGGTAAAGCCTTATGTAGATTTATCTATCACCTTTTCTCTCTCTATTTTTGACCCTAGTTAGTATATAAAAACAAAGAAAGAAAGAAAGATAAGAAAAATAAGAAAAATAGGATTTTAGGTTTTAGTTAGGTGGAATCTGAACATGACTTGGAGGCGGCAATCTTCAAGGCTTGCTTCATAAAGATTCCAACAAAAAGAATTCGAACGGGACTTGGAGGCGGCAATCTTCAAGGCTCGCTTCATAAAGAATTCTTGGATATAGGTCAATAAGAAGTGAACAAGACTTGGTGGCAAACACCATTAAGTCTTGATTCATGGAAGTCTGTCCAATCTTGGTCAACGATCCTGCAAATGAAGCAGACTTTGACTAAAGAGAGAAATTAGTAGAGAGAAAAGATAGGAACTGACTTTTACCTGCAACTCCAGATACTTGTCTGAAAATCCTTGCATCTTGTGATCGATACTCCCAAGGTAAAGCCTTCACTTTTATTTTTATGCTAAGAAATGAGGTCAGTACAGGGAATGCCAGATAGTATTTGCTAAGTTGCTGGATGAATGAATTTGGTTGCTAAGCTAGGATAATGCATAATGTGCTTTTGTGATTAGGACTTTTTAGATGTGGATTGCAATATTGTAGAGGTAATGATTTCAATTGTTTTAAATCTGTGAGTCCCTCATGTTTTCAAACCTCTTTCAGAGAGACTGCCTGTTTATTTTGCTCGAGGACAAGAAAAAGGGTAAGTCTGGGGAAGTTGATATACCATGGATTTTACCTACTTTCAGCCATGGTATATAAGTGTTTTTAGATACATTAATCATATTTTTGAGTCTTTTTAGAGAAATTACAGGTTCGGGTACTTATTTGGAAGAAGTGATGCTTTTGGGACATTTTGGACTGCTTTTACGCATGGAGAATCGATCGATGCATGAGGAGACACATCGGTCGATCGAAGCCAATAAAAATCGATCGACAGACGTTTTGTCCCATCGATTGATACTGAGATCACTCGAGGATTAATGACACGTTAGAAGATTTCAAGTTTCTCAAAGTATCATTATTTACATCCTAAGTCCCTGGCCGCCTGTTAGCCTAAATTTATTAGGGGTTTGTATCATTTGAGAGGCAGACTTGCCTAGAGACCTAGTTTGGAGGAGAGAAGCAATTTGGCTACCATTAGAGAGAGCTTAGGATTGGAGAGATAGATCTGAGAATACATAACAGAGAAGATCTTGAACTCCCTATTTTCTATTACTCTTATTCTTTGTGTTCTTTATTTTATTAAGAGTTATTCAAACCATCATGATTTTGTCTCTCATGAATATGTATGAGTAACCCTTATTGTTAGATTTAGGTTTCTCACAAGGTTGAACTATGTACTTATAATATGACTATAGCTAGGGTGTTTTAATTAGTTCTTTCATCCTAGTTATACGTAATGCTAAATTTAGGATTGATCACCCTCAAATTTAGATCTTAGGATTAATTGAGATAAGCAATAATTTACCCTAAGTTCCTGAATCAAACTAGTGTGATCTAACTAACTAGACGCACACGAGATTTTGTCTAGAAGGTTAGAGAACAGCATCAAACTCACTCGCAAAGCTTTGCTAGAAGAACCGTCGCTCGACGCAATTATCGTTGTGTCGATCGATAGTTTGAAAGGTGTATTGATCAATGTGCATAACGTCACATCGATCGACACTTTCTTTTGATAAGTAGACGATCGTTGAGATCCGAGATCTAGTCAAAGACAACCCAACTGGTTTTACCCCCTGTTTGAGTTTGAGAACAATAAAACCCTTAAGTCTAAATCAAGTCATAATTTCATACCTGAGATAATACCTGAATCTAGCTATTCTCCTAAAAACTAAAAATAACTTCAACTAAAGTTACCGAACAACTGTTGGGGTCAAAATCGGTCAACGACGAAATCGTCACCCGAAAGTCCTCGAAAGAAAAACCAAGTGACGATCAAAACCAAGAAACGGATCATCACTCGATGAATTCACAAGAAGGCATGAACGGACCGTGAGCCCCGGGGATCAACGAAGGCAAGCAGGCACCGGTGGACGAAGGACACGGCACGGGCGGCAGGCTTGCCCTATCCCGTCTGGCGCCGGCGGCAAGGGTCCTGGTTCCCATCTATGCAATCGTCTCGTGATCTCGGGCAACGGCACCATCTTGGTCCCTTAAACCCATGTCGGATTGTCCGCAAACTATAATGATTCTTCATAAAGCCTCTCGATTGTTTAAAAGTTCATATTTTAAGCGTCTAAAGCTCGGCCACATCACTCAAACCCTTGAAAACGGTTATCTCGAAATCTACGGCTAAAGATCCTTCCAAACTCAAAGATTTCCCGCACGAATGTGGGAACCGAAATTCACACCGTCAATTTCCGATAAAGACTTGTGGAGGAAAACCGAGTTAACCCGATCTTCCTTGAAGGTCGGATATCTGCTGGGCGCACCGAAACAATCAATAAAATAGAAGTTGCGAAAATAGAAATCGTAAAAGATGGCGGAAGAAAGATCTTATTTCTGAATTCGCGTTTTGAGCGTGAACAACAGGTGAGAAGTAAACTACAAGAGCTGTCGCTAGTCCGGTCGCCTAAGTCTATCCTAGTTGAGTGCGGCTTCGCTAGTGAAAACAGAAAAGAATGCTTAAATCGCTCTAAGTGCTAAGTGCTCGAAAATTTGTGATCTGGTTTGCTTCTTGCTCAAAGCTCTCCTTATATACTCCTCTATGGCGGTCTATCTTCTGGGCTGAGTTGGGCTTTTCCATTTTCGTCCATCTTTGTATTTATCGAAACTTGACATTTATCTTGGAAATCTCGACATTTATCTTCTGGAAACTTGACATTTATCTCTTATGTGAGGATAAAGATAAACCGTCATAGTTATCCTTCTTTTCGGAAAATCGTGCGTGGGCGTTTGGCGCGTTGGGCGTTAAGGCGTTTTCGGTTTTGAAGAACAGTCTTTGAAGATCTCGGTGTTTCGAAGGAACCTTAATTCCTTGTTTAGTCGAGGAAGTGGCGTAGACTGATCGAACAAGCACGGATGGGATCGAACCGGACCACGATAGAGCGAGACGGGGCGAGGGCGTGGACCCGCCAGGCCGACCGTCGCGGCGGGTGCCGCCCGGCGCGAATGCCGCCCGGCGCTGGCGGCCAGCGTGGCGGTGCCGCCCGGCCAGGCGGTGCCGCCCGGCATCAGCCGACCTCGCGGCGGTGCCGCGGCGCCAGGCCAACCAGCGTCCAGCGTGCCGCGCGCCAGGCGAGTGCGCCCGGCTGAGCGGCCAGCGTCCGTGCCGCCCGGCCAGGCAGTGCCGCCGGCATCAGGCGGCCCGTCGGCGAGTGCCGCCCGTAAGGCCAACCAGCGTCGGTGCCGCCCGGTATGAGCCGACCAGCGTCCAGCGTGCCGCGGCGAGGCGGTGCGCGGCGCCAGAGCCAGCCAGCGTCCGGTGCCGCCGGCAGGCGGCCAGCGTCAGTGCCGCGGCGCCAGGCGGTGCCGCGCCGGCAGGCCAGCCAGCGTCCAGCGTGCGCCCGGCGCCAGGCGGTGCGCGGCGCCAGGCCACCCGTCCAGCGTGCCGCCCGCCAGGCGAGTGCGCGGCGCCAGGCCAGCCAGCGTCCAGCGTGCCGCCAGGCGGTGCCGCCCGGCGCCAGGCCAGCCAGCGTCCAGCGTGCCGCCGGCCAGGCGAGGTGCCGGCGCCAGCCAGCCAGCGTCCAGCGTGCCGCCCGGCGCCAGGCGGGTGCGGCGCCAGCCAGCGTCCAGCGTGCTGCTGGTGCCAGGCCGTCTTGCCGTCTGTTGGTTCGTTCGATCTTTCCCTCGTCGGTCGTTTGCGGAAATCTTTCGAGTTTTGGGAGGGTCTCTGGTCGTAGATCTCGAGATAATTGTTTCCAGCGAGATTCTGCGAGTATCGGGATTTTGAGATGGACTTAGATCTTCAGATTTTCCGTCGTCGAGGATGAGAGCAATGTGGCTCGAGTTTTAGATATGTTTAAAGATGAATCTTTAAAACAATGGGAAGGTTTTACGGAAGACTCATTGTAGATCTCGGACAATCAGACATGGATTTCAAGGGACCAGGATGCTGTCATTGCCGAGATCGCGAGGCGATCGCATTGATGGGCGCCAGGACCCTCGCCGTTGGCAGATGGGAGTGGGCGAGCCTTCCGTGAGTTTTATCGGCGGCGACCGTTTCTTGGACTTGATCGTTAAGCGGCTTTTCTTCGAGGACTTTCGGTGGCGATTTCGTCATTGACCGATTTTGACCCCAACAGTTAGCCCCAGCTAGCTAGGAACCGTAGAGCCTGTCGGGTCCTAGCTCGCGGTATAACCGTGTGGAAAAGTGTTGAGATGTAATCGTCTCGAAAATCGGGGTAAATAGTGATTTTACCTCCTTTATATGGAGTAAGAAATCTCTTTCTTACTTCATCACAAGGTTTTACTCTCTCTCTCAGAATCCTTCTCTCTCTTTAAGAACAATGTCTTCAAGATCCTCAAAGAGAAACTCTTCTTCCCATTCATCCTCGGATGACTCTCCTGCTCATGTATCGGTAAAGCGGAGGAGTCGGTCGAGGAGGAAAAAAGGAATCGTATTACCGAGCCCTTGTAGGTTCGCCCCTATACTGCCAGAGATCCCTGTTCGAAGAGGCCTCTGAGGCAGCCGGTGCTCCTTTTGCGCCGAGCTCGGTTTCTCGTAAATATCTCAAGGTTCTTGAGATTTTTACCAGGTTCTGAAGGAGTCAAATTCGATTCCGTTGGTAGCGAGTGCAAGGAATCCTCATGAATTTCTTTACATGTTACGAAGCTTTCTTCGTACTGCCGTATGTGGTTCCCAATTCCTGGTGCCATTGTTAGATGCGCTTCACGCTTGAACTTTCGATCAACCAACTCAGCGTTCCTGCCTTGGAGAGTTGGCTTGGCGTACTAATTGCTAGCTCTGAACTTCGGGATTGATCTTGGTCGATGATTTGAAGGTCTTTGGGGTACTCGGCGACGGGGAGTGACGGTTACTATTCCATGCTGCCTAAGAAGGATATGGCGTGATTCAGGGGACTACCGAATCCCAAATCGTGGCAGGGCGTTTCTTCTTTGTTCAAATAGATGGCGAGTCTGTCGAGGAGAGCTGCCTCCATCTATTTCCGCGGGCATGGAACTTTAACCGAGGTAATATGACGAAAATTCTGTTATCTATCTTACTTTTTCGGAAGTGCGTGTCTTTGACAAAATTTTCGTTTTGTAGCGAACAACCCTACCGCGCATTTGCCTGGTAACGTTTTCGTCAAGAGAGATCTTCTTCGTCAAAGGCCGTTTTTCTGGAAATCCTTCACCCTCGAACGGATCCGAGATGCGGTTAACCTTTATCGGTCCCGGGGTTCTGTTCCGTCGTACGACGCCGAACCTGTTACCGTGGTTCCTTCTCGGAGGCGCAGACAGAGGTCTCGTAAGGGGAAGGAAATTGACGATGGGGAAGGCTCGGAAAACCCTTCACCGTTGGGAGAAAAACCTAGTTTAGTTCCAACGGAAAAAGATGGAGCCAGTGGTTTTCCTCCTATCAACTTCTTTGATGGCCTTCCTCCGGAGTTTACTACTGATGAGTCGCTGGAGGATGAGGAGAAACAACGGGTTTTGCGAGGGCTCCCAGCGTGTCAGCGAGGTTTGGCCCTTCGAACTTCTTTAACCTTGCGTTTGAATCCGTATATGAGCATGCTTGCTGATCTTGAGTTTCATGCAGGGACTAAGAGTGTTCAGCGAGGCGCTTGACTCGAGTTTCCGTAAATCCAGGATTGCTAACTTCAAGACCACAGAAGTGGGCGAGAGCTTTCGGTTCCGTCAAGAGGTGAAGGCACAGAGCGAAGCAAGCTGAGCTTCCTCGGGCTCGTCACGGGCGGAAAGGAGAGGAAGAAGGATGGTGCAGCGGAGGTGGCAAGGCGGCGGAATCGTTTGCGCTGAGTTTCAATGCTTTAAAGAAGCTCAGGAGTTTGTTGGTGATTTCCGTGAGTGCGAGGTTGGTCGTAAATCTTTACAAGTCTCGAACCCAGATTTCTCTTCGATTCGAGATGGCTGAAATGAAGGATTTCATGGCGAGTGTGCTCATGCTGAGTCCTTGGTTCCTCCGGTAGAAGAAAGAGTCCGGAGACTATAGGAACCAATCGAGGTTTCGAGGATCGGTGGAGGTCGAGCTGATGAGAACACGAGAATGGTGGGAATGCTCGAGGTGTGAATGAAGAAGTGGACCAGCCTGCTAGTTCATTTGGGATTTCTGCATCGGTTTCTCAGCGTTGACTTCCTTTTGTGAATTGAATTTTCTGGCCTTGTGTGGCGTTTTAGTAATTTTATCCTGCGACCGTTGGAGGTTGCATTCTTATGTTTCGGGACTGGCGTTGGTGGCTTTGAATCCTGCCGTCTTTTGCGGCTTTTATGAATATGAAAATTTGCGAGATTTCGTCTTTTGTTTTGATTTATACTTTCGTCAAGTGTAGAAGGATGCGAGTAGTCGCCATTATCCTAACTCTTTTCGTCGCTTGGTATGCTACTTTTTAGCGAGCGTTTTAGGTGTAAGCGATAAGAGACATGTTTTGGGATCTCGTATACGATACTATGTCTGTGAGATGTCAAGATCCAGCAAGACTGGGTTTAGGGCAAGACCTAGGTTTACTCTCAGCTTTGAGGCTGTCGCGATGACTGATCGGCTTCGTTTTGCCTGTTAGTGATTTCTTCCTGATTCTTTTCGTTTAAAGTCCGACTGTAGCGGCTTATATGACTTGTGTTAAAAGAATCGAGCTATCTTCGAATATATCCGAGGGCTAAACCAAAATTTTGGGTTTCTTGTATAGCGCGCTATGATATCCTTGTCGGATGTAAGAGGACCTTTGTAGGTCTGACTACGATTTTGTATTGAGTGAAGCGTTTCTTATGGCGTCCGTCGGGGCCAATCGGGTGAGTTATTTTAAGTCGCTGGTGGACTGTCTTTTGCGGATATCGAGTTTAGTTATCTTTTAAGAAGTTGCGGCGTCTCGCGTTTCTTTGAAGATATGATTTTCGTTTTCGAAGCGTTGATCGTTTAAGTAAGTATAAAAGATAGAATTTTATTAAAAATTTGAAGTTTAAAGTACATATCGCGATTCGGCGTTTTGTGGGAGTATAGAAGTATCGCCAGTCCCCTTTTGGTGAGGGGATAGCTGAACTTCGTCGGGTTTCGACGAGCTGCCTCGATACCTCTTCGAGGATCAAGCCATCTCGTAGTTCTGATAGTTGCTGCGGACGTTTTACTCCCGTGCGTCGCCGTTCGATCGTGCTGGTCGGATCAGTGGTATGTGTGGGGTCGAGCTGTCGGTCTTCACGGTGGATTGAGGCTTTGTCGCCGTCCTGAATCGTTGCCTGTTGGATGATTCTGGATCATCTTTCTTGAGTCTTCGGGAATGTTGTGTGATTCCTTTGCTCGTTTGGGTTGGCGCGAGGCGTTCGATCTTTCGCAGTTTAAACTTCGGCTAGAGTAGCGAGTCTCGACTGTTTCGACTACCCGGATGGCTGCGGTTCGGTCGAGTCGGGAACTTGATACCTAGGTGATATGTGGGCGGTACTGCCTTCATGGAGTTGATCCATGGGGTTCCCATGATGGCGTTGTAGATGGCGGGTTGTCGACTACTGCAAACTTCGGCGATCTTTGTAACTTCCTTCGCCATGGTGGGAGTTTAATTTTCGAGGTCATGGTAGTGGCCGAGAACCCGTCAATGGTTTTGGCTCGGATGACTTCCCAAGTGGGATCTTCATCCTGTAGAGTGTCGCGGAAGATGGCGTTGACCGTGCTTCCAGTATCGGCGAGAATGCGGCCGACTTGAGATCTGGATGACCAGGTCGATTACCAAAGAGTCGATGAGGTTTGTCGATTCCGGCGGTCGTGTTCCTCAGCGATTGTGTGGTTAGGAACATCGCTGTCAGGAACCAGTTGGAACTGGTCTCGGCTTTGCCCGTAGGCTTTTATCGATGAGACGAGTCCTGGTAGAACTGTGATCCTCCGATGATCATGTTTACCCTCTGGCGACTGTTGTTTCCTTGGTCGATCTGTCTTCTTCAGCTTTTCCCCTGATTGGTTTCGGTTAGCGGTCTTGGAGATAGTTTTGTTAGTCTTTGGGCGGAGTCAGGAGCAAGTCCTTTATACTCTTGACTTTGATAGCTTCGCCGGTGAGGAGTTTTCGGCGAGAGCGGAGAACCTTGCAGTTAGCGATGGAGTGGCCTCGGTCTCGTGGAACTTCGCGGTAGGAGTTATCCTTGTACTGGTTCCTGGTCCAGGTGTTTCGGAGGTTTTGCCCTGCTCGAGTTGATGGCGTAGTTATGCTCGCCTTGGGCGTCTTCCCCCGTGATGGGCGTATTTGTCGTTCTGAGGGTTTCTTCTTGGGCGTTTTCTGCGGTCCGTGCTTCTGCGATAGAAGCTTCATCTCTTCTTCCATGATGATGAAGTCTGTTGCCTTGTGGAAGTGTCCTGGATTGTCAGCGGCTTTTCAGTAGTATCCACTTCGGAACTTTGACTTGTACCGAGAGTTTTCTCAGAGTCGATTGCGACATTGTCGCTGATGCCGTTACTCTGCCATCACCAGTTTGAACGCATGAAGTCGCGGGTGACTTCGTCTTCCTTCTGAGCTAGACTCCATAGATCCGCGTCGGACGTTTCTCTATCCATGAACATGGAGTACTGTTTGAAAGCGCCGAGGCCAGTTGGCGGAAGCTTCGATGGAGTTCGTTTGAGCCGGAGAACCACTTCGAGTGCAGCACCTTTGAGATGCTCGGCGAAGAAGACAATGACCTGCGTCCGTTCGCTCGGGAGTTTGCACCTACCCATTGCGATCTGGAAGGACTGCAGGTGCGACTTAGGATCCGTCGTACCGTCATAGATCGGGATTTTGATCTTCCACTGGGTCTGAGATCGTGTTTCCGTGATCCAGTGGTGAGCGGCGTTTTCCGTGCTTCCTCGAGAATCGATCTCGGGCGGAACTGGTCGCTGATGGATCTGCGATTTTACGCTTTCACTTCAGCCACGGTCTTTTGAGATTCACGGAGATCATGGATCTAGCTATTGCCGCCGGCGTTCCTCGAACCTGTCGGCTGGTCGCGATAGATCGAGTTTGATCTTCGCGAGTTCTTCCTGCTCCATCCAGTAGAGTTCTTCTTCCTCTTACGTCATGGGCCTATCGAAGGATACCGTCTGCCGGCGGACTGGCCGGGTTCTCTGGGGTGGATGTCAGCGTCTTCGCCGGAAGGATCCGATCGGTCGCTGACATCTAGATCGATCTTCGGCGTCGCTTTCCTTGTTTCCAGGCCGGAGTGGAAGGTCCTGCGAGGTCGTTTGCTGTCCTCTTGGAGCCGTTTCTCGGAGGTGGGCTCTTCGGGGCATCTTTCTCGTGCCGGAGATCGAAGTCGAGTCTCCTGCAGCGTGCCTTGGTGGATCAGCGGCAGCTTGCTCCTCGCGGTTAAGGTATCGACCTGTTTTCGCGGCGAGGTTATCAGCTTGTCTGTTGTTACGCCAGGCGCTGGCGGAAGTAAACAGTTCCTTCATCTGCTTGCGCCTCGGTGTTTGCATCAGCAGTGACTGTGGGCGCGTCTCGGCTGGAGTCTTCTCAGCGTTGGCATCGGCGGGTGTGCCGTCTAGCTGGCTGATCCTTGGTGGCGTCGGCTGACATGATCGGCGTGTGCAGTTGCGAGATAGATAGATCCGTAACCCCCTCCTTCTAGCGTAAACTGTAGGAACCGAAATTCACACCGTCAATTTCCGATAAAGACTTGTGGAGAAAACCGAGTTAACCCGATCTTCCTTGAAGGTCCGGATATCTGCTGGGCGCTGAAACAATCAATAAAAATAGAAGTTGCGAAAATAGAAATCGTAAAAGATGGCGGAAGAAAGATCTTATTTCTGAATTAGCGTTTTGGCGTGAACAACGGTGAAGTAAACTACAAGAGCTGTAAGCTAGTCCGATTAGCCTAAGTACATCCTAGTTGAGTCGCTTCGCTAGTGAAAGCGAAAAGAATGCTTAAATCGCTACAAGTGCTAAGTGCTTGAAAATTTGTGATCTGGTTTGCTTCTTGCTCAAAGCTCTCCTTATATACTCCTCCTATGGCGGTCTATCTTCGCGGGCTGAGTTGGGCTTTTCCATTTTCGTCCATCTTTGTATTTATCGGAAACTTGACATTTATCTTGAAATCTTGACATTTATCTTCTGGAAACTTGACATTTATCTCTTATGTGAGGATAAAGATAAACCGTCATAGTTATCCTTCTTTTAATCGTCGTGGGCGTTTGGCGCGTTGGGCGTTTAAGGCGTTTTACGGTTTTGAAGAACAGTCTTTGAAGGTCGGTTGTTTCGAAGGAACCTTAATTCCTTGTTTAGTCGAGGAAGTGGCGTAGACTGATCGAACAAACTAGGATGGGATCGAACGGACCGCGATAGGAGCGAGACGGGGCGAGGGCCGTGGACGGCGCCAGAGCCGACCCGTCGCGGCGGGTGCGCCGGCGGGCAGATGCCGCCCGGCAGGCGGCCAGCGTGGCGAATGCGCGGCATGCAGGCAGTGCCGCGGTATCAGGCGACCACGTCGCGACGGAGTGCGCCCGGCATCAGGCCAACCAGCGTCCAGCGTGCGCTGGCGCCAGGCGAGTGCGCCCGGCAGGGCGGCCAGCGTCCGGGTGCCCGCCATCGAGCCGAGATAGCGCCAGTAAGGCGGCCGATGCGGCAGATGCCGCCCGGCGCCAGGCCAACCAGCGTCCGGTGCCGCCCGGTACGTAAAGGCCGACCAGCGTCCAGCGTGCCCGCCGTATGGCAGATTACCGCCGTACGCCAAGGCCAGCCAGCGTCCGGTGCACCGCCCGGCATGAGGCGGCCAGCGTCCGGGTGCAGCGGCCGCCAGGCAGCGGAGTGCCGCGCAGGCAGTGCAGCGCCGTCGATGCCGCCCGGCGCCGAGGGCAGGGCAGCGTATGAGCCAGCCAGCGTCCAGCGTACGGCGATGCGCCGGGCGAGGAGTACTGCCGGCGCCAGAGCCAATAGCGTCCAGCGTCTTGCGCCGGTAGGCGAATTACGCCCAGCGAGCCAGCCAGCGTCCAGCGTGCGCCGGCGCTTCAGGCGAGGCTGCGGCGCCAAGCGGCCAGCGTCCAGCTACGCCAGCGCCAAGGCAGGTTGCATAGCGCCAGGCCAACCAGCGCGTCAGCGTGCCCGCGGCGTAAGGCGAGGTACACACGCCCGGCTGCGACAGCCAGCCGTCCAGCGTGCCGCCGGCGCCAGGCGAGTACCCGCCAGCCGGGTAACCAGCGTCAGCGTGCCGCTTGGCCAGGCGAGAACGCCCGGCATGAGGCCGTCCAGCGTGCATGGCGGCAGGCGAGGGTACGCGGCGCCAGGCCAGCCAGCGATCCAGCGATGCCGCCCGGCGCCAGGCGAGAATGCCCGCCAGTATGGGCAACCAGCGTCAGCGTTTCCGCCCGGCGCCAGGCGAAGTGCGCGGCGCCAAAGGCCAGCCGCGTCCAGCGATGCGCCGGCGCCAGGCAGAGGATGCCGCGTAACCCATCTCCGTGCTGCTGCTGGTGCAGGCGATCTTGCGTCTGTTGGTTGATTCGATCTTTTCCCTCGTCGAATTCGTTTACGGAAATCTTTCGAGGTTTTGGGAGGTCT
>JAEACV010000434.1:0-31104 GCA_016432835.1 Brassica nigra | reverse complement strand
TTCAAAGGATCAATGATGAGTTGATTGAGATAAAGAAAGCGAACCGAGAATATGAAGCCACAAGAAGCCTATTTGACTCATGGTTCGGTGAGAAGAAGGATACAAAGGATACTTGTTTCCAAACAAGTACTGGACTTCATCTCAGTAGCTCATTCCATCCAAAGTCAAGCTAGATGACTATAATCAAAGCTGAGTGGGAGGCAACCTTGTTAGGTAATTTTCATTTAGTTTTATCTTTAGGATTTTATTTTTCGTATTTGTTTTTCTTTGTAGTTACGACTAGACGATTACCACTAAAATCGACCGACATGACACTGTCGATATCGATCGACATGAACCAAACAATAGCGATCGACGAAGGCGACTCAACATCGATCGATACGCATCACGGCAGGTATTTCGCTCTAACTATTTCGATATTAGTGTATTTTATTTTTGTCTATGCCTTCACCGGACTGGTTATACACTGAGGACAGTGTATGATTTAAGTCTGGGGGATGTTTACTGATGCTGTTTACCTTTTGACTTCATCTAAAAATGTTTTCAAAATGGTTTCTATTGAGTCAAGAAAGGGATAATGATATTTTAAATTTTCACTTTTTATCTAACCAATCTTTTAGGCACCATTCTTAGATTTGTTGATACAGAATGTACTATAGATGCTAAAGTTGATCACCTATCAGCTATGACAACGCTTTCATTGATTGTCTGGAGAACCAAAGCTGATTTCCAACCTAACCTGACATCTCTGCTTGTCTTGGGGCTTGGTATACATGAGATCGGATGCTTCAAACAAATCTGGAAGGTAAAGCCTTGTGTAGATAGTTTTATCACCCTCTCTCTCTCATTTTCGAATTTAGATTTAATTTTATTCAGTTAAAAAAATCGAAAATTAGTTTAATTATATGTTTTCTAGGACTAGTTAGTTATTACTTAGGAAGGAATTCGAACAGGGCTTGGCAGTTACCCCCCTAAAGACTTGATTCATAAGAATTCTATAGGTAAAGGATTCAAACAGGACTTGGTGGTTACCCCTTTCAAGACTTGCTTCGCAATGAAAGCAGACTTGACTAGGAGAGAAATAATAGAGGGAGAGGATATGAACTAATTTTTACATGCAGGTCCAGATACTTGTTTGTGCAACCTTGCATCATGTGATCGATACTCCCAAGGTAAAGCTTGCACTTTTATTTTTATGTACAGAAATGAAATCAGTAGAGGGTTAGTCAGACATGATTGCTAAGTTGTTGGCTAGATGATCAAGGTTGTTTGATTAGGATATTGCATAATGTACTTCTGTGATTGACAGATTCTTAGATGTGGTTTGCAACAAAGTAGAGGTTATGATTCTAAGTTTGAATTTGATTGAGTCCCTGCTTTTTAAAACCTCTTTCATAAAGATTGTCTGTGTGTTTGCTTGAGGACAAGCAAAGGTTAAGTCTGGGGAGTTGATATACCATGGATTTTACCCATTTTACCCATGGTATATAAGTGTTTTACTACTATTATCTATGTTTTGGAGTCTATTAGGTATGTTTTCAGGTTCGGGAGCATTTTGGAAAAAAAGTGATGTTTTAGGTGCCTTTTTGGAGCTTAAAGAAGAGTTCACCCGTGATCAAGACCAGAGGTCGACATCCAGAGTTACACACAGATCGATGCACACTCTGTGCTATCGATCGACACACATTTTCCGAAGGGCGATACATCGAGATCATAATCGATCGATGTACACCTGTACTATCGATCGATATCGAGCGGCAGAAGACAAGTTGGACCTGGCCGAACTTGAAGCCCAAGACATCACATTTTACAAGATTACCCCTGACAAGTTTTTAACCTAATGAACTCATATTTATATGTGCCTAAGTGTTTTGGCATAAGAGAGACCACAAGTTTAATACAAGTTTAATACAAGTTTTATACAAGTCTTCTTCTACTCATTTCTTTTACTGTTTTCATTACTTTGCAAGTTCTCAATAAAGTTCTATTCAGTTCTTTACTTGTTCTTCTCAACAAAGGTTATAGGATTCTAGATCTAGAGGAGAGATCCAAAGAGATTTGTGATTGGAACCTAAGTGTTCACCCTCTAATAGATCTATGAACTCCTATTATTACCTTGTTGCTATGAATTACTTAGCCATGTCTGAGTAGATTCATTTGTTAGATTTGTGGTTTAAATAGGATATGAGGGATTAGCCCCAGCCTATATCTGCTATAGTTGTGATATTTATTGTTAGAATTGTTCACTAATGCTTTTTCTAGCTTAGCTACCTAGAACATGAACTTGGATTGTATTACTCATTCAAATACAATTCCTGACAACATCCCAAACATGCTATGACCCTCTTGAGACATGCGAAAGCTAATCTAAGATCATGGTGAGCATTGTATCAACTCGTCCATAATGTCTGCTTAGAGCCGAATCGATCGATACTCCTATAGAGTAATCGATCGACGTAGCTAGAGGTGTATCGGTCGATATTCCTATAGAATAATTGATCGATACTGTCGGCGATATAGCTGGCCGCAAACACCATTTAGCATCTAAGTAATAGATGGTCTAAATATTGCGAGAGCTGATGGATTCATTTAATAGTGTTGAGCTCTGACATATCATGCAAGCAACTTGTTAGCATTTATAGTATTTATAATCCTGAATTCCTGAATACCTACCCTGAATCTAACTACTTTTCTTTATTGTCTTAAAACCAAAACCTTTCAACTGAGTAATCTTACCATTACTCAACAAACCTGAAATTTACTTTAACCCATTTTCAACCTAGCATAGTCACTAAGATTGCATCTTATTTGTACACTAGCTCTCTGTGGATTCGATCCCTAAGTACTACAACTGAACCTCTTATTTGAGAGAGTAAAGTCACTCCTTAGGGTAATTTGAGTGATATCAGAAACCTTGCAACTGTCGATTATTGGAGACGTAAACTGGTGGAGTGTCGTGCGCCATTTTTTTCAACGATTTATTCGAAAACATGTAGCTAAGCTGAATCTCATGACTTAATTCATTCAATCCGTAATCATCGAGTACACACTTTGAGAATTCTTCATGTGTTGTTTCCTCATCTAAATGGAGAACTCTGCACCCTCTACTGTCGGGGTTGAAAACATATCTGTATTTCTTAATCCACTTTCCAGAAACAATAAAAACCGGATCCATAAGAACTCTGAGAAAGATGAAGAATTCTAGTAATTTTCTCTAACATAAACAGTATATAAAGGAGAGAAAATGAAGAAGAAGATGAACAGACCGATAAACCAAACCGAGTTGTAAAGTTAGTAAGTTAGTGATGACATGGCAAAACCGATTTTGTGACATGGCGGATGACATGGAAAATTTGTTAGTCAGCCGCCAAACGAATAGATAACTTAGTCAAAATAAGTCAGTCGTCACGTCTAACGTAATTCAGCTGAAACGGGGATACTATTCTAGTAATTAATCTTTTGTAAATAATTCAGCCGTAACAAGGACGTAAAACTATAAGTCAGCTGTATCGTCACTTAAAGCAGCCGTCAAAGGTATACTATTCTAGTAATTAATCTTTCGCTAATAAGTCAGCAGTAACTCAGCTGAGTTTGTTTTAGTCTAGCTTGTCACGAATGATTTAAAGTAACTCAGCCGTATCAATCTTAAATAACTCAGCCGTTCTAATTTTATTACTCAGCCGGAGAGACATAACTCAGTCATGTCACAACTATAACTCAGCTAAATTTTTCAAAAATCATACAACCTATGTATAACTCAGCCGTCACGATTGTAGGTAAGTCGGCCGTTACTCCATAACTCAGTCGGTTTACGTAAATCAGTAAATGCGGTGAAGCGGAGTTATGTACGTAAGTCAGCCAGTCTTTCTTAAGTCAGCCGTGTTTTTTAATTCGGCCGTAACGTAGTCATAACGCAGCCGTAACAACGAAGGCATCCCTTTACGGCTGAGTTAATGAAAACACGGAACCGAATTCCCTCATTAGCTGGGTTTTGCTTATGTGGCATGAAAAGTAATGACATTCTAAGTAAATATGTTTTTTCTTATAGCGAAATAAGGGCACGCTGGGTATAAAAAATAGGGAAAAATATTCTAGTAATAAAAAAAAAGTTCTGTAACATTCTAGTCATTTTTCCTAAAATATGTATTAGTTGAGTAAAGTTCCCTTTTTGCATAACTAATAAAACGCTATTGAACTAATATTTTAACATAGCACAAACTAAATGTTATATAAAATGGCAGAGAAAAGATTGAGGGGGTAGACACACCACGCATAGCTGGAGTGCATGTGTCGCGACACACCGCCTCCTACATGTTCATCAGCATGCGTTCACCATAACGCTATGCTATCCTGTGATAGCGTTTTCTTCATGCTATATATATGATATTTTCTTGTAGTGTGCTTTGACTGAAGTGTTCATTCCATTAGATATTGAGATTATGCTCAGGAATCAACTTGTGGTTCTGAAGGAGGACTTCCACGTTTGGAATCTGACTCGAAGTGGTTAATTTACGGTAAAACCTGCATATTAACTAGCCTTTTCAGAGAACAAAACTGTCTCAACCTAAAGCCTTTAATCAGCTTTCGGTTAACATTCTGAACGAAAAGTTCAGGAAGGTCCTTACTCTTCCAAAGATCAGGGTCTTCTTATGGAAAGCTTTGAATTGGGCGTTACCAGCTGCTGAGTTTGAAGCGAGAGGCATGAAAGTAGATGACAGTTGCCAAATTTGTGTAGATCAAGGAGAGTCAATTAATCATATTCTCTTTGTTTGTCTTGTGGCAAGGCATGTATGAGCGATCTGAGGTATTCTAAACCCCTAGTTTGGGTTTCATCAGACTTTGGTCTATGTGAATTTAAATTACTTATTGAGTGTTAAGCAAAATCAGCTGGTGGAATGTAATACCAGTAGAGTTTGGCCTTGGATTTTATGGATATTGTGGAAGTCTAGGAATGAGCTCATGTTCAAAGGGTCTTCGCCAAACCCTCCGGAAATTTTGCAGAGAGCGACGCATGAAAAGAGGAACAGTTTGAGGCGCAAATAATGGAGCAAAACCTTCAGGTGGAGATGAATGTTAAGCCAAAACTGTGTAGATCTAAGTGGAAACCTCCACCATTGGGATGGAAGATGTGTAATGTGGGCTTCGATTGAAATAAATCCACAAAATTAGCAGGTGGAGGTTGGCTGATTCATATTAAAAGAGGTGTGGTCTTATGTCACAGTAGAAGAGCTTTTAACAATATGCAATCTCTTGATGAGGCTAGGCTTGTGGTGATACTTTGGGACTTGGAGAGTATGGGAAGTCAGAGATTGTCTAACATTGTCGTTGCGGTTGAGTTTACGGAAATGTTCGGAGCAGTGGAAAGCCCTCAAGCATGGCCTTCCTTTCTCCATCAAGATGGGATAGATACACTACAAGAAAAATGGGTATTGATAGCACATTAAGATAAATTTGTTTTTCAAACTGCTATGAAACATAAATTTTTCGACTTTGGTGTATATTAATAACGGTTAATTAAGGTTATCATGAAAAAATAGTAAGCGGAAATAGAAAATCACGCGTACCGCCAATACTTTTTGAGACTCACCGTAAAAATGGGAGAAGCGCCGGGTAAATAAGATTTGTCCTCTTTACTATAACTCATTTCTACTTAAAGTGGCAAAATTAGTATTGACAAAAAAAAATAAAGTCAGCAAAAAATATCTCTCTGGACTCTCTGAAACCCTATTTCTCCCATAGCCACAATCCTCTCTAAATCACCATTCACCACCACGACCATCACCACCTTCCTCTCCCGTCCCTCAGCCATCTCCACCTTGTCTCCTCCTCATCTCCTCCTCGTCACCACCATTACTCTCCTCCTCGTCTCCTCCTTGTCTCCTCCTTGTCTCCTCCTCGTCTCTTCCTCATCTCCTCCTCGCCGCCACCATCACTCTCCTCTTTGTCTCCTCTCTCTGTTGATAATGGTGGTTTCGCGGCGGAGAAGAACTCAGGTGAAAAACCCTAGATCCATGGCGGATGATTCTGATTCGGAATTGGATATGGTCTGTGAAGAATGCAGCTCAGGGAAACAACCTGCGAAGTTGCTTCTTTGCTACAAATGCGATAAAGGTTTCATCTTTTCTGTCTCAGACCGATTCTCGGGTCAGTTCCCAAAGGCTCTTGGTTCTGTCCTTCGTGTTCTAAACACCAGAACCCTAAAGGTGACTCCTTTTTGAATCAGTTACGCTTGAGCGGTAGATTTCTTTTGATACTTAAAAAATGAAAAATTTGTTGCAGCTTTCCCTCTTGCTCAGACCAAACTCATGGACCAAACTCATAGATTAAACGGTCCTCTTCAGACACATCTTACATCTCATGTGATGTAGCAGCATCACTTCTATTGGCGCCAATATTGTAGGAGATGGGTTGCACCCTCCGCAAGGCCCATCAAATGTGGAAACCTAACTCGCTAAGACGGTTTACGCGACTCCTAAAGAAGAAAGGAACGGCTCGGCTTCGGAGCATCTTTAGCCACACGGCTAAAGTAGTTTATTTGGAACTGACTGACAAAGACGTTCTAGTAGGCCGACTCTAAGGCCCGTCTAGGAGGAAAGCCCAGCAAGACTCAAGACGAGTTAGGGCGAACAACAGGACAGCCTATAAAAGGAAGGAAGACGACGTCAAGAAGGGTATTCAGACTTTACACACTCACTTGAGCGGCTAGATCTAGGGTTTTGATAAGTTCATAGATACTCGCCGCCTTGTATTTTTCCGACTATTTGGTCACTCTTTCCACCCGTTTGTAATCTCTTACTTCAGATCTATAAAACGTCTTTGTTCGCCCCGCTTCTCTCTTTATATTGTTCTTGAACCAGTTTACACTCAAACAATTTGGCACCGTGGGGCTAAGAGCAAAATAGCGTTACCAGATCTAAGCATGCCTGAAGGCAGCGTCTCGGTGCTTGGGAGGAACCGACACGAACCGAAACACCTCTCGGCTGACTTCACAGGCTCCGTCATGGCCGTAAGCGGGGCCGAGATCAAAGGAAACCAGAGCATCTAGCGCTAGTCGCATGGCGCTGACGCGGCCCCGTCGGATAGGCGAAACCCTCGACGTTCCGGCGTCGGCTCTTCAACACTAACCCTACGGCTCCGGTGGCGACCATACCCGAAGAGTTAGAACCCACGAGTCTCTCGAGCGGCTCCGGTCGGTCAGATCTCAAGACCATACGCAAAATAGCCGAGCTCAAACTCAACTTTCACCAGATGAGCTCCACCATCCACAAGGTCACTAGTGCTGCTCCACAGATTGAGGCGTTCGCCTCGACCGAGCGTACTCCGTTTACCAACCGCTGACCGGCGTCAACTTCGTGGCTTCGAAGATCGTGTCCCGCGGTACAAGCCTGGCAGCTGTCCGTGGAGCACATGACAGCCTTCAACATTGCGATGGCTCGCTCGACTACCGACGGCGAAAAGGCGCTGCCTACTGTCAGTTGTTCGTAGAAAGACTTCACGAACAAGCTTTAACCTGGTTCTCAGGACTCTCAGAGAACTCCATCAGCAGCTTCAGGGAACTTTCGTCGGCTTTCCTTAAGACCTACATCATGTTTGCTAAGCGAGGCGACAGCCTCCAGCCTGTGGAACCTCAAGCAAACAAAGACCAGAACCTTAGCGACTGCATGGGCGTTTCAAATCGGTCGTCTCAAGATCGACATCCCTGACCATATCGCCATTGGCCACGATGAACATCCTGCATCTAGATTCCAAGTTCGAGAGGACTTGTATCGGAGCCCTTCCACATCACTCCAGGATGCCATTGCCCGCTCACACAACTTCATCCGTATGGAAGAGGATACCAAAGCGATCTTGGTTAAACGCGGTAGCGACAAAACCGGCGCCCAGGACGCTGAAGCAAAGCGGGAGCCACGCCAGCCGCTCCCATCGATAAAACAACCCAAAAGCGGTCTCTTGTTGGTCGTGATGAACAACCGACCAGTCACAAGCTTCTCGGTATGAAACGAGCCATGAGTGCGTGTATAATCGCGAGACTGCAGCCCTGGAAATCCTACCAGTCCGCCACTCCGGCTCCTCCGCACCACCTTTGGTACGAAACCTCTAAAAGTCGATCTTTCCAAACATTGTAAATACCACGGCGTCAAAGGGCATGACACCTCCGAGTGCAAGGCGGCTGTCGCCCAGTTCCTTTCATCCATTGAAAGTGGTGACTTCAAAGTTCAGCCTCCCAAGCCAAAACCAAAATCCGGCAAGAGTTGTTCCAAGAATAAGGAAAAGTGGCGCGAACTTAGAATAGCGGCGAGCAGCGTCGGCGGACAACAAACCGTCAGGCGAGGCTGGCGGCGAAGCTTCCTCTGCGCAGGCGAGGAGCAGCGAAGAACCGCCAGCGTATTGAGGTTATACGCTCTCATCAGCCAATGTCATCCGATGACGAAGAGGAGGGCGTACCACCACCACCTGATTTGAGGAGCTTCCTGAAACGGAAGAATCTAGCCGGCGACGACTTGAACAACAGCGATCTCCGCTTCAAGCTCGACATCAACAAATCACGGCGCCTGGCGGCAACGGACCAAGCAGCAGAAACACCCCTGCCGGACGACAAAACTGTCGTCGACCTAAGGGATAAACTTAACGCCAACATGGTCGACTTACGCGTGCGGCTAAACCGTTCCAAACCGATCGACTTTCGGCAGCGTCTAGAGGAGTCAACCTCATCCAAGAACCAGAAGCCATTGAAGCCAGATGATGCCAACATCTCAGCGGACCTTCGAGTATTCTTTGATGTTAAGCGTGCGATAGCAAGACCACGGTTGAATGTTATCATGGGCGGTTCACCTCCCTGCGGCGACTCAGTCCGCTCAGTCAAAGATTATCGACGACAAGCCAGGACGTCGCAGCGATGGCCCATCAAGCCGCCAACTCATACCCCAATTAGCTTCTCGTCCGACGACTTGCACGGGGTAAATGTTCCTCACAACGATCCTCTGCTATTCGTCCTCGATATCGGAGAGTACGACATCACCAAAGTGCTCATCAACACAGGCAGCTCGGTCGACTTAATCTTCAAGGAGACGCTTGAGAAGATGGGGATCGACCTCACCACCATCAAGCCATCATCAAGGACCCTGACCGGCTTTAACAGCTCTTCAGAAGTGATCATAGGAACAATTCGTCTCCTAGTCCGTGCAAGCGGAGTTAGCCACACGGTTAAGTTTGCTGTTGTTAGCACTAAAGCGCCTTACCATGTTATCCTCGGCACTCCTTGGATACATTCAATGCAAGCAATCCCGTCTACTTATCACCAGTGCATCAAATTCCCCGGAGTAGATGGTGCTATCAAAACTGTACAAGGCGACCAGCAAGCCGCGCGAGACCTCTTGATCGCGACCGTCAAACTACAACGTTCATCTTCCCTAGTTAACTCTGTCTCTCCATCAATAGCGAAGGCCCGCCCTGAGAAGGATGAAGTCCTCGAAATGCCTATAGACGACTCTGATCCTAGCAGGATGGTACGTATTGGCGCGTACCTAGCCGACGACGTCCAACAGGCGATACTCTCGTTCCTCAAGGAGAATGCATCCACCTTCGCTTGGTCTATGTCAGACATGAAGGGAATTGACCCAGCCATAACAACTCACGAGCTTAACGTCGACCCAACGTTCAAACCGGTTCGCCAAAAGAGACGCAAACTGGGACCGGATAGGACGAAAGCAATGAACGAGGAAGTCGACTGACTACTTGGAGCAGGTTCCATCATCGAAGTCCGCTATCCCGAATGGCTAGCGAACCCGTGGTAGTGAAAAGAAGAGCGGAAAGTCGCGTGTGTGCGTCGACTTTACAGATCTCAACAAAGCTTGCCGAAGGACAGCTACCCGTTACTAGCATTGACCGCCTCGTCGAGTCAACGCAGGAAGCGAAATGCTCACTTTCATGGGCCTTTTCAGGTTACAACCAAATCATGATGCACCCTGGCGATCGAGAGACAGCTTTCATCACGGACCGAGGGCGTCTGCTACAAAGTCATGCCATTCGGGTTGAAAACGCAGGTGCCACCTACCAGCGACTTCGTCAACCGTATGTTTGCCGATAAGCTTGGTAAGACCATGGAGGTTTACATTGTGATATGCTCGTCAAATCACTGCGCCAACGATCACCTTAGCCACCTTCGAGTGCTGCTATACTCGACAAGTGCGGGATGAAGCTAAACCCAGCAAAGTGCGTTGGTCTCCTCAGGCGAGTTCCCGGCACATCGTTACCAACGAGGCATAGAAGCCAACCGAAGCAAATATCAGTGGTACTTTCGACCTTCATAGCCCAGAGCAGCAGCGAAGTCGAGGCTAACAGGCGCATCGCCCTATAGCAGATTCATCTCAGATCGGACAAATGAATGCCTACATGACCTTCTTGTGGAAACAAAAAGTTCATTTGGGGCGAAGTCGCGAGGAGTCTTTCTCCCAGCTAAAAGTATCTGACCACACCACCCGTCCTAGCCAAACTGGGCGAAGGAGATGTCCTTTCACTCTACATTGCAGTCTCAAGCGCCCGCGGTTAGCAGCGTCCTTATCAAAAAGGACCGAGGAGGCGAAGCCGATCTTCTACACCAGCGAGCATGGCCGGACCAGAGAGCAGCTAGGAAGTTAGCCCGTACTTCCAGTCACTTTCGGTCGAGGTGCTCACCGATCAGCCCCTCCGCACCGTCCTGGAACCAAACGGGCTGGTCGACTAACCAAGTGGGCTGTAGAACTTCGGCCGAGCTTGACATCACCTACAAGAATGCATGCGACTGCGAAAGCTCAGGTCTTAGCCGACTTCCTCGTCGAATTGGCACCAGAACTAGAGCAGGACCTCAACTCAGAACCAGAACTGGATACTGCATGTCGGCGGTTCCTCAACAAACAAAGGCTCGCGCTGGTGTTCAACTCAATCCCCAACTGGCGAGCTGATCGTCAGTCTTTCAGCTTTGGTTTCAGCGTCGAACAAGCGAAGCTGAGTCACGAATCATTGATAGCGGCCCGGCTTGGCAAAGGCGTCAAAGCAAAACGCCTAAAGCGTGTATTGCGACTCACAGCTAGTCGCCCGATAAGTTCAATGGAGACTACAATGCTGCATAGCGACCGAATGGGCGCTTACCTCAGCGTCGTCAAGACTTAGCAAGAGTTGAATCCTTTGAGCTCACTAAGGTACCTCGTGGCGATAGCGCCTGTGCAGGCACTAGCAGCCTTGGGCAGCAGGCTCAGCGATCAAGTTAAGAAAACCATCCGGTACATCACATCGGCGAACCAAGTATCAACATTTCATCACGGCTACCTTTGCGCCCCATCAACGACACAGAGATGATTGCTTCGACCAGCAGACCGTTGACTGGCGGCAGTTCATTAACTACCTCTCGAATGGCGTCTTGCCAACCAGAAGTGGGAGGCCAGGCGACTCAAAAGCGCAGTGCTCACTATGCGTCATGGGCCGATGCACTCTACAGATACAACGCCAGCGGGGTCCTACTCAAATGCATTCCGCGAAATCCGGCGGCGTAATGGTAAGCGCCGCGATGGTGCAGGAGGGAACCACTCCGGCGGACATGCATTAGCTTTGAAGATCAGAAACTCCGGTCTTTTCTGGCCGACTATGAACACGGACTCGAAATCTTACTCCCGTCGCTCGACAAATGCAGAGACATGCGCCCATTATCCACTGCCCCACAGAAGTATTACAGACGTCCACCGCTCCTTACCCGTTCATGCGCTGGGCTATGGACATCATCGGTCCCATGGTTTGCTCTTGAGGACGCCGCTTCATCTTAGTCCTTACCGACTCTTTCACCAAGTGGATCGAAGCAGAAGCCTTCTCTCAAGTGACCGACAAGGAAGTCCGTGGTTTTGTATGGAAAAACGTCATTTGCCGCTATGGTCTCCCATACGAGATAGTAACCGACAACGGGTCACAATTCATGTCTGGAAACTTCAAAGAGTTCTGCGGGAAATGGAACATACGACTAAGCCCGTCCACACACAGATACCCGCAAGGGAACGGTCAGGCCGAGTCTTCTAACAAGCTCATCGTGGATGGCATCAAAAAACGCTTGGACTTGAAGAAGGCCACTGGGCCGTGAACTGGGCCGAGTCCTCTGGAGCCATCGCACGACACCAAGGGGGGGCGACTAAATCAACACCCTTCTCTCTTGCATACGGAGTCGAGGCTATGGCTCCAGCTGAAGTCAACGTCACTAGCCTCTGCCGTTCCAAAATGCCACAACACGTCGACCTCAATGAAGACATGCTCCTCAACGCGCTGGACGAACTAGAGGAACGCCGAGATCAAGCTCTGCTCGAATCCAGAATTACCAGCACCAAATTGAGAGTTACTACAACAAGAGGGTCAAGGCAAGACCACTGGAGCTAGGCGACCAAGTCATGC
The DNA here is from genome assembly GCA_016432835.1 of Brassica nigra. Taxonomy (NCBI): domain Eukaryota; kingdom Viridiplantae; phylum Streptophyta; class Magnoliopsida; order Brassicales; family Brassicaceae; genus Brassica; species Brassica nigra. The sequence continues at coordinate 18,696 of JAEACV010000434.1, read as the reverse complement.
GCAAGGTCTTCGAGAACACCAAGGAACTCAACGCTGGAAAACTCGGAGCAAGGTGGGAAGGACCTTACAAGATAGTCAAAGTCGTTAAGCCTGGTGTCTACCGGCTTCAAACTTCCCGTGGAGAAGACGTTCCAAGGGCATGGAACTCCATGCATCTGCGTCGTCACTATTCGTAAGACCCAGCACTCTCCCGATTAACCGCCAAACCCTTTATTTTCTTTACCGATCGAGTAAATGAACAAGCGTCACTTCTACCCGATCGACTAAATCCGGAGCGGATGATCACAATCACTTCGTTTCAAAAAAAAAAACCGAGTAGATGCACTGGCTGTCACTTCTACTTTCGTCCATAAATCGCCTTAAAACAGCCACTTTTTCGATCAAATCGAACTCTGAGCGGCGATCCTCCATCGAGGTATGTAGGCAGTCCTAACCGGTCCAGCTGTAACAACACCAAAGTCAAAAAGTTTTGGTTCACGGTCCATCGAGAGACCAGGCGATGTCCGTATTCGTCCAGCAGGCGAAGGCGATACTACGCACCCACTAGTCAGTCTTGTCCTGATCCGGCGCAGCTGAGGACCAATGAGTCGCAGCGTAACCTATGTCCTCAATACATTGACCGATTTCGAGTGAAATCAAACCACTGTCGAATGGCGAGTGAGCGTTTGGCCGACTAAACTAGTTATTGATAGTCAGCTGGTCAGAATCTTTACTCTGCAGAACCGTTAACATGTTCAAATCTCACGTTTGGTCAACTCGAATAAGTTCACGGACACTTAAGTTCCTCAAGTTCGAAATGGGTTCCAAGACAGTGCAATAACTAGAAGCCCGCTCAAATCGGCGGCTTACCGGTTAAACAAACCATGTGTTCAATCTTACAATAAGGATAGACCCAGCAGGGCTCCGAAAAGAAAAGCAAAAAAAAAAAAGAAGAAGAAGAACTAAATAGCAATACAACAAGTAGGAGCAGTCATGCAGAAAGGTCTTTCGAAGCAGAAGGGTCTTCAACAGGAGCAGGTGGTAGGCTGGCCTCCGGGTCTAAAACATCGGTCGAGACCACTTCTTCCTCCTTCTCCTGTTCCTGCGGCGGCTCTCCTGTCTGGACAAGGTCTGGAGGTGGCAGCTCTTCTTCATCATCGCTCTCCTCCTCTTCGTCGGGAGAAGAATCGTGAACCTCGACGACCTTCACCAAGTTAGCACCCCTAGGAGAGTTTCCCCGAGCCAGGAAATCGCCCTCCTCGACGGTCTCTTCAGCGACTGGAGGGTCAGACTCCTTACGAGAGGGAGCCGTGTCGGCCAGATCCTGACCTGAAAGACCGGTCGATACGCCTCCAAGATCAGCAAAGTGCAGGCTGCGAAGCCGACTCGAACCGACCAGATCCTCGTTTGATCCGTGCGGATCGAGGGTGCCATGAACTCCTCATTGGAACGAGATCGAAGAGCGGCGGAGAGCCAAGTCTTCTTCACGTAGCGGACCAACATCGAGCTTAGCAACTTCAGCCTGATGCTCTGCCTCTTGGTAAACGAACACGTCGATGAGTTCCTGAGTAATCTCCAGTTTCTCCTCAGGATCATCTCAAAACATTTCTTCGTGCCGGAAGCCTGCCCAAGCAAGTTCTATTCCCTCTCGAGAAGATCTCGTTGAGCCAGATAAGCGAACGCGATCAATTCGACGCCTGAGCTTGTCAGTCATGGCAGACTGAACCCGAACCCTCTCGCGAGAGACCTCTTGGCCGCGCGAGTCCCGAAGCCTCTGTCTCTCTTCAATCAATTTTTGAACAACGGCGTCTCTCTCCGCATGAAGCTCGGCCTTCTCCTTCTCAAGCTGGGCGTTCGCTCGCTCCAAGGCTGCTTTCTCACGCGCGAGTTCCTTCTTAGCCGCGCGGTCAGCCTTGAGTGTAGCCTCTAGTCCCTCAAACTTTACTCGGAGAGCCTCCTTCTCCTCAAGGGTCTTCTTGCTAACCCGCTCCTGATCGGCTCTGAGTCTCTCGATAACCCCAAGCCTTGCCCAAGACAGCTTCACCGAAGCACCAAGCTCGGTCATCGTCTGCTTCAGCGCAGTATCATACTTTTCGACGAGGACGTTCATGCTCCCGTCAGCCTAACAAACACACCACATAGTCGCAAAATCAGCTTTTTAACAAAAAAGAAAGGGAGGTTGGGCGACCAAAACTGCTAAGAGATATTAATTAAAGGCGTACCCGTCTGTTCGCCAGCGAAGCCTCGATATAGTCGTATTTGAAAACGAGATCATCAACCGGTGGCATCTCCCTAGGACCGCCCCGGATTTGTCGAGATAGCTCCGTGCACTGGTCCGGGTTACATACCAAGGGAGTTCCTTCGTTGTACAGAAACTCCACACGATCCGAAAAGTCGATCCTCGCCTCTTCCCGAGAGAACATTCAGATAGGCTGGCACGACGAGGCTCGCTACCAGGACTTTGGATCGGAAGAGTCTGAGGCCCGTCAGGGGATTTTGTTCTCGCCAGAACATCCGGAAACAGTTTGGCGGCGAGCAGCGTACTCGATCCGTTACCAGCGAGGAGAATCGTCGAGCAGCGCGGTTGAAGCAAGAGATTGTCGCGCCTGCTTGGGAGCCCCCTTTTTCTTTGCCTTCTTTCTCAGACGCTCTTCCGACGCCTCATTTTCCAAGCCTCCCGTGGAATCTTCAGCCATACCATCGCGACCTTCCCCGTCACCATGACTTTCGCGCGACCTCTTCGTTTTCTATTTCTTCTCCATGGGACCCCTCCTTTGGATCCTTTTTTCCCTTTGAGGGAACACTCTTTTCCACTTTTCTTTTGAGACTTCTTCTTAGCGGTTCTGCAGCGGGAGGATCCGCGCTCGACAGCTTGCTCGGCGGTTCAGCTCCTGGAAGCGTCAGCCGTTCAATCTAGTCGGCGAACCCGCGGTAGCCGATTTCTTCAGCAGCTGAAGCTTTCCTTTAAGCGAGCACTCAAATCCGGGTCCGACATCTCAGCGCCTTCTTGAGTAGTTTGCTGCTTCTAGTGAAAGAGAGCGGCGAGATTTGCGGGGACCAGCGATTAGGGAAGCCTGGACTCCCAATCAACTGCATAAACAAATGCGCGTCAGTTTAAAAGGAGGAAAGGGCTCCAAAATTTGAGGCACGATCGATACCTCTTGCGATCGGGCTTGCTGTCGCGAATCCTCTCGACTCAAATCTGGCCAGCGGAGGTGACTATCGTAGCTATCGCTCGCACTCTCGTGAACTTCTCGGGTATGCAATCATTATTGGGATGGCGACCTGCAAAAATCAAATAAGAAGGGTTAGCGAGAATAGCAAGGCTAGTAAGCGGCAACTATTTTCATCTAACAATCTTAGTATTCCGAGGAGGGGAAAGTCGTCCTCGAGATTCTTGAAGACATTCTCGTCAGCCTTGGCGAAAAATCGAGCAGCTGCCAATTCCTCGTCTTTTTAGGATGGCCGGTCAGAACAATATAGCTCGAGCGCATCTTCAGAAACGACAGTTCGGTTGGCCTTAGTAGTCAAACTCTTCAAAGACTCTCACAGATCATTGAGATGTCGATATCGCCGCCATCACCATCAGCATTAGCGCATTGCGGATCGAACCAATCTCCAGCTGGCGATTGCAATCCAGCGTCTTCTCACGTATAATGTAATCAACCGGGGAATTGGGAACCATAGTTTTGCGTCATCGTCGAAATACGACTCATACAGGCATTGATAGCCGATCGGAGGGGACCAATGTCTTTGCTCAGCAGAAGGGATCATGTACGTTACACCAGCTCCCCTGTAACGCCTCAGCAGACCTCTCACCGAGCTATGGGTGGAACAAGTTCCGAACACATTCCCCAGCGTTGACCCTCGACCCACGGATCCCGCAGAAGTCTCGGAGGGAGCGGGGCTAGCTCTTCGAAGATCCCACCGGGATGATACACAGTCGGCCTGCAAACGATCTGATCAAAGCGGACGTGCCGGTGCCTCTCCCACAGTTCTTGTTGAGTTGGGACGGATGAATCTGAACAGTCGCTTTCCTCGCCTCGATCGGAATCCGCGTCATCCTCTTCGTCAGACCTACTACTCGCCCCACTAGAACTACCCCCACCTTCATCATTCTCTCCATCCATAGCCGACCTTTCTTCCCGGATCAACCTGTGCGCATCGGCGACCAAGAGACGCTGCGACATATCGAGATTCACAGTATCTCGCATCGCATCCCGGTGAGTCAGACTAAAGTCGTCGAGCGGACTCCCGCGAGCCATGACGTCCTCAGCCGGACTGGAAGGGACTGCGACTGCTTTCCCCTTCTCCTCTCGGGATAATCGATTCCCCGGCGACATAACCCAAAAGACGGCTAACCAAATATCTAAGGATTCCGGCTACCTAATCGCAGATCTAGAGAGAGAAAGTAGAGAGAAGGGAGAGAAGAAAGATACCTGAGATGCAGAGAAGAATGAAGAAAGTGATGGGAAACCGCATATTTATAGCAAAGATTAAGGCACGCTTCCCAGCGCATTAGTTACACTTAAAAGGGCCTAATTGGGCTTTTTAAGAAAAAAGGTTTCTTAGCGGTGGTTCGCCTTCTCGCCTCAACCAGAATCCGGTTATCGTCAAACCAAGATTCTGATTCAAACCAAACCGGTTCACCTTAATACGAGCATTCCTGGAGACAGACGCCTTACCCGCACGGCTAAGCGCGCCCGAGCAATCGTCTAAACACGTTCCTGGAATTAACTCATTATTCAGCCGTTTAAACATGCTCCCAGGAGCGACCTGACAAGCTCTCGAGAACCCACATCCTAGTCCCACGACTAGACGTGCTCCCGATGGTCTATTAAGCACGCTCCTACAAACCATCGCCTTAGCCGACAAACCGACATCCTAGTCTCACGACTAGACACGCTCCCGTTGGTCTGTTAAGCACGTCCTTAAAGATCAACATCCCGGAAACAGACGTCCTAGTCATGCGACTAGACACGCTCTGGCGATAAGTTAAACACGCGACTAGACGCGTTCGTTTTAGCTTCCACCATTTGATTAAACCTGGTTACAAATTCACTTAGAGTCTTGCTCGACTCGCAAGTGAACTGGGGGGACTTATTGTAGGAGATGGGTTGCACCCTTTGCAAGGCCCATCAAATGTGGAAACCTAACTCGCTAAGACGGCTTACGCGACTCCTAAAGAAGAAAGGAACGGCTCTCCTTCGGAGCGTCTTTAGCCACGCGGCTAAAGTAGCTTATTTGGAACTGACTGACAAAGACGTTCTAGTAGGCCGACTCTAAGGCCCGTTTAGGAGGAAAGCCCAGCAAGGCTCAAGACGAGTTAGGGCGAACAACAGGACAGCCTATAAAAGGAAGGAAGACGACGTCAAGAAGGGTATTCAGACTTTACACACTCGCTTGAGCGGCTAGATCTAGGGTTTTGATAAGTTCATAGATACTGGCCGCCTTGTATTTCTCCGACTATTTGGTCACTCTTTCCACCCGTTTGTAATCTCTTACTTCAGATCTATAAAACATCTTTGTTCGCCCCGCTTCTCTCTTTATATTGTTCTTGAACCAGTTTACACTCAAACAAATATGATGATTTGAATCATCATCCTTTTCGTTTTAGTTTTCAAAGGTTATTTCCTTTTTTCGTTTAGTTTTGGGCTTTTCTTTATTTCATTAAGATAGACGGTTTATGATATCCTTATCCTTAAGGGAATTGTCCAAACGGAGGGATATATAAACAAGGTTGTAGTTTCTTTATTTGATACGTTTGATTTTATTAAAGAAGAGCTTTTGGCTTTTATCCCTTTTTCGATTAGATTAAATTCATCAAAACAGGAAGTTGGTCTTAAGGAGGTATCGAAAGAAACCCTTAATCGATCCAAGAACAGGTCTCAAAGAACCCTAAATTCTTAGATCGACCGTTCACTCATTCGTACGCTGCGCCAGGTTGGTATCAGAGCTTTGCAACGCTCCGAAACTAACTAACCACCTATGATGGTTCGTAAAACTTGTTCTCAGGAATACGCCGATGACGACGCACCAGCTATTCAACAATCCATCAACGACCTTCAGGATCAAGTCACGGCTCTCGTGAACGCAGTCGCTGCCCTCACAACTCAGCAACAACAGCACGCCACCCCTGCTATTCACCCTCACCGTAATAACCGGAACAGTATTCATGCCGACTCAGAGGAAGAGGACGAGAATCCTTTTGCTCCCCTTCAAAACCGCCATAACCGCAACACCTACGAAGAACAAGATTCGGACGATGATGAAAAAGCTTGGAAATCAAGTTTTAAACTTGAAATCCCAGTGTTTAACGGCTCAACAAATCCTGAAGAATTGCTTGACTGGTTTGTCACCATGGAAGAAATACTAGAGTTAAAGAAGTCCCTCTAGATCGTTGTGTTCCTCTTGTGGCTATTCGCTTTCGTGAATGTGCAGCCGCCTGGTGGACACAGAGAAAAACAACTCGCGCTCGTTTGGGAAAAGCTAAAATCACCACATGGGATAAGCTTAAACGCGAGATGCAAACGAATTTTTTACCTTATAATTATGATCGATTGATGTTTCAGAAATTGCAGAATCTACGGCAAGGAGCTCGCACCGTTGACCAATACGCAACAGAATTCTTCAAGATGATCAACCGCGTAGAGGTGCGGGATTCTGAAGAACAACTTGTTATGCGATTTATTGGAGGTCTGCGTCAACAAATATAGTCTACTCTAAATCTCTTCAAACCGCAATCTATCTCAGAGGCACATCAACAGGCAATTACAATTGAAAATCAATCTTGTACTGGTATTCAGCTATGGGGTTCTTCTTGCCAGAACCGAGCACCCACATCTTCTTCGACAACCTCAACAGCTGATACGCCTAATACCGAAACGGAAAAAGCAATTGTACCTGCAAACTAAGCACAACAAGCGCGACCTGGAGGACTCCATTGTTACTCGTGCGGAGAAACAGGACATCGCCAGTCGGCTTGTCCGTCTCGATCACGTCGTAGCCTTCTCTTAGACAAAGCAGCAGACGATCAGGATCCAGTTTACGATGAAGAACCATAGGAAGAAGAAGTTTATCCTGACACTGGGCATCTTCTCGTCGTTCGCCGTTGCTGCCTCGCTCCACGAGCTGATGTCCAAAACCCATAACGCAACAAACTCTTTCAAGCCCGATGCACTATCAACGGCAGAGTTTGTACATTCTGATTGACTACGGTAGTTGCGAGAATGTTATCGCAGAAGATGCAAATGAATCCGCGTAAGAGCGTTGCGATCATTACGAAAGGTATGAAAACTATGGCCGCAAGAGATTTCGGCCAGTTCTAGCCATCTAAAACCCTAGACCTAGTTGAGACGCAGCTCGATAACAAAGACGAAAAAGATACAGACAAGGTTTTAAAGATTTCAGACTGGACCTTACGAAAGGCTGCCTACGTACCCCTTTCGAGGATCAAGCCGAACATAGTTCAGTTAGAAAGAATTAAACAAGAGATCGAACTGCCTGGGCGAGTTCATCTAGTATGAACGTAAGTCATAGAAATAGGCATGTTGACAATAATTCCTAGAGTTTCTAAGTGCAGAGTTCTAGAGTCTAAAAAAGTCTTCTTTATCTTTAGCTTTAGCTCCCCTTATATATGCCCTCTAGGTCGGTTTAGACATCTCTCGGAAATTTTCCTTTTTTTTCTCGGTCCTCATCATTATCTTGGAAACTCGATATTTATCTACTGATTTCGCGAGATTTCACCTTATCCTGCAAGTAAGATAAACCGTCATAACATTGCTGGACTTGATTTCGAATGGAATCGTAAGTGGTCTTGGGCCGTGTTTTAGGCCTCTTCCGACCGTCTTCTGACTTGAACGTTTTTACGATTTCTTTGAAAGTGCGCTCCTTAGTACGACGTCGATTCAACGAGGAATTTCATACTCCTCGTATAGTTTAGACGATTATGGTGTTAAGTTAGCCATCACCGTTTTACGATAACTATGAACTTTATTCGGGAATATGGACCTTGACGGTTCTTATCGTAAGATTCCAATGATAACTCCGATCAAGACGAAATGAGGAACTGAACTTGTCGAGGTTCAACGGAAGGCACAAGATTTGATCCAACTAGCCAAAGGGGCAAAATGGCACAAGATGGCGAGTTGGATGTCTTCGGGAGCTCCAACTCGCCAAGATGGCGAGTTGGATTGTGTGTGTGGCTCGGTCTTCTCGATAGCTTCCTCTCGCGAGGCAGACTGACCACTCTTCAGTAAAATAGGCATAAATTCTGATCTAACCGTTAGATTTCCTCCATAACGGTGGCATTGGAAAGCTAACTCAAAGCTCTAGGTTGTGTCAAAACATCAGCTCAATCGCACTATGGGAAGGTCTACATCCATGTCAAAACATCTGACGCATCTGTGCAGTTATGCATGAAAACCATTGTGCTTGGTCCAACTCGCAATTTGGCGAGTTAGGAGTGATCCAACTCGCCAAAATAGTGATTTGGCCAAGTTTATTTTCCAACTCGCCATTTTTGGGAGTTAGGAGTGTTCCAACTCGCCAAAATTGCGAGTTGGCCATGCTTCTTGGTCCAACTCAACTCGCCAAAATGGCGAGTTGGCTGTCTTGCTGGGTCCAACTCGCCAAAATGGCGAGTTGGCTGGCTTGCTTGGCCTGATTCGCTCGTTCGGTGATCCTGTCGGTATGTTCGGACAATTGAACCTTCGTACTCGTTTCGTTATCCGAGGCTTAGATTAATCTTTCTCGATGTCTTATTTTCTAATTCCTTTTCGTAATTGATTTGAAACTCAATTTAGGTTTCTCGCGCCCTTTTTATCTTTTTTTTAATAGAGGACAATTTCCGAGGACTTTCAGGCATTAGTTCCGTCGTGACCGATTTTGACCCCAACACTGACATTCCTGGCATTTCACCTGACTTGTGCATGCATAGAATACATCTAGAAGATGAATCGTTCACTTCTGTAGAACATCAGAGGAGGTTAAATCCGAATATAAAAGATGTTGTAAAGAAAGAGATAATGAAACTTCTAGAGGCTGGTGTAATCTATGCCATCTCTCATAGCAAATGGGTTAGCCCTGTTCATGTAGTTTCTAAAAAAGGTGGAATCACTGTCATAACAAATGAAAAGAATGAATTGATCCCTCTAAGTATGGCGGACAGCATGTGCATTGATTTTCGTAAATTAAATGCTGCAACTCGCAAGGATCACTTTCCACTTCCTTTCAATGATCAAATGATTGAAAGATTGGTTAACCACCCATACTACAGTTTCTTAGATGGTTATTTAGGTTTCTTTCAGATTCCATCCACCCAGACGACCAGGAAAAGACGTAGTTCACATGCCATATGGCACGTTTTCCTATAGGAGAATGCCATTCGGCTTGTACAATGCTCATGCGACCTTTCAACGTTTCATGATGTCTATTTTTACTGGCCTGATTGAGGATGTTATGGTTGTTGGGGTCAAAACCGGTCACAACGAAATCAATGCCTGAATGTTCCCAGAAAACTGACTCCCAGTCAATCTGATAGAAAACCCAACATCTCCGAGAAGTGATTAGTCAAGCAAAGGATAGTTTTTGCTTTACAACCCGAGGAACATCGAGGATTGATCAAGCCCGACTAGGACCTACCCGGGAGCGGGCGTGGAGCGAACTGATCGGCCGACCCTTCGCTTCGGGACAAACGCGGCGTCATCGACCAGCACACCCAGGCGAGCTTCGGTCCCATTGACCAGCTAGCCTAGAGGCGGCTTCGATCCCATTCTGCCAGCTCGCCCTAGGGCGAGCTCGGTCCCGTTCGGCCAGCTCGCCCTAGGGCGAGCTCGGTCGTCTCGGCCAGCTTCATGCAGAGGCGGCTTCGGTCCGACCAGCTGGCCCTAGGGTGAGCTCGGTCCCGTCTCGGCCAGCTCACGCTATGGCAAGCTCGGTCCTGTTCGGCAACTCGCCCTAGGGCGAGCTCGGTCCCGTCTCGGCCAGCTCACCTTAGGGCGAGTTCGGTCCCGTTTCGGCCAGCTCGCCCAGGCGGCTTCGGTCCCGTTTCGGCCAGCTCGCCCAAGGGCGAGCTCGGTCCCGTTCGGCCAGCTCACCCTAGGGCGAGCTCGGTCCCGTCTCGGCCAGTCCGTCAGTCCAGTACCATGCATCCTTGCCTTAGTCCTCGTACCTCAATCCCAAAGACCGTGGACCTAGTATCCTTGTTTCGTCTCGATTAGAATTATTAAGGAAAAACTCGGACAAAAGTCATGAAAGATTTGGTTGACGGATGGATTCTAATCTATCGTATAAAACAGCCACGATTAACTTAGACACCAGTCGCCTTAACTATACGGAGGATTAAAGTCCTTTCGAAAACCTTACTTTACGTCGAAGGTGATCTCTTAGGAAAAATCGTAAAAACGGCTAAGGTCCAAAAACAGCTTAAGGAAGCCTCGAACGTGACCAAACGGCCCACTTATGATTTTAAAATAAGATTTAGCCCAAGATTGATATGACGGTCTATTTTTATTTTGCAGGAAAAGATAAATGTCAAGTTTCCGAAGATAAATGTCAAAGTTTCCGATAATCATGAAGATCGATGAAAAATGGAACAAGCCCGTCTCGCGACAAAACTGGCCCAAGGGCAGAAAGGGAAAAGGACAAACCGACCTTAAGGGAGTATATAAGGAGAGCTCAAGGCGGGGAGCAAGGAGAGGAATTTTTATAGAGCAAACTTAGCACTTAGAGCAATTTAGGCATTTTTTCGTTTTTACTATCGAGCTGCGACTCAACTAGGTTAGAACTTAGGTTGCTAGACTAGCGAACTTGCCGACAGCTCTCGTAGCCAAGGCTCTCACTTGTTGTTCACGCTCAAACGCGGATTCGGAAAAAAAGATCTTTTTGCTCTCTTTTGTTCTTTACGATTTACTACTTCATACTTTTCACCATATTGATTGTGTCGTGTGTGGCCCAGCAGATAACCAGAACCTTCAGGGGAAGCTAGGTTAATTTGGCTTTCCTCCGATTAACGAAACTCGACGGTTTGAATTTCGGTTCCCACAGTTTGGCGCTAGAAGGGAAAGGTATGGATCTATCTTTCTCGCAACCATGCACGCTCGATCAGGTATGACTATCGACAATGACGTAGATCAGCACTTCCACAACGATAATCTCGTCGACAAAACACCAGCTGGAAATACATCAACGGTCACTGCGGATGCAAACACCGCAATGCTTGACCAGATAAAGGAGATGTTCGCATCCGCCCAAAAAAGGCCGGACAAACAAGAAAAGCTCATAGGTTCACTCTCCAAACAGGTGGAAACTCTAACGACAAGAACCAAGAGCAGAATCAAGCGCGGAGCCGTCAGGCCCCTCAGAAGGCTCAATTTTGGGACTCCTCGAAATCGTGCTGCTAGTGCTGGAAAGGGTTCATCGGAAAAGAATCCCTACGAAACAGCTCCAGCAGGCGCACAGCCGACCTCGGAGAATCTTCCAACCCCCGTAAGGGATAACGAAGAGGAAGACATCGAGCGAATTAAGCTGTATATCAGCGACCTATCTGGTTACTCAAATGAAGACGTTGACGTGCACCTAAGGAGGACACGAATTAAGTCCGCCCGGCAGGACGCATCGTTGGAGAGACCCATGACGGAGGAAGAAAAACCTACTGGGTCACGGCGGGAGGAACTGGCTGAAAACCAGGCACGGATCCACCGCAGCAAACGCTGACAATCTCGGAAAAACAGTTGCGGGCGATAACGAGATCCACGATCTCCGCGAATACATCGCGAAATCTACGGCAGAGATTAAGGCCGTGAAATCGCAAATCCATCACGCGAAAAGCGCCGCTTCTGAGATCGATAGACTCCTTGAGGAAGCACGGAAAACTCCATTCACTGCCGCATCCGCGGAGACAAATATCGGATCCAGAAAATAAAATTTTTTGTCTACGATTGCACCACTGACCCAAAGGCACATCTGCAATCTTTCCAGATCGCGATGGAAAGGTGCAAACTCAGGGAATGCGAACGAGACGGTGGCTATTGCCTCCTCTTCGTCGAAAACCTCAGGAGCCTCGAATGGTTTCCTAAGCGAAGAGAAACTCCATCGGCAGTTTCAGCCAGCTTCGATGTGGAACGAAATTACCGTCAATTTCGATAAAGATTTGAGGAAAACGAGTTAACCCGATCTTCCTTGAAGGTCGGATGTCTGCTGGGCGCGCGAAACAATCAATAAAATAGAAGTTGCGAAAATAGAAATCGTAAAATTGGCGAAAGAGATCTTATTTCTGAATTCTCGTTTGGCGTGTACAACGAAAGAAATCGGCCGTAAGGCTGTCGGGAGTCCAGCTAATTCGGTTAGCTAAGTCTATCTGGTTAGTCGCGGCTTCGGTAGTGAAAACGAGAAAAGAATGCTAAATCGCTCTAAGTGCTAAGTGCTTGAAAGTTTGTGATCTGGTTTGCTTCTTGCTCAAAGCTCTCCTTATATACTCCTCTAGGCGGTTATCTTCGCGGGCTGAGTCGGGCTTTTCCATTTTAGTCCATCTTCGTGTTTATCGGAAACTTGACATTTATCTTGAATCTTGACATTTATCTTTGGAAACTTGATATTTATCTTCTGGAAACTTAACATTTATCTCTTATGTGAGGATAAAGATAAACTGTCATAGTTATCCTTCCTTTTGGGAAAATGCGTGCGTGGGCGTTTGGCCGTTAGGCGTTAAGCGTTTTCACGGTTTTGAAAGGACAGTCTTTGAAGGTTTGGTGTTTCGAAGGAACCTCAATTCCTTGTTTAGTCGAGAAAGTGGAACAGAGTAACGTGATCATACCAAACTGCGTAGATTGATCGAACAAGCTAAGATGGGATCGAACCGAACACGATAGGACGAACGGGGCGAGGGCTGCGGACCGGCGCAGCCGACCAGCAGCGCGAGGTGCCGAGCCAGCGAAGTGCTGCGCCAGGCCACCAGCGTGGCAGTGCCGCCCGGCGCAGGCGAGACGTCCATGCCGCCATGAGCCAGCCAGCGTCCGCATACGCTGGCCCGGACCAGCCATGTCCAGCGTGCCGCCCGGCATGAGGCGCGGCATAGGCCAGCCAGCGTCCAGCGTGCCGCGGCAGGCCAGCCAGCGTCAGCGTGCGGCGCCAGGCCAGCCAGCGTCCGGCGTGCCGGCGCCGGAGCGAGTACCGCGGCCCGGTCAGCCCGTCCAGCGTGCGCGGCATGAGCGAGATGCGCCTAACGCCAGCGTCCAGCGTGCCAGCGGCGCCAGGCGAGTGCCGCTTGGCGCCAGGCGACGCCCGGCGTAAGGCCAACCAGCGTCCAGCGTGCGCCCTTCGCCAGGCAGAGTGCCCGCGGCATAAGCCAGCCAGCGTCCAGCGTGCCGCGGTGCCAGGCTGGAGTGCCGCCCGCGCATGCCAACCGCGTCCAGCGTGCCGCGGCATCAGGCGAATGCGCGCCAGCGCCAGCCGTGCAGCCCCTGGTGCCGAACGTCTGCCATCGTGGGTTTTCGTTGTTCGATCTTTCCCTCGTCGGTCGTTTGCGGAAATCTTTTGAGTTTGGGAGGATCTCTAGCGTAGATTCGAGATAATCGTTTCTAATCCAGCGAGATTCAGCGAGTATCGGGATTTGAGATGGACTTGGATCTGCAGATTTTCCGTCGTCGAGGATCACGAGCAATGTGGCTCGAGTTTTAGATGTGTTAAAGATGAATCTTTTAAACAATGGGGAAGGCTTTACGGAAGACTCATTGTAGATCTCGGACAATCCAGACATGGGTTTCAAGGGACCAAGATGCGCCATTGCCGAGATCATGAGATGATCATGGGATGGGCGCCAGGACCCTCGCCTTGGCGGATGGGAGTGGACGAGCCTTCCTTGAGTTTTATCGGCGGCGACCCGTTTCTTGGATTTGATCGTCGCGGCTTTTCTTCGAGGATTTTGGTGTTGATTTTGTCATTGACCGATTTTGACCAACAGTTAGCCCCAGCTAGCTAGGAACCGTAGAGCCTGTCGGATCTAGCTTGCGGTATAGCGATGTGGGAAGGTGTTGAGGCGTAATCGTTTGCGAAATCGGGGTAAATAGTGATTTTACCTCCTTTATATGGAGTAAGAAATCTCATTCTTACTTCATCACAAGGTTTACTCTCTCTCTCGAGAATCCTTTCTCTCTCTTTAAGAACAATGTCTTGAAGATCCTCGAAACTCTTCTTCCCATTCATCCTCGGATGACTCTCACCGCCATGTGGCGGTGAAGCGGGAGATTGGTCGAGGAGGAAAAGAATCGCGTATTACCGAGCCCTTGTAGGTTCGCCCACACTGCCGAGATCCCTGTTCGAGGAGGCCTGCGAGGCAGCCGGTGCTCCTTTTGCGCCGAGCTCGGTTTCGTAAATATCTCAAGGTTCTTGAGATTTTACCAGGTTCTGAAGAGTCAAATTCAGTTCCGTTGGTAGCGAGTGCAAGGAATCCTCCGCAGGTTTCTTTACATGTTCTGAAGCTTTCTTTACGTACTGCGGTATGTGGTTCCCAATCCTGGTGCCATTGTTAGATGCGCTTCACGCTTGAACTTTCGATCAACCAACTCAGCGTTCCTGCCTTGGAGAGTTGGCTTGGCGTACTGATCGCTATCTGAACTTCGGGATTGATCTTGGTCGATGATTTGAAGGTCTTTGGGGCACTTTCGGCCCGTGAGTGGCGGTTACTACTCCATGCTGCCTAAGAAGGATATGGCGTGATTGGGGACTACCGAATCCCAAATCGTGGCAGGGCGTTTCTTCTTCGTCCAAATAGATGGCGAGTCTGTCGAGAGCTGCCTCCATCTATTTCGCGAGCATGGAACTTCAGCAGGTAATATGCGAAAACCCTGTTGTCTATCTCACCTTTTGAAGTCGCGAGTTTAGTGAAAAATTTTTCGTTTTGTAGGGAACAACCCTACAGCGCATTTGCCTGGTGGCGTCTTTGTCAGAGATCTTCTTCGTCAAAGGCCGTTTTCTGAAATCCTTCACCCTCGAGCGGATCGAGGCGGTTAGGCTTTATCGGTCGAGGTCCTGTCCGTCGTCTGATTCGAACCTGTCACCCGGCTCCTACCGGGCGAGAGACGAGTCTCGTAAGGGAAGGAAATGCGATGATGGGGAAGGCTCGGAAAAGTCCTTCACCGTTGGGAGAAAAACCTAGTTTGCTCCAGCGGAAAAGCGAGACCAGCGGTTTTCCACTAACAACTTCTTTGATGGCCTTCCTCGGAGTTTACTACTGGCGAGTTGCTGCTGGAGGATGAGGAGAAACAGCGGGTTTTGCGAGGGCTCCCAGCGTGTCAGCGAGGTTTGGCCCGAACTTCTTAACCTTGCGTTGAATCTGTATATAAGCATGCTTGCTGATCTTGAGTTTTATGCAGGGACTAAGAGTGTTTAGCGGCGGCTTGACTCGAGTTTCCGCAAATCCAGATTGCTAACTTCAAGACCACAGAAGCGGGCGAGAGCTTTCGGTTCCGACCAAGAGGTGAAGGCCGCGAGCCTTGAAAGCTGAGCTTCATGCTCGGGCTCTTGTTGGTGAAGGAGAGAGGAGAAGGATGAGTGCTTGGCGAAGTGGCAGGCAGGCGGAATCGTTTGCTGCTGAGTTTCAATGTTTTAAAGCTCAGGAGTTTGTTGGTGATTTCCTTGAGTGCGAGGTTGGTCGTAAACCTTTACAAGTCTGAACCCGATTTCTCTTCGATTCGAGATTGCTGAAATGAAGGATTTCATGGCGAGTGTGCTCATGCTGAGTCCTTGGTTCCTCCGGTAGAAGAAAGAGTCAGGAGACTATGGGAACCTATCGAGGTTTCGAGGATACTGTGGAGGCGAACCCGATGAGAGCGCCGAGGATGGTGGGAATGCTCAGTGAATGAAAGTGGACCAGCCTGCTAGTTCATTTGGGATTTCCGCATCAGTTTCTCATGTTGACTTCCTTTTGTGAATTGAATTTTTTGGCCGTGTGTGGCGTTTTAGTAATTTTATCCTGCGACCGTTGGAGGTTGCATTCTTATGTTTTAGGACTGGCGTTGGTGGCTTTGAATCCTGCCGTCTTTTGCGTTTTATGAATATGAAAATTTGCGAGATTTCGTCTTTTGTTTTGGTTATACTTTCGTCAAGTGTAGAGGGAAGGATGCAGTAGTCACCATATCCTAACTCTTTTTCGTAGTCCGGTATCTACTTTTTGCGGCGTTTTAGGTGTAGCGATAAGAGACATGTTTGGGATCATTATCACGATACTATGTCTGTGAGATGTCAAGATCCAGCAAGACTGGGTTTAGGGCAAGACCTAGGTTTACTCTCAGCTTTGAGGCTGTCGATGACTGATCGGCTTTCGTTTTGCCTGTTAGTGATTTCTTCCTGATTCTTTTCGTTTAAAGTCGCGACTAGTGCCGGCTTATATGACTTGTGTTAAAAGAATCGAGCTATCTTCGGAGTTTATCGAGATGCTAAACCAAAATTTTGGGTTTCTTGTATAGCGCTATGATATCCTTGTCGGATGTAAGAGGACCTTGTGGAATCTGACTACGATTTTGTATTAGTGAAAGCGTTTCTTATGGCGTCCGTCGGGCCAATCGTGAGCGTGAGTTATTACAAGTCGCTGGTGGACTGTCTTTGCGGATATCTGAGTTTTGTTATCTTTTTAAGAAGTTGCGGCGTCTGGCGTTTCTTTTGAAGATATGATTTTCGTTTTCGAGGCGTTGATCGCGTTTAAGTGAGCATGAAAGATAGAAAGAATTTTATTAAAAATTTGAGAAGTTAGAGTACGTATGCGGATTTTTGGCGTTTTGTGGGAGAATATAGGAGTATCGCGCAGTCCCCTTTTGGTGAGGGGATAGCTGAATTCGCGGGTTTCGACAAGCTGCCTCATACCTCTTTCGAGGATCGAAGCCATCTCGTAGTTCTGATAGTTGCGGCGGGCGTTTTACTCCCGTGCGTCGCCGTTCCGATCGTGCTGGTCGGATCAGTGGTTTGTCGCGAGAGTCGAGCTGTCGCTCTTACGGTGGATTCAGAGGCTTTTCGCTATCTTGAATCGTTGCCTGTTCGGATGATTCTGGATCATCTTTCTTGAGTCTTCGGAAATGTTGTGTGATTCCTTTGCTTTCGTTTGGGTTGGCGCGGCGTTCGATCTTTTACAAGTTGAACTTCGGCTAGGTAACGAGTCTGATTGTTTTGACTACCCGGATGGCTGCGGTTCGGTCGGAGTCGGAAACTTGATACCGAGGTGATATGTGGATGGTACTGCCTTCATGGAGTTGATCAAGGGTTCCCATGATAGGCGTTGTAGATGGCGGGTTGTCACTACTGCACTTCGGCGATCTTTGTAACTTCCTTTGCCATGCCGGAGTTTAATTCTCGAGGGTCATGGTAGTGCCAAAGAAACCCGTCAAAGGTTTTGGCTCAGGGCGACTTCCCAAGTGGGATCTTCATCCTGTAGAGGGTGTCGCGGAAGATGGCGTTGACCGTGCTTCTGTGTCGGAGAATGCGGCCGACCGAGATCTGGATGACCAGGTCGATTACCAAAGGATCGCGGTGAGGTTTGTCGATTCCGCGGTCTGTGTTCCTCAGCGATTGTGTGGTTAGGAACATGCGCTGTCGGGAACCAGTTGGAACTGGTCGGCTTTTAAGCCCGTAGGCTTTTATCGATGAGACGAGTCTTGGTAGAACTGTGATCCTCAGATGATCATGTTTACCCTCGGCTGCTGTTGTTCCTTGGTTAGTCTGTCTTCTTCAGCGCTTTTCCCACGATTGGTTTTCGATTAGCGGGTCCTCGGAGCAGTTTGTTAGTCTTTAGGCGTGGTCAGGAGCAAGTCCTTTATACTCTTGACCTTTGATAGTTAGCGGTGAGGAGTTTGCGAGCGAGGCGCCCGAACCTTGCGGTTCGCGGTGGGTGACCTCGGTCTCGTGGAACTTCGCAATAGGAGTTATCCTTGTCCTGGTGTTTCGGGAGGTTTGCCTTGCTCTCGAGTTGATGGCGTAGTTATGCTCGCCTTGGGCGTCTTCCGCCGTGATGGGCGTATTTACGAGAGGGTTTCTTCTTGGGCCGGGTTTTGCGGTCCGTGCTTCTGCGATAGAAGCTTCATCTCTTCTTCCATGATGATGAAGTCCGTTGCCTTGTGGAGTATCCTGGATTGTCAGCGGGCTTTTCGGTAGTATCCACTTTGAACCGACTTGTACCAGAGAGTTTTCCTCAGGCGTCGATTGCGACATTATCGCTGATGCCGTTACTAAACCATCACCAGTTTGAACCATGAAGTCGCGGGTGACTTCGTCTTCCTTGAGCTAGACTCCATAGATCCGCGTCGGACGTTTCTGTCCATGAACATAGATACTGTTTGAAAGCGCCGAGGCCAGTTGGCGGGCTTCCGATGGAGTTCCTTTTGAGCGGGAGAACCACTTTCGGCAGCACCTTTGAGGTGCTCGGCGAAGAAGACAATGACCTGCGTCCCGTTCGCTCCGGAGTTTACTACCCATTCGCGATCTGGAAGGACTGCGGAGTCGCGACTTAGGATCCGATCGTGCCGTCATAGACCGGAGTTTTGATCTTCCACAGATTACGAGATCGTGTTTCCGTGATCCAGTGGTGAGCGTTTTCGTGCTTTCGAGAAGTCATCGATCTGGTGGAACTGGTCGCCCGATGGATTTGTGATTTTACGCTTTGACTTTAGCCCACGGTCTTTTTGAGATTGGCGGAGATCATGGATCACCGCTATTGCTGCGGCGTTCCTCGAA
>JAEACV010000898.1:0-37632 GCA_016432835.1 Brassica nigra | reverse complement strand
CCTTTAAAAATTCCAAGTCTGATTTCAAAACTTCCAAGTCGGACATACCGTGAAGTTTTTCAAAGAATTGGGTTTACCTCTTCTCTGTTTTGCTTTCTTTCCCTTCCTCTTCCTCGCGTCCGCATCGCCCTTCAAATTGGTGTTTGTCCTTGAAACTTGACATTTATCTTCTGAACTTGAGCTTTATCCTCCTGCAAATAAGAGATAGACCGCCATAATATCATTGGCCTCGATTTCGCCTTAAATTGTATGTGGGTTTTAGTCGCAGTTTAGACCTTTTTGGCTGTTTTTCACTTAAACGCTTTTACGATTTCTTCGAAAGAGTACTTTGATACTTCATCGCCAATTTTTATAAAAGGTTCAAATTACTCAGATATTCGAGATGCTAAGTTGTTAAGTTGTATCGTCGCTTTATATGATCAATTTGAATATATAATGAAAACAAGTCTTCGCGGTTTTATCAGAAGTTCCAAAGTGGTAACTCTAATTGTGGGAACCAAATTCACACCGCCAATTTTAATGAATAAGATTGCGGAGGAAAGCCAAGTTAACCCGACTTTCCTTGAAGGTCCGGATTCTCCGCACAGCCAACGCATAAGACCGAATAAATGAAAAAGATTTGTTAAGATTTGACTGGACTTAAGAAGAGGCTGCCTACGTAATTCCTTCGAGGATCAAGTCGGACGTAGTTCAGTAGAAAGAATTGAACAAGAGATCGAACCGTCTGGGCGGGTTTGTCTAGTGGCGCTGTCATAGAAACAGGCATGTCGAAGATAACGCCTGTGGTTTCTATGCAGCGGAGCTCTTGGTAAAGAATTGTCCCATCCTTCCGGAGGAGGAGATTTGCAGCAGGAGGCGCCAGACGCTCTAGGCCAGGTTCGCTTCCATGAGCTGCTGTCATAGAAGCCGGCATGTCAAGATAATGCCTAGGGTTTCTATGTGCGGAGCTCTGAGTAAAGTATAGTTAGATCCTTCCGAGGAACGGGTCTATGGAGAAGATAAAACTAGAACAAGATGCCGACGCTCGAAGTCCCTGCCCGCTGGCCTAACCGCCTAAGTTCTAAGTTCTAAGCTAGCAGGATGCCTCTAAGTCTCCACCTAGGATTTTCGATCCCCCTTCTGCCCTTGCTCTCCTTATATATCCACTCCAAGGTCGGTTTGCCTTAGGATGATGGACCCTACTGGGGCCCAGCTTATCTCTTCGAAGTATTCCATTTTCACGATCTTTGTAATTATCCTCGAAGTTTTGGTGACTTGATGTTTATCCGCATGTTCGATATCTGACAAACCATTATAGCCTGATTGGGCCTGAATTCTAAATTCGTAAGTTAGTCCGCGGACTTGTCTTAAGTCGTTAAACGCTTTATAATTTCTCGAAAGACTATCTTTCGTGAAAATAAACCAGATAACCTAAAGGATCGATGTTCAAGCTAATCGATCTTTGTTTTATACCGATATCTTCTACGAGAAACTAATCTTTCTAGTTTTGTCGAAAACATCGAGGACGCATTCCAATCGAAGTCGAGGATGTTTATTCCAGAGTCGTGATCGTCCCAAACTCATGATGATTGATCCAAACAAGCCAAGATGGGATCAGACCAACACGATGGGACCGGTGACCAGACGAGGGCCGCCGACCGGGCGCCAGGTCGGTGCGCCGGTGGTGGCCAGCCAGGCGAAAGGCCGTGGGGCCGGCGCCAGGCCAGTCTGGCATCGGTGCCGCCGGTGCCAGGTCGGGCGCCGCTACGGGCGGGCGCCAGGCCAGCCCGCCATGCGGACGGTGCCGCCGGCGCTGTAGTCGCCCGCTGGCCACGGAAGCGCCGGGCGCCAGGTCGGTGCCGCCGGCGCCAGTCCGCCCGCGTGACGGTGCTGCCGGCCCAGGCTGGTGCCGCCGCGGCTGAAGATCTCGGCGAGGGCTTCGATTTGATATCTTGATCGTATTCTGGTTCCTCACGGTTTGAGAGAACGACCTCTTCGGTTTTGAGGCAGATTCTTTGTGTTTAGGGTTTTGTGGTGATCAATCTTGATGTCCTTGGGCGAATGGACGATCTTTCCGGGACTCTCGTCACAGACTCAGTAGTCTTCCGATCTCACAGAGAATGGATATTCTAATTTGAGAAAATCTCGTATAACTTCTTTTCAAATTATCCGAGACTTTTTGTTTCAAGAAATACTTTCTAGAGACTTTCAGTCATTGATTCCACAGGACCGATTTTGACACCAACACCAATCGAGACAAAACAAGAGACGTTTAAATAGAGATTCGAAGAAGAACGCAAAGATGGAGGTAAGGGCGAGTGAGATTCTCAAGAGGGCAAGTAGGATGCCCAGGAGGGCGAGAAGAAGCAAGCCAATGAGTTTGGGCGAGTCTTACTTGTTTTTCATCGTAAAATCTCGACGGAAACTCTGTTTAAGACGAAACAAAAAGTGTTTCGATTGAGATTCGGAAGAGAACACAAAGGAGGATTCCTTGAGGCTGGTCCAACTCGCCATTGGCGAGTTGGTCGTGGTGCGTCCAACTTGTTTTAATCGTAAAATCTCAACAGAAACTCCGATTGAGACAAAACGAAAAGCGATTCGATCGAGATTCAAAAGAGAACACAAAGGAGGAGCCCTTAGGGGCTGGTCTAACTCGCCATTGGGGAGTTGGTCGTGGTGCGTCTATCGTAAAATCTCAAGGAAACTCCGATTGAGACGAAACAAAAGCGCTTCGATTGGGATTTAAACGAGCACAAAGAAGGAGCCCTTGGGTGCTGGTCCAACTGGCCATCAGGCTTATTTGAGGGGAGTAATGGCGAAGTTGGAAGTGGTCAATTTGCCCAAGGCAAGGTTCCCTTTGGGCTTAGTTTCCCATGGCGAAGTTTACTATGGTGAGTTGCCCATGGAGAATTGCCCATGGCGAAGCCCATGTAGATTTACAACATCGTAAATAAAGCTTGTAGTACTTAGGATCAATCCAAAGAGACTATAGATTAAACAGTAGATTTATAGTCGTTCAAAATAAAGCTAGATAAGTAGGTTTTAAGTAGTAAATGAATTGGTGAACAAAGTAGTTGTTTGAATGGTTTGATTTGAGGTTGTTACAGGTGGGAAACAACCAGATACAGGTATATCTCAGGTATGACAAGTATGCAACTTATTTGGGTTATTAAGGGTTTATGAACATTAATTGTTCTTGAATTAAAATTTTGGATATAATCATTTAGATTGTCTACAACTAGATGTGGGAACCGAAATTCGCACCGTCAATTTCTGATAAAGATTTGGAGGAAAACCGAAGTTAACCCGATCTTCCTTGAAGGTCCCGGATATCTGGCAATGACACCTAAACAATCAATAGATATTAAAGTCAAAATAAAAATCGTGAAATTAGAGCGGAAAAGATCTTATTTCTGAATTCGCTTGAGCGCGGAACAACAGGTAAGAAATAAGCTACAAGAGCTGTCGAAGGTCCGCTAGTCCGCCTAGATCTAACCTAGTTGAGTCGAGCTCGCTAACAAAACAGAAAAGAAAGCTAAAACGCCTAAGTGCTAAGTGCTTGAAAGTTTGTGATCTGGTTTGCTTCTTGCTCAAAGCTCTCCTTATATACTCCTCCTAGACGGCTCTATCTCTCGGCTGAGTCGGCTTTTTCCATTTTCGCCCATCTTTGTGTTTATCGAAACTTGACATTTATCTTCGAAATCTTGACATTTATCTTCCGAAACTTGATATTTATCTCTTATGGAAACTTGACATTTATCTCTTATGTGAGGATAAAGATAAACCGCCATAGTTATCCTTCCTTTCGAAAATCGTGACAATGCTTTGGCCACGCTTCGCTTAGGCGCTTTTACTTTCTCGAAGGACAGTCTTTGAAGGTCTCGTGAGCCCAAGGAACCTCAATTCCTTGTTTAGTCGAGGAAGTGGCGCTCAGAGTAACCGGATCATACCAAACTTGGCGATTGATCCAAACAAGCTAAGATGGGATCGAACCGGCACGATAGAACGAGACCGGACGAGGGCCGCGGACCGCCGCCAGGTCAATTCGCTGACAGGTGCCCGGGCGCCAGGCCGCCCGCGGACGGTACGCTGGCGCCAGGGTCGGTGCCGGCGCCAGGCTGGCCTGCAGGACGGTGCCGCCGCCAGCCGGTTGCCGGCGCTAGCCGCCAGCCCGCCCCGCCGCCGGGCGCCAGGTTGGTGCCGCCGGGCGCTCAATAGCCCCGCGTCCGCTGCCGCCATAGGCCGGTGCCGCCGCCAGCCTGTTCGCGGCCCCGCCGGGCGCCAGGCCGGTGCCGCTGGCGCCAGGCCAGCTACGGCCCCGCTGGGTACGCCGGGCGCCAGGCCTGCCGCCGCAGCCAGCCCCCTGCGTGCCAGGCCGCCTTGCCGCCCTGTGGGTTTGTTCGATCTTTCCTCGCCAGTCGCTTATGGAAATCTTTTGAGTTTGGGAGGGTCTCTTCGAGATAATTGTTTCCAACGAGATTCCGCGAGTATCGGATTTGAGATGGACTTAGATCTGCAGATTTTCCGCCGCCGGGATGAGAGCAATGTGGTTCGAAGTTTTAGATATGTTAAAAGATGAATCTTTTAAACAATCGAAGGTTTTACGAAGACTCATTGTAGATCTCGACAATCCGCAGACATGGGTTTCAAAGGACCAAGATGCTGTCCGTGCCCGAGATCATGAGACGATCGCATGGATGGGCGCCAGGACTCGCCGCTGGCCCGATGGGAGTGGACGAGCCCGAGTTTTATCGAATGACGACCCGCTTTGGATTTGATCGCGTTGGCTTTTCTTTCGAGGATTTTCGTGACGATTTGCCATTGACCGATTTTGACCCCAACAGTTAGTCTCAGCTAGCTAGGAACCGTAGAGCCTGTCGGATCCTAGCTTGGCGGTATATGGGAAGGTGTTGAGACGTAATCGCTTGTCAAAAATCGGGTAAATAGTGATTTTACCTCCTTTATATGGAGTAAGAAATCTCATTCTTACTTCATCACAAGGTTTTACTCTCTCTCAAGAATCCTTTCTCTCTTTAAGAACAATGTCTTCAAGATCCTCAAAGAGAAACTCTTCTTCCCATTCATCTCGATGACTCTCCTGCCCATGTAACGGTAAAGCAGAGGAGTCGGTCGAGGAGGAAAAGAAGAATGCGTGATACCGAGCCCTTGTAGGTTCGCCTCAACACTGCCAGAGATCCCTGTTCGAGGAGGCCTCCGAGGCAGCCCTGCTCCTTGCGCCGAAGCTTGGTTTCTCGCCAATATCTCAAGGTTCTTCGAGATTTTACCAGGTTCCTGAAGGAGTCAAATTCGATTCCCGCTGGTAACGAGTGCAAGGAATCCTCCGCAAGGTTTCTTTACATGTTACGAAGCTTTACGCATCGCCGCATGTGGTTCCAATTCCTGGTGCCATTGTTCAGGCGCTTCAACAACTTTCGATCAGCCAACTCAGCCGCTCCTGCCTTGAGAGTTGGTTACGCATGATCGCTAGCTACTTAACTCGGATTGATCTTGGTCCCGGATGATTTCAAGGTCTTGGGGCACTCGGCCGACGGGAGTGACGGTTACTATTCCATGCTGCCTAAGAAGGATATGGCCGTGATTCGGGACTACTCAATCCCAAATCGTGGCAGGAGCGCTTCTTCTTTGTTCAAATAGATGGCGAAGTCTGTCGAGGAGAGCTGCCTCCATCTATTTCCGCGAGCATGGAACTTCAACCGAGGTAATATGACGAAAACTCTGTTGTCTATCTCACCTTTCGAAGTGCGAAGTTTTGAAAATTTTCGCTTTGTAGGGAACAACCCTACCAAGATTTGCCTGGTGACGCTCAAGAGAGATCTTCTTCACAAAGGCCGCTTTTCTGGAAATCCTTCACCCTCGAACGGATCCGAGATGCGGTTAAGCTTTATCGGTCCCGAGGTCCTGTTCCCGTGATGACGCCAACCTGTTACCGCGGCTCCTACTCGAGGCGCAGACAGAGGTCTCGAAGGGGAAGGAAATCGACGATGGGGAAGGCTCGAAAATCCTTCACCGCTGGGAGAAAACCTAGTTTTGTTCCAACGGAAAAGGCGGAGCCAGCGTTTTCCACCTAACAACTTCTTTGATGGCCTTCCTCCGAGTTTACTACTGACGAGTCGCTGGAGGATGAGGAGAAACAACGGTTTTGCCGAGGGCTCCCAACGGTCAACGAGGTTTGGCCCTTCAACTTTTAACCTTTGCGTCAATCTGTATATAAGCATGCTTGCTGATCTTGAGTTTTATGCAGGGACTAAGAGTGTTTAGCGAGGCGCTTGACTCGAAGCCCGCAAATCCAGGATTGCTAACTTCAAGACCACAGAAGCGAGCGAGCTTTTCCGGTCCGACAAGAGGTGAAGGCACAGAACGCCGGCAAGCTGAGCTTCACGCCGGCTCGACGGGCGGAAAGGAGAGGAAGAAGGATGGTCGCAGCGAGGTGGCAAGACGGGCGAATCGCTTGCTGCTGAGTTTCAATGTTTTAAAGAAGCTCAGGAGTTTGTTGGTGATTTCCGCGTGCCGAGGTTCGTCAGAACCTTTACAAGTCTCAACCCGGATTTTTCTTCGATTCGAGATTGCTGAAATGAAGGATTTCATGGCCGAAAGTGTGCTCATGCTGAGTCCTTGGTTCCTCCGGTAGAAGAAAGAGTCCGAGACTATGGGAACCTATCGAGGTTTCGAGGATACGGTGGAGGTCGAGCCGATGAGAACGCCGAGAATGGTGGGATGCTCGAGGCGGAATGAGGAAGTGGACCAGCCTGCTAGTTCATTTGGGATTTCCGTGATCCGATTTTCAACGCTGACTTTTGTGAATTGAATTTTTGGCCATGTGTGGCCGCTTTTAGTAATTTTATCCCTGCGCATCGCTGGAGGTTGCATTCTTATGTTTTGGGACTGGCCGCTGGTGGCTTTGAATCCTGCCGCTTTTGGCGGCTTTTATGAATATGAAAATTTGCGAGATTTCGCCTTTTGTTTTGATTTATACTTTCGCCAAGTGTAGAGGGAAGGATGCGAGTAGTCACTTCAGATCCTAACTCTTTTTCGTCGCTGGTCCGTATGCTACTTTTAGCGAAGCGTGTAAGTTTATAAGAGACATGTTTTGGGATCTCGTGATACCATACTATGTCTGTGAGATGTCAAGATCCAGCAAGACTGGGTTTAGTGGCAAGACCTAGGTTTACTCTCAGCTTTGAGGCTGTGCGATGACTGATCGGCTTTCGCTTTGCCTGTTAGTGATTTCTTCCTGATTCTTTTCCGAAGTCCGGACTAGTCCGCTTATATGACTTGTGTTAAAAGAATCGAGCTATCTTCGAGTTTATCCGAGATGCTAAACCAAAATTTTGGGTTTCTTTGTATAGCTATGATATCCTTTGTCGGATGTAAGAGGACCTTGTAGGTCTGACTACGATTTTGTATTGAGGAAACTTTTGAGTCCTCCGGGCCAATCGACGGGCGGAGTTATTTTAAGTCGCTGGTGGACTGTCTTTGCGGATAATACGAAGTTTTGTTATCTTTTAAGAAGTTGCGACGCCTCGCTTTTGAAGATATGATTTTCGCTTTTCCGCCGCTGATGCGCTTAAGTGAGCATGAAAGATAGAAAGAATTTTATTAAAAAATTTCGAGAAGTTAGAGTACATATGCGGATTTTTCGCTTTTGTGGGAGTATAGAGTATACGCGACCCACCCCTTTTGGTGAGGGGATAGCTGAACTCGCCGGTTTCGACGAAGCTGCCTACGCATCTCTTCGAGGATCAAGCCATCTCGAAGTTCTGATAGTTGCCGCGACGCTTTTACTCCCCTCGCGGCGTCGCCCGATCGTGCTGGTCGGATCAGTGGTTTGTGCGGGGTCGAGCTGTCCGCCTACGGCGGTGGATTCAGAGGCTTTGTCGCCGCCTTGAATCGTTGCCTGTTCGGATGATTCTGGATCATCTTTCTTCGAAGTTCGGAATGTTGTGTGATTCCTTTGCTCATTTCTGACCGCAGGGGCTCCGATCTTTTCGCAGTTTGAACTCGGCTAGGTAACAGAGTCTCGACTGTTTCTGACTACCCCAGATGGCTGCGGTTCCGGTCGGAGTCGGAACTTGATACCGAGGTGATATGTGGACGGTACTGCCTTCATGGAGTTGATCCAAGGGTTCCTATGATGGCGCGTAGATGGCGGGTTGTCGACTACTGCAAACTCGACGATCTTTGTAACTTCCTTTGCCATGACCGAGTTTTATTTTTCCGAGGGTCATGGTAGTGACGCCCAAAACCCCGCCAAAGGTTTTGGCTCAGTGGACGACTTCCCAAGTGGGATCTTCATCCTGTAGAGGGTGTCGCTGAAGATGACGCTGACCGTGCTTCCTGTATCGACGAGAATGCGGCCGACTTCGAGATCCCGGATGACCAGGTCGATTACCAAAGGATCGCAGTGAGGTTTGTCGATTCGACGGTCTCGTGTTCCTCGAAAAGCCATTGTGTGGTTAGGAACATCGCTGTCCGGGAACCAGTTGGAACTGGTCTCGCTTTCGCCCGTAGGCTTTTATCGATGAGACAGAGTCTTGGTAGAACTGTGATCCTCCGATGATCATGTTTACTCCGGGCGACCGCTGTTGTTCCTTTGGTCGCCCTTTTCTTCCGCTTCCCCTGATTGGTTTTCGGTCGCGCTCTTCGAGACAGTTTTGTTAGTCTTTGGGCGGTCGGAGTCCAGGAGCAAGTCCTTTATACTCTTGACCTTTGATAGCTCGCCGGTGAGGAGTTTTGGCGGCCGGCACCGAGAACCTTGCAGTTCGCAGTGGAGTGACCTCTGGTCTCGTGGAACTCGCAATAGGAGTTATCCTTGTACTGATTCCTGGTCCAGGTGTTTCCGGAGGTTTTGCCTTGTTCGAAGTTGATGGCGAAGTTATGCTCGCTCTACGCCTTTCCCTTCGTGATGGACGATTTGTCGTTAATAGAGGGTTTCTTCGACGCGGTTTTCGCGGTCCGTGTTTTCAGCGATAGAAGCTTCATCTCTTCTTCCATGATGATGAAGTCCGCTTTGTGGAGAGTATCCTGATTGTCCGCGTTTTCCAGAGTATCCACTTTCGAACTTCGACTTGTACCGAGAGTTTTCCTCAAGCGCCGACACATTGTCGCTGATGCCCGCTACTCTGGCCATCACCAGTTTGAACCTTCGCGATGAAGTCGCGACTCGCCTTCCTTCTGAGCTAGACTCCATAGATCCACGCCGGACGCTTCTATCCATGAACATGGAGTACTGTTTGAGAAACGCCGAGGCCAGTTACGGAAGCTTCCCATGGAGTTCCTTTGAGCCGGAGAACCACTCGAGCGCAGCACCTTTGAGGTGCTCGACGAAGAGAAGATAATGACTCGCGTCCCGCTCGCTCCTCCGAGTTTGCACCTACCCATTGCGATCTGGAAGGACTGCAGGTGTGACTTAGATCCGTCGACCGCCATAGACCAGGATTTTGATCTTCCCCGGTCTGAGATGCGGTTTCGTGATCCGAGTGGTGAACGGCGCTTCCGGTTTCCTCGAAGTCTATCGATCTCGGGCGGAACTGGTCGCCTGATGGATTTATGCGATTTCACCGCCACTTCAGCCACGGTCTTTTGAGAGATTCACGGAGATCATGGATCTCGCTATTGCTGCCGCGCCTCAACCTGTCGACGCTGGTCGCGATAGATCCGAAGTTTGATCTTCCGCGAAGTTCTTCCTGCTCCATCCAGTAGAGTTCTTCTTCCTCTTCTGTCATGGGCCTATCGGCGATACCGCTCGCCGAGCGGACTGGCTTCGGTTCTCCTGGTGGATGTCAGCGCTTCATCGGAAGGGTCCGATCGGTCGCTGATATCTAGATCGAGCGCGCCGACGCCGCTTTCCTTTGTTTCCGCAGCCGGAGTGGAAGGTTCTGCGGTCGCTTGCTGTCCTTTCGAGCCGCTTCCTGAGTGGGCTCTTTCGGGCATCTTTTTCTTGTGCTTCGAGATCCGTCGAAGTCTCCTGCCGCGCGCGTTGGTGGATCCGCTGCAACTTGCTCTCGCAGTTAAGGTATCAACCTGTTTTGGCGAGCGAGGTTATCAGCTTGTTCCGTTGTTCCGGGCGGAGGTAAACAGTTCCTTCATCTGCCTGAGCACCTCAGTGTTTGCATCAGCAGTGACTGTGGACGGTTCCAGCTGGAGTCTTCAGCGCTGGCATCGACGGGTGTTCCGCCTAGCTGGCTGATCCTTGGTGGCGCGGGCTGACATGATCGAAGCGTGCAGTTGTAGATAGATAGATCCGTGAACCCTCCTCCTTCTAGCCAACTGTGGGAACCAAATTCGTGACGCCAATTTCTGATAAAGATTTGTGGAGGAAACCGAAGTTAACCCGATCTTCCTGAAGGTCCCGATATCTCTGGGCCGCATAACTAAACAATCAAATAGATATTAAAGTCGAAAAGTAAAAATCGAATTAGAGCGAAAAGATCTTATTTCTGAATTCGCTTTAAGCGGAACAACGGTAAGAAATAAGCTACAAGAGCTGTCGAAGGTCCGCTAGTCGCCAGATCTAACCTAGTTGAGTCGCAGCTCGCTAACAAAACAGAAAAAGAAAGCTAAAACGCCTAAGTGCTAAGTGCTTGAAAGTTTGTGATCTTGTTTGCTTCTGCTCATAGCCCTCCTTATATACTCCTAGACGGTCATCTTCGCTGGCTGAGTCGGGCTTTTTCCATTTTCGCCCATCTTTGTGTTTATCGGAAACTTGACATTTATCTTCGGAAATCTTGACATTTATCTTCCGAAACTTGATATTTATCTCTTATGGAAACTTGACATTTATCTCTTATGTGAGGATAAAGATAAACCGCCATAGTTAACCTTCCTTTTCGAAAATCGTGACGTAATGCTTTTGGCCACGCTGGGCCATTTAGGCGCTTTTACTTTTCGAAGGACAGTCTTTGAAGGTCTCGGTGTTCAAGGAACCTCAATTCCTTTGTTTAGTCGAGGAAGTGGCGCTCTAGAGTAACCGTGGATCATACCAAACTTGCGTAGATTGATCCAAACAAGCTAAGATGGATCGAACGGCACGAGAACGTAAACAGGGACGAGGGCCGTGGACCGCCGCGATCACTTCGCTGACGGTGGCCGCCGGCGCCAGGCCGCTCGCTGATGGTGCCGCTGGCGCCAGCTCTGCGGCGGATTTGGCGCCAGGCCAGCTCAGGTGCGCCGGGCGCCAAGTCGGTGCCGCCAGGTTGGTGCGGGCTGCCAGCGCCAGGCTTGCCCGCTGCGGTGCCGCCGCCAGGCCTGCTCCCGCTGCGTGCCGCCAAGGGCCGGTGCCGCCGCGCGAGCCGCCGCACAGGCCAGCCCGCCTGCTACGCCGCCAGTTAGCCCTTTGTCCTGCAGCCGGGCGCCAGGTCGGTGCCGCGGGCGCCAGGCCAGCCTCGCCCCGCGCCGCCGGGTGCCGTCGGGGCCGCTGGCCAGCCTCGCCCTCAGGCGCCGGGCGCTGGTCGGCCCGCTGGCGTTCGCTGCCCCGCTGTATGATGTCGTTTGTTCCCGCCCTCGCCCGGGAAATCTTTTGAGTTTGGGAGGGTCTCTTCGAGATAATTGTTTCCAACGAGATCTCGCGAGTATCGGATTTGAGATGGACTTAGATCCGCAGATTTTCCGCCGCCGGGATGAGAGCAATGTGGTTCGAAGTTTTAGATATGTTTAAAAGATGAATCTTTTACGCAATCGGGAAGGTTTTACGGAAGACTCATTGTAGATCTCGGACAATCCAGACATGGGTTTCAAAGGACCAAGATGCTGTCATTGCCCGAGATTATGAGACGATCGCATGGACGGGCGCCAGGACCCTCTCCGTTGGCGCCAGATGGGAGTGGACGAGCCTTCCGTGAGTTTTATCGAGCGACGACCCGTTTCTTGGATTTGATCGTTGCATGGCTTTTCTTTCGAGGATTTTCGGGTGACGATTTCGTCATTGACCGATTTTGACCCCAACACTAGATCTCGGATCTTAACTTTCGTTTAGCAATCACGAGAAAGTGTCGATCAATTATTCTTTATGAATATCGATCGAGGAACCTTTCACCATATCGATCGATACAAAAATCATTGTCTCGATCGATATCGCTTCTAGCAAGCTTTAAGATCGGATTTGATAGGTTCTCTAATCTTACTAGAGCAACTTTCGTGTGTATCTAAGTTAAGGGTGATTGTGGGAACCGAAATTCACACCGTCGAGTTTCAGTTGATCGGAGGAAAACCAAGTAAACCTGGTTTCCCCTAAAGGTCACGGCTATCTGCTGGGCCACACACAACACAATCAATATGACGAAAATATTAAGGTAGAAAATCGAAAAGAAAAGAGCAAAAGGATCTAATTTCTGAATCCGCGTTTGAGCATGAACAACAGGTGAGAGCCTTGGCTACGAGAGCTGTCGGCAAGTTCGCTAGTCTAGCAACCTAAGTTCTAACCTAGTTGAGTCGCAGCTCGATAGTAAAAACGGAAAATTGCCTAATTTGCTCTAAGTGCTAAGTTTGCTCTGAGAAATCCCTCTTCTGCTCCTCGCCTCAAGCTCTCCTTATATACTTCCTCTAGGTCGGTTTGCCTCTCTTTTCGGGCCGATTTGTCGCAAGTCGGGCTTTTCCATATTTCCTTCATAATTATATTCGGAAACTTAACATTTATCTTCGCGGAAATTTAACATTTATCTTCATGAAATTTAACATTTATATCTTTCCGCGAACGAGATAAACCGTTGTCCTAATCTTTGGTCTCAAGTCTCTTAGGATCGTAAGTGGGCCGTTGTCCGCAATAGAGACCCTCTTTGGGCCGTAATGATATTTAAACGTTTTTACTCGCGAAGTGTCCGTTGGCATAGGTATGGTCTTTCTAACGGAACCAAGTCTCTTCGTACAACCGAGATGGTTGATGTTGAATTAATTGTAACCCGTCCTATCACGGAAAGTGGGAAACCGTTTGAGAGACCTAACCTTCCCAATTTCCCAAAAGTTTTTGAAGATATTTCTAGACGGAACGTCGATGTTATATCCGTGGACCTGAAGATTGAGTTACGGAAACTTCGGACGAAGACGCATGGTCACGGGATAAGACAAGGTTCAGAAATAATCTTCGAAAGGTTGATCGTGCTCGCTGGGAGAGCTCTCATGTGCCTTGGCCGAGCTCGCCTGGCGAAGCTGACCCATGTCATGTTCGAAGCTCGCCGTGAGTTGGTGCTTGCGGGCGAAGCTCGCCTACCATTGTCGAAGCTCGCCGGGCGAAGCTGAACTGCTGTCCGGGCGAGCTCTCCCTTGTCTCGGTCGAGCTCGCCGGTGAGCCGGCCCGCGCTCGCCGGGTGAGCTCACCCTTATCTCGGTCGAGTTCGCCGGCGAGCTGGCCTGTGCTTGCGGGCGACTCACTTGTCTCGGCCGAGCTCGCAAGCTGTCCTGCTTGCTGGGTGAGCCTTGTCTCAGTCGAGCTCGCCTGAAGCCCGTGAGCTCGCTGTCTCGGTCGAAGCTCGCCGGGCGAAGCTGGCCTGCACGCCGGGCGAAGCTCGCTTTGTCTAGGTCGAAGCCGGAGTTGGCCGCCGGGCGAAGCTCGCCTGTTTGGCCGAGCTCGCCGGGCGAAGTGGCCCGCCGCCAGCGAAGCTCCCATGTCTGCCGAGCTCGCGGGCGAAGCTCGCTTTGTTCTTCGAAGCTCGCCGGGCGAAGCTGGCCCGGGCGAAGTTCACCTTTGTCTCGGCCGAGCTCACCGGCGAAGCTGGTCTGCTGCGGGCGAAGTTCACCTTTGTTCGGCCGAGCTCGCCGCTAGTTGGCCTGCTGCCAGCGAAGCTCACCCTTCCATGGGCGAAGCTCGCCGTGAGCCGAATCTGCATTTGCCGGGCGAGCTGTCCCGTTCGCCGGGTGATCTGTTTCGTTATTCGCTTTTGAAGTTTTGACCGAGATTTGGTTTTTCCGAGGATTTTCGGCATCGGGTTCCGCTGCGGACCGATTTTACCCCAACAGTTAGCCCCCAGCTAGCTAGGTTCTGTGGAGTTTTGGAAACAGGTCCTAGCTCAGGTATAGCTTGTGAGGAAGGTGTAAAGACGAATAATTTGCCGAAAAGCCTAGAGTAAATAGTAAATCTCTTTTATTGCTTATATAGGTCGAGTAAGTTTTTAATCATTCTAAACTTACTCCTCACTAGAACTTACCTCTAAGATAGGCATCTCTTTCTTTCTCTCCTTGCTTCAAAGAAAATGTCTTCAAGCAAAGGATCTTCAAAGAGGAACTCTTCCTCTCATTCATCTTCGGACGACTCTTTGCTAATGAGGTGATCATTCAAGGAAGAGTTTAAAGTCGATGAAGATGCAAAGGATGCATACTACAAATCTCGCTCGCTCCCTTCTCTGCAAGATATTCCAATCCCTAAGAGGCCTGTGAGGTAGCCGAATGCACCCTCACGCCGAAAGCATGGTCCCGCTTACCTTGCGACTCTTCGAATTTTACCAGGTCCCAAGTGAAGTCGGTTTCGATTCCTAGTGGCAATGAGAGCGCGAGGATCCTCCGAAGGTTTCTTCACTTGCTATGAAGCCTTTCTATCAGATGCCGCATGTGGTTCCCGATTGCCGGCACCATTGTTCGCGCTCACCGCTCGAAGCTTTGATCAGCCAGCTGAACGCTCCGCATTACAGCATTGGCTTGGAGTGTTGATCGCGAAGTTACGAAGTTAGGATGGACCTTAACCCTGGCGACTTTGAGGGCCTTTGAGCTACGAGACCAACGGAATTGACGGCTCGCTCCGCGATAGCCCCAAAGAAAACATGGCTATAATTCAGGGCACACTTCGCACCCCAAGACATGGTTCGAGCTTTTCTTTGTTCGAATAGATGGGGAATTGATATCACTCAAATTATCCTAAGGAGTGATTTTACTCTCAAATAAGAGGTTCAGTTGTAGTACTTAGGATCGAATCCACATAGAGCTAGTGTACAAATAAGAAGCAATCTTAGTGACTATGCTAGGTTGAAAATGTTTAAAAGTAAATTGCAGATTTGTTGAGTAATGGTAAGATTACTCAGTTGAAAGGTTTTGGTTTTAAGACAATAAAGAAAAGTAGTTAGATTCGTGGTAGGTATTCAGAATTCAGGATTATAAATACTATAAATGCTAACAAGTTGCTTGCATGATATGTCGAGCTTAACACTATTAAATGAATCCATCAGCTCGTGATTATTTAGACCATCTATTACTTAGATGCTAAATGGTGTTTATGGTCGGCTATTCTACCGATAGTATCGACGATGTTTCGATAGGAATATCGACCGATACACCTCTAGCTACGCCGATTGATTACTCTATAGGAGTATCGATCGATACGGCTCTAAGCAAGCTTTATGCTGAAGTTGATACAATGCTCACCATGATCTTAGATCAGCTTTCGCGATATCTCAAGAGGGTCATAGCATGTTTAGGATGTTGTCGAATTGTATTTAATGAATAATACAATCCAAGTTCATGTTCTAGGTAGCTAAGTTAGAAAAGCATTAGTGAACAATCCTAACAATAAATATCACAACTATAGCTGATATAGGCTGGGGCTAATCCCTCATATCCTATTTAAACCCTAAATCTAACAAATGAATCTACTCAGACATAGCTAAGTAGTTCATAGCAACAAGGTAATAATAGGAATTCATAGATCTATTAGAGGGTGAACACTTAGGTATTAATCACAAATATCTTTGATCTCTCCTCTAGATCTAGAATCCTATAACTTTGTTAAGAAGAACAAATAAAGAACTGAATAGAACTTTATTGAGATCTTGCAAAGTAAAGAAAACAGAAAAGAAATGAGTAAGAAGAATGTAGAAAGGTAGTTAGAAACTAAAAACACTATCTAAAAAATTATATTCTGCCAAAACACTTAGGCACATATAAATATGAGTTCATTAGGTTAAAAAACTCGTCAGGGATTTGTAATATGTGATGTCTTGGGCTTCAAGTTCGCCAGGTCCAACTTGTCTTTCTGCCGCTCGATATCGACGATAGTACAGGTGTACATCGATCGATTATGATCTCGATGTATCGTCCTTCGGCTAATGTGTGTCGATCGATAGCACAGAGTGTGCATCGATCGATGTGTAACTCTGGATGTCGACCTCTGGTCTTGATCACGGGTGAACTCTTCTTTAAGCTCCAAAAAGGCACCTAAAACATCACTTTTCTCCAAAATGTTTCTGAACCTGAAAACATACCTAATAGACTCCAAAACATAGATAATAGTAGTAAAACACTCATATCCCATGGGTAAAACGGGTAAAATCCATGGTATATCAACTCCCAGACTTAACCTTTTGCTTGTCCTCAAGCAAACACACAGGTCTTTATGAAAGAGGAAACAGGGATTAAATCAAATTCAAACTTAGAATCATAACCTCTACTTTGTCGCAAACCACATCTAAGAGTCTGTCAATCACAGAATCACATTATGCAATATCCTAATTAAACAACCTTGATCATCTAGCCAACAACTTAGCAATCATGTCTGACTAACCCTCTATTGATTTCATTTATGTACATAAAAATAAAGGTGCAGGCTTTACCTTGGGAGTATCGATCACAGGATGCAAGGTTGCTCAAACAAGTATTTGGACCTGCATGTAAAAATTAGTTCATATCCTCTCTCTCTCTCTCTCTATTATTTCTCTCCTAGTCAAGTCTGCTTTTATTTGCAAGACATTGACCAAGATTGGACAGGCTTCCATGAATCAAACCTTAATGGTTGCAGCCACCAAGTCATGTTCACTTTTTTGACTTATATCCTAGGATTCATTGTAAACAAGTCTTGAAGGGGTAACCACCAAGTCCTGTTCGAATCCTTTACCTATAGAACTCTTATGAATCAAGTCTTGAGGGGGGTAACCGCCAAGCCCTGTTCGAATTCCTTCCTAAGTAATAACTAACTAGTCCTAGAACATATATTTAAGCTAATTTTCAGATTTTTTTTGAACTGAATAAAATTAAATCTAATTTCAAAATGAGAGAGAGAGAGGGTGATAAACTATCTACACAAGGCTTTACCTTCCAGACTTGTTTGAAGAATCCGATCTCATGTATACCAAGCCCCAAGACAAGCAAAGAATGTCAGGTTAGGTTAAAATCAGCTTTGGTTCCTCCGCACAATCAATGAAAGTGTTTTCATAGCTGATAGGTGATCAACTTTAGCATCTATAGTACATTCTGCATCAACAAATCTAAGAATGGTGCCTAAAAGATTGGTTAGATAAAAAGTGAAAATTTAAATTATCATTATCCCTTTCTTGACTCAATAAAAACCATTTTGAAAACATTTTTAGATGAAGTCAAAAGGTAAACAGCATCAGTAATCATCCCCCAGACTTAAATCATACACTGCCCTCGTATAACCAGTCCGTTAAGGCATAGGCAAAAATAAAATACTGATATCGAAAAAGTTAGAATGATATACCTTCGTCGATCGCTTTTGTTTGGTGCATGTCGATCGATATCGACAGTGTCATGTCGGTCGATTTCAGTTGTAATCGTCTAATCGTAACTGCAACGAAAAACAAATACAAAAAATAAAATCCTAAAGATAAAAATGAAATAAAAAGTTACCTAACAGTGGATTGCCTCCCACTCAGCGCTTTGATTATAGTCATCTAGCTTGACTTTAGATGGAATGAGCTACTGAGATGAAGTCCATGTACTTGTTTGGAAACAAGTATCCTCTTTATCCTTCTTCTCACCGAACCATGCGTCAAATAGGCTTCTTGTGGCTTCATATTCTCTGGTTCGTTTCTTCTTTATCTCAATCAACTAATCATTGATCCTTTGAATCCTTTCTTCATGACCTTCAATGCTGAGCTCGTGCAATCCTAATTTCTCGAGGCATGTTCTGAAAGATCATTGAGCTCCGCTTGCATTGAATCAAGGCGTTGGATCATTTTGTCGTGGATGGAGCTAGTATCGATCGATTGCTTGGTTGAATAGTCGGTCGATGGCTGTTTAGGTCCGTCGGTCGATGCGCTGGCTCTTCTGTCGATCGATGCTAAGGGTGCAGGTCTGCTCGCAAGCTGTCTCGAATGGCTTTGATTTCTTTTGCATCCCTTCTATGCTAGATTCCATGCTGCCAACCTCGCTGATTAGCGGAAATACGCCTGCTCTAGGCGCCTGTCTTGTGAATCATTCACGCTTGTAATTGCCGTGTAGACTTCATCAACTAACTTATCCAAGTCAGCTCGTGCAGATTTTGAAGTTCAGATATCGATCGATGCAACATGTTGTTCATCGGTCGATTTTTGCTTCTGCAGATTCTCGTGAAGCTTATTGGCAAAGAGCTTCATCTGGCCGTCGATTTCAGTCAGTCGCCTATCGATCGATGTGAGGTTGAGCTCGTCGATCGATGCAATTGATGCAGCCTGATAACCGAAGTTGACGTTGGAACTTATCAGCCTCCCGCTGCATAGTATCCATGCAGTGCGAGTTCCTCCACTTCTTTGTCTACTAAGAAGTGTATATCAGCAAGTTTCTCTCAGCTGCTTTCAGACGATTCAATCCTACAAAAGGATTGCAAGGTGCCGCGGGGTTCATATCTGCATGTGCCTCATTGATAAGGCGGATAGATCTCTTCATCTCTTCGCAGATGCTTAGATCCCCTAGGTTGTGGAAGATAGGTTCACAAGTCTTGGTGAGTCTGCTGCTGAATCGAGCTTCGCTCTTCAGTTCTTTCCAGATATCTCCAAGAGACACATCGACCTCATGTTTTGAGTAGGTTGTCAATGCAGGCTTCAGATCGATCGATGTGGGTGTAACAATCGCCGATCGATATTGAACTTTTCTGGCTATGGTTCTGTGCGCTATAAGATCTTCAAGTTCAAACTCAAGACGTTGAACCTTCTTGAGTAATGTCTGGTCTGCACTGAACATCCAGTTCATCTCATCGCGCTTGTCTCGTGGCCTCCTCTAAACTCTTTTCCATGGAGAGCTTTTCCCATTTGCATTCTCCAAGTAATTCAATGAACATCTCGTTGATCTCGCTTTGGTGTAGGTTTCTTGCACCAATTCTCTTCTTTTAAATGAACTAGCTGCTTTGGAAGACATATGTAAGAGCCGTCCATTGAAGTTCTTTGAAGCAGTTTCTTGATGTCGCCTTTAGAAACTCGATGACGCCACCATCTATTCCTCTAGCAAACCCTTTCGCCTCAGAAACCCCATATTCATCTCTCTGCTCCCAAAAGAATTTTCGAACTCCATATCGAAGGCTCTTCCTAATTCGAACGCCTATCGATCGATGTCCTACACTCAGATCGACGATTTACGCTGGAAATCTGCATCCTTCGTGTTAAGATGATTAAACTCAGCTTCCTTTGGCTCGCTGTTGTGTTTGCCTCCTGGTGCTGATGATGGTGGTCTGGTCCGTAGCGTAGCTGCTGGAATAGGTTTTGGGATCCGCTATTAACAGAGGACTTCTGCAATGTCCTCTCGATATGTGGAGTGTTCGCCCATCTATCGAGCGCATAAAACCTTGTGAATCTCTGAAAATACCAAACTCGTCCGGGATTAGATTACCAAATTAAGTACATTTGAATTTGTTACCCGATAGTTTGATGTATGTATCGGTCGATGGCACAGGTCCGGGATCGGTCGATGGTTGTTTGGGCCTATCGGTCAATTGTGTTGGTGCCATGTCGATCGTCGAGACTTCTTCGGGTCAGTGATGTATGTTGGGCTATGTCTCGAACGCAAAGCTCCATGCTGGTAATCGCTGCCCAGCTCCCGATTGAGTATTCTCCGTCTCGCTTGTTGTTGACTGTGTTGTCGAATGATGCGAGGCAAGTAGTATTGATCGATGGGGAGAAGGCCCTGTCGATCGATGTCTTGATTCTGAGGTTGTGGTGGAGAAGTCGATCTTCATTTTCTGGAAAGTTATGACACTCTATAGCTCTCCTCCTCGAATCATCAGTATACTCCTCAATACGAGTAGTATCTGCAGCATGTGGTGGGTGTAGTAGTCGCTCTCCCACTCGCTTACTTCAAATCACCATCTGGAAACTCCTCCTCGATCTGGTTGAATAGTGAATCGATCGATGACCATGTGTGTCTGTCGAACGATGTCAGTTCACCAGAGTGGATCGATGAGACAGGCTGCTATCGACGATTCTGCGGACTCCGCCTCATATGCGCCTTGTGAATCGTATTCATCTCCACAATAGCAAACAGCTACAAGGTCTGCGCTCGCCTGGATCTTCTCAGAACCTTGATGACTCGCACCGATCATAGTAGACTATAGGATTGATCAGGTTAGGCACGCTTGTTTGTGTGAAGGTTGCAGACCGCCCAACTGTGGCTAGGAAGGCTCTTCCAAGTAGCAAAGAAGTAGGTAGGGTTACCTTGACGTCCAAGACATGCAAGTCTACTGGTATTAGGACTTCTCCTATGGTAACCTCCAGGTTTCTCACAATTCCTCCAGAGTTCTGCTGAGAACAATCCACAAAGATGAACGATTCTTCAGTAGGCACTATCTTAAGACCTAGATGGTCTGCTATCACCTTGGGTAGGATGCTAACTCCAGATCCTGTGTCACATAGGGCACGTGGGAAGTTGATCCCATGGACTGAGCAAGGAACAACGAACTTCCCTGGATCACCCTTCTTCTCAATTTTGATCCTCTTCTTCATACTTTCTCTGACTTGGTTGAACATCCTCCTGATGTCTTCTTCTGTCTCCTGTTGATGTCAAAATCGGTCACGACGGAATTAATGACTGAAAGTCTCTGGAAAGTATTTCTTGAAACAAAAAGTCTCGTATAATTTGAAAAGAAGTTATACGAGATTTTCTCAAATTAGAATGTCCACTCTCTGGTGGGGTCGAAAACGGTTATATTGAAATCAACGGCTAGGATTATTTTTTACTTATGGGTTCTTCATGAAACACTTCTGAAAGTAAGATCGAAGACAACGGCGCGGCGCGAGAGTCCCCGGAAAGATCGGTACGAAAAAAGGCGGATCAACCCAATCAAAGTCCGCTCGCCCAAGGGCGTCAAGATTCGATCACCACAAAAATCCTAAACATTAAGCTATACGATTTATTTTGCGGAAAAGATATCTTTCCGAGAAATCGTACGAACGTTCGAGGGCTTGAAACTTGTCCACGGGCTCACTTACAATTTCGGGATCCAAGCCCAATACGAGCTATGACGATTTATCCTAACTCGCGGAAGTAGGATAAATGTTAAGTTTCTGCGGATAAATGTCAAGACTCGAGGATAACTACGAAGATCGACGGAAAATAGAATATTTCCAAAAGAGATAAACTTGGGCCCAAAGGCGAAAGGGTAAACGGGCCACCGACCTAAAACGACTATATAAGGAGGGCTGGAGCAGAAGATCAGGGATCCAAAATCCTAGAATCTAGACTTAGAGAACTCCTGCTAGCTTAGAGAACTTAGAACTTAGGTGGTTAGGCCAGCGAGGCAGGACTTAGAACGCCCTGGCACTTCTTGTTCTAGTTTTATCTCTCTCCAGACCCTGTTCTCTCTAAGGATCTAACAATTCTTTTACTCAAAGCTCCGCACATAGAAACCCTAGGCATTATCTTCGACATGCCCGCTTCTATGACCAACGCCATACTAGATTTAACCAGGCATAGACTGTTCGATCTCTTGTTCAATTCTTTTCTAACTGAACTACGTCCGACTTGATCCTCGAAAGGGTACGTAGGCAGCCTTTCTACGGTCCAGTCGCGAAATCTTAACAAAACCCTTTCCTTATTTATTCGTCACTTATCGTTGGCTGTCGAGAGAATTCGACCTTCAAGGAAAGTAGGTTTTCGCTGTTTCCTCCATTATTATTCATTAAAATCGATAGTGAGAATTTCGTTCCCACATCTCCTTAGTTTCTCAAAACATCCACAATCTGTGTGAAAAGTAGGCTTCTTCAAAGGGTTTCTCTCAGGTATTCTTAGAACTCTCTTCTGAAACTTGCCAACTCCTTCTCATTAACTCCTCTTTAAGGTGTTTAAACCTTCTTTCCTTTTCTGAGAACTCTGCCATCTTTTCTTTTTCTATCTCCATTGTATCAATGATATCCGTGGGCTTCTTCATGATGGCGGTTGGTGGGTTTCGGAAGGCTTAGATTGCTCCCGAGTGCATTAAGTCGCAACATCTATCTTGGGAAGTTGCACTCGGCGTGATAACTGAATATCGACGACGGTTCGAGTATGTCGATCAATTTCTTATACTTCAGTCGATCGATGGGATGTCTGTCCAACATCGATGTTGTAAGGGCTGGGCGGATGTGGGTGCTTTGCTGCTAACTCCTCGTGAGTAAGTATCTTTACGGCGCTGCACTCGGAGTATTCTTCAAGATCCATTGGTCGATGCTCGTCGGAGTCCATCGACGATCGGTGTTACGACATCGATCGATGTTCATGTCCGACATCGGTCGATACCAGTGGTTGCCGCCAATACTCATGGAACTTTCGATCTGAAGTCTCCCTTTGCAGCTTCTCTTGCTTCACCACTCTCCAAAAATCATCTTCTATGATAGATTAACGTTGTGGCATGTTGCTTCTTCTCCAGTCCCTTTCTTAAAGCTTCCCGCTTCTTAACAGCTTCTCCGTCTGAATCACCGAGTCTCTAGTTTCTTCACATGAGTACTCAAAGCATCAAGCTTTGTGTTCAAAGTGGTGTAGACG
Source organism: Brassica nigra (assembly GCA_016432835.1). Taxonomy (NCBI): domain Eukaryota; kingdom Viridiplantae; phylum Streptophyta; class Magnoliopsida; order Brassicales; family Brassicaceae; genus Brassica; species Brassica nigra. Next base: position 14,994 of record JAEACV010000898.1, on the reverse strand, counting down.
GCGCCGATCTTTCCATTGAAGTTCACCTCTAACTTCTGCTGGCTTTCAAGAACTTTGCAGAGCATGTCTTCTAACTTTCCTTCTGGGGTTGGTGTGGATGGATTCATGTAAGATGAGTTTATATAACTCATGTTGTTGTTGGGTTGCTGCTGCTGAAGTTTCCTCTTTGTCCGCGGTTTCGCTTCCTTGGTTTCCGTGATCTCAAATCCATTTCCACCGATCCAGCTTGACTTCGCTTCTATGTAGTCATCTTCTTCATCAGCTTCGTGATCCTCCACTGAGCACATTTGCTTGTTTAGCAGTCTCTGAACATTGTCAAGTGTAGCTTGTACCTCATTTATCTGTTCCTTCGCTGCAGATCTTGCTTTTACAATGTTCTTCGTGCTGTTGCTGGATGCTAGGTTGTCTATTAGCTTCACGCCGCCTTCAGGATTCCTTGTGGTGAAGTTGCCTTCACTCGCAGTGTCCGTGAGCCATCTGATATTTCAGCCGATGCCTCAAGAAAGTGCAGCAGTTGCACCTTGTTGAATCCATGGTGTGGACAATCTCGCTGGTAAGACTTGAATCTGATCCGTATCCTTGAATGATTCTCCGTGCTCCTGGTTGAATGTGGCAATTTTCCTCCTTAAGTCTTCAGCTGCATCATCAAAGACGCACGCAAAAATGCTTTTGATATCGCCTAAGATGTAAGAGATCCGGTGGTAGCTGCTAAGCCACCGTAAAGCCTCCGATAAAGAGTGTTTGAAGAGCTTAGAGAAGGTAGTCCAGAGGGACTCCATTGGCTTTGATAGCAGATATGAGATCCTCGAACCTCTCCGTGATGGTCCATGGATGCTCATTGACAGCCCACGTAGGGTGTCTGTCCCACAAGAGTGTAGTACTCGCGCTTGAGCTCGAATCGCTCTCAATAAATGGGGACGAATGGCTGATCTGTTGGTGTAGAACTGATCTGACGGTTGTAGTCAGCTAGTGTTCGAGCAGTCTCTTCTACAGGTTGAACAACTCCTGTAGGTGCAGTTTCTGGCTCAGGGATTACTTTATTCTGAGCATTGAATTTCTGACCTGCTTCATTACGAAGGTGACCTTCTTGATCACACAAGTCTCCATTCTCATCTCGTATGAGAATAATAGGCTAACCATGACTCGCTGGAACAGCATCGATCGATATACAGATAGGTGTATCGATCGATGTTGATGAAAGGTGTCGGTCGACGGTGAAGTAGTGTCGGTCGACGGAAGTGCTAGTATCGGTCGACGAAGACGGTGTCTTGGTCGGCAGAGGGTGCCAAGATCGGCCTACGACAGTTCTTGATGTCGATCGATGTGGAACGGATTTTCTTGCGGATTGAACGCCAGTTAGCAGGGTCTTCGAGAACAAAGTTGAGATTCCTTGTTGCTTCGGCATCGCTGGGCATGTACCTGAAAAGACAAGAAAAAATTTTGTGTCGAAAACAAGTTAAAGTAAAAATAACCTAGACCTAATCAGATTAAATCCTATTGTATCAAAGCTCCCGAGACGGCGCCAAATTTGATATCACTCAAATTACCCTAAGGAGTGACTTTACTCTCAAATAAGAGGTTCAGTTGTAGTACTTAGGATCGAATCCACGAGAGCTAGTGTACAAATAAGATGCAATCTTAGTGACTATGCTAGGTTGAAAATGGTTAAAAGTAAATTGCAGGTTTGTTGAGTAATGGTAAGATTACTCAGTTGAAAGGTTTTGGTTTTAAGACAATAAATAAAAGTAGTTAGATCAGGTAGGTATTCAGGAATTCAGATTATAAATACTATAAATGCTATCAAGTTGCTTGCATGATATGTCGAGCTCAACACTATTAAATGAATCCATCAGCTCGTGATTATTTAGACCATCTATTACTTAGATGCTAAATGGTGTTTGAAGTCGGCTATTCTCGCCGATAGTATCGACGATGTTTCGATAGGAATATCGACCGATACACCTCTACCTACGCCGATCGATTACTCTATAGAGTATCAATCGATACGCTCTAAGCAAGCTTTATGCTGAAGTTGATACAATGCTCACCATGATCTTAGATCAGCTTTGCATATCTCAAAAGGGTCATAGCATGTTTAGGATGTTGTCGAATGGTATTTAATGAATAATACAATCCAAGTTCATGTTCTAGGTAGCTAAGCTAGAAAAACATTAGTGAACAATCTTAACAATAAATATCACAACTATAGCAGATATAGGCTGGGGCTAATCCCTCATATCCTATTTAAACCCTAAATCTAACAAATGAATCTACTCAGACATGGCTAAGTAGTTCATAGCAACAAGGTAATAATATGAATTCATAGATCTATTAGAGGGTGAACACTTAGGTCTCAATCACAAATATCTTTGGATCTCTCCTCTAGATCTAGAATCCTATAACCTTTGTTAAGAAGCACAAATAAAGAACTGAATAGAACTTTATTGAGAACTTGCAAAGTAATGAAAACAGTAAAAGAAATGAGTAGAAGAAGAAGGTAGAAAGGTAGTTAGAAACTAAAAACTATCTAAAACTTATATTCTGCCAAAACACTTAGGCATATATAAATATGAGTTCATTAGGTTAAAAACTCGCCAGGGCAATATTGTACTATGTGATGTCTAGGGCTTCAAGTTCGCCAGGTCCAACTTGTCTTTCCGCGCTCGATATCGACGATAGTACAGGGTGTACATCGATCGATTATGATCTCGATGTATCGCCCTTCAATGTGTGTCGATCGATAGCACAGAGTGTGCATCGATCGATGTGTAACTCTGATGTCGACCTCTGGTCTTGATCACGGGTGAACTCTTCTTTAAGCTCCAAAAGGCACCTAAAACATCACTTTTCTCCAAAATGTTTCTGAACCTGAAAACATACCTAATAGACTCCAAAACATAGATAATAGTAGTAAAACACTCATATACCATGGGTAAAACGGGTAAAATCCATGGTATATCAGGAACTCCGAGGAGAGCTATCTCCACTTATTCCGCCGGGAGTGAAACTTCAAACGTAATAATGACTAGTAACATTTTTTCATGTGACGATGGTTTTTATTTTGATTTTTTATCTTGCAGCTTAACAGGATCCTTCCGCCAACTCCTTCCGATCTTTTGCCAAGAGAGATCTTCCGCAGCAGACCATTCTTCTGGAATTCCTTTACCGCTGAACGGATTCGGCGCGACGGAGCTCCATCGATCTCGAGCCGCTTCCCAGCCCCTTGACGCTCCGTGTGAAGCAGAACCGTTGCTGATGTCTTGCCCGCCAGGGCGGAGAAACAGGTCTCGAAAGGAAAAGGAGTTGCCTCGAGACCGCCTCGAGATCCTCCGCTGCCAGAATGGAAAACTAGTTTCACTCCAGAGGAAAAGAGCGGAGCCAACGAGGTTCCCTTCCTAGCGACTTTTTGCTGACCTCCTCCCGGTTTTACTACTCATGAGTCGCTGAACTAAGAGTCGAGGAGGAAAGTGATCGCTGAAGGTTCTCGCTTAATCAACGAGGTTTATCCTTTGACTTTGATCTGAATTTCGATATATATATATACATATATATATATATATGTTTTAATCTTAAGTTCATGCAGGGATGAGGGTGTTTAATGCGGCGCTTGACGGAGTTTCCGGAATCCTGCATCTCTCACTTTAAAGCCGAGGAGGCTGAAAGAGAACTCTTCGTTTCGAAGGAGGTCGAGGAACAGAGCCAGAGACAGGCTGAGCTCCATTCTCGAGCCCTTGTTCGCTGAGAGGAAAGGAAAGAGGACGATTGTCGCCGAGATGAAACGGAGGGTCATGATTTGCCACGAACGAGCTTTAAGGATGCTTAGGAATTCGTAGGTGATTTTCGCGAAAGTGCCGGGTTCGCTGCCACCCTCTACAAGTCGCAGAACCAAGAGTTCTCCTTTCCCGCCGAGGTCACTGATATGTCAGGCCTTATGGACGGTGCCCATGTTGAATCCCTGGTTCCTCCGGATCGAAGGAAGGGTCTGACAGCTTTGGGATCCCATCAAGGTCTCGAGGACACGGCGAAGCGGGAGCCGTGTTGGCTATGAAGGTGTCGGAGTTGTGGATGGAGAGGGAGAGGTCGATCAGCCCGCTGCGACTCGCTTGGCATTTCGATGTCTGGGTATCTAAATTTGGACTATTGAGGATTGTTGGGATAGATTTCCTTATCTATTATTTGTATCGCTGAGTTTTAGGCCGAGTGTGGCCGCTTATATGAGTGTGCCATGGCCTTACGGGCCATTTGACTTTATTTGTGGACTGGCCGCTGGTGGCTTTTGAATCCCAGCCGCTTTATGCTCCTAGTATATATATAACTAACGCTTTTATTCCCCAGTCAAGTATCGAGGTTGAGATGCAGTAGTCACTTCGATCTGACTCGTGATTTTGTCGCTTGTCTGCTGGCTGTTTTCGAGATAAAACATTCGCTAATGCTTTTGAGTTTCTAAGTTTTCGCTTGAGCTGCTATAGACGGGCTTACTTGGTGACATTTTTTGTACCATGTCTAGTGATGTTTGTTGACCAGTAGGACTGGGTTTAGGCAAGACCTAGGTTTACTTCGCACTAAGGCTATGAGATGACTAATCAGCTTTCGCTTTGCCTCTGGCGATTTCTACCTGGTTCTTTCCGCTTTAAACTCCGGCTCGATGTCGGCTTATATGATTTGTATGGGAAGAACCAGCATCTTCCAGAGTCCGCTCGAGTGCTGACCAAAATTTTGATTTTTGTATAGCGCTATGATATCCTTTGCCGGATGTAAGAGAACTTTTACTTTATGAAAGGTTTGACTACGAAGTTCTCTTTGGAGAACGCTTTTGTGTATGTTCGTCGACCAATCGACGATCATCATTCTTTTTTAAGTCGCTGAAGGACTATGTTTAGATAAGATCTTTCGAGGATTGTTTGCGACGCCTCACTTTTCCTGAAAGATATATCTTTTACAAGGTGGTTTCGATCTCTCTTTTGGAGAAGACGGTGCATTTTAGGTCTTGCTTGACCGCGGACTGTTTAAAACAGAACTGTTTTTCGTCCAAGGATTGTTTGGACGGTGCAGAGGCTTATTGCAGTGATTCGTGAGATCGAAAAGAAATTTTATTAAAAGTTTCAAAATTTCGGTACAAGCACGGATATTTCAACTTTATGGGAGTATATGAGTATCGCATTCACCCCCTTTGGAGAGGGGATAGCTGAACTTGTCAATAGGACAAGCTGCCTTCATACCTCTTTCGAGGATCAAGCCATCTCGTAGTTCTGATAGTTTCCGCCGCTGTTCCTACCGCTGGAGGTCGCCTTAGTCGCTTCAGCTATCACGGGTTGGCCGACGCATCGCTTCCGAGTAGGGTCAGCCCGCTGGTGAGGTGATGGATTCGGGATGATGCTGTCATCCCGAAGTCGCTGCCTGATCCGTGGTTCCGATTGCTTTTGGAGCTCCGTAGTAGTCCCGAGTGTTCTTTGATTGATTTCTTGACCGCTGGGTGTTCCGAAGTTAGCCAAAGTTTATGTTCGCCAAGTAGCAGAGCCTCGACTGTTTTGGCATCCCCAGACTGATGTTCCGCCGGGTTGGGATTTTGCCGCAGATGGTAAGTCGATGGTACTGCTTTCATGGCATTGATCCGTGGGGTTCCTATGATGACGTTATAGATGGCAGGAGTGTCGACTACCATGAAGTCGCATAATTTTGTCACATCTTTGCCATCACGGAAGTTTGATGGATCCAAGGGTCTTCGCGTATCATGTAGATGACATTGACCGTGCTTCCTGTGTCGACAAGGATCCTGGCGACTTCGAGGTCTCGGATTACCAAATCGATGACTAGCTGGTCACAGCGGTTTGTCGATGTCGATGGTTTCATGTTCTTCGGAAGGTGATCGCCTCGCTCGGTATCTCATTGGTCGGGACCGATTTTCCGCTAGAGCTTGTCTCAGCCTTTCGTCCGTAAGCCTTGATGGAAGAGAGCTTAATCGTGATAGAATTGCAATCCTCCGATGGTCATGTTGACCCTTCGACGGTTCGTTGTTTCCTTGGCTGTCTTGTCTTCTTCCGCCTTTCGCCGACTGATTTTCGCGCGTCCTTTCGAGACTCTTTGTCAGTTTTGGGAGGCCGATCGAATCCAAGATAAGATCTTTATGCCCGTGAACCTTCGATAGTTCGGCCGGGCGAGGAGTTTTGGCGGGCGAGCCTCACGCCGAGAACTTTGCAGTTCGTAGTAGAATTCCCTCTGCTCTGGTGGAAATCGCAGTAGGAGTTATCCTTGAACTGGTTCCTGGTCCAAGTGTTCCCGGAGGTCTTCCCTTGTTCGGAATTGATGGCGTAATTGTGCTCGCCTTGGAGATCTTCCCCTTCGTGGTGGATATACTTATCGTTACGAGAGCTCTTCCTTTTGGACGCTTTCGCGGGTTTTCGAGAGGATCTTCATCTCTTCCTCCATTATGATGAAGTCAGTTGCCTTGTGCAGAGCGTCCTGGATCATTCTCGGTTTTTCGAGAGATATCCACTGTCGGAGTTCAGATCGGTACCAGAGAGTTTTCCGCAGAGAGTCGACTGCTACTTTGTCGCTGATTCCAGTGACTCTTGCCATTACTAGCTTGAATCTGTTCATGAAATCGCTGGAGTGCCTCGCCCTCCCTTTGAGATAGACTCCAGAGATCGACGTCCGAGGTCTCCCTATCCATGAACATGGAGTACTGTCTGAGGAACTCCAAAGCGAGTTGGCGAAAGCTTCCGATAGAGTTTCGCTCTAGGCGAGAAAACCATTCGAACGCAGCTCCTTTGAGGTTTTCGACGAAGAGGAGACAAGAGTCGGCGCCTGATCCTTGAGTTTGCATCTTCCCATCGCAATCAGATGCTCTTCAGGTCGGTGCCATCGTAGACGGGAATTTATATCTTCCCCGATCCAGATGCGGTTTCCGGATCCGGCGAAAGGAGTCTTCATGTTTCCTCGAAAGTAGTCTGTCAATTTCGGCGCAGCCGCCGCTGCGGTGAATCTGTGATTTCACCGCTTTGACTTCTGCCGCAGTTTTTGCAATGTACTCGCGAGGTCGTGGATCTCACCGACTCCTGTGATGCCCTTCGAAGTTCGCCGACGCTGGCTCCGTGGATTCTGGCTTGTTTTTCAGCCAGCCTCCAGCCTTCCACCCAATAGGTTTTCTTCCTCCGCATGGGTCTTTCGAGACGCGCTCGCCGAAAGTGGATGGGTTTCGCTCTTCTTGGGTGGATATCCGCGATCTTGGTCCGAGCCATCGGACTGGTCGCTATGTCCAGATCGACGCGCTCAATGTCGGCTTCTTCGCTGTTCTCGAGGAGATGACGACCGGCTGTGCATCGGACGGGCCGCTTCGCTAGGGTTTTACCCGGAAGCTCTGTCCACCGCGCGCCTGGTCGCTTGGAGTCTCGGTTGAGTTCGCCGCTGGTCCTGGTAGTGCCGCTGGATTTTACTCATAGCCTTCGCAGTTAAGGTCTCCACCTGTTTTGCAGAGAGGCAACGATTTTATCCTGTTCGTCCGGAATTTTTCTGAGCAGAGGCTAACAGTTCTTTCATCTGGCTAATGCCACGCATCCGTAGTTACCGACATGTTTCCAGCTGGAGTTAGATTGACACTGGGGTCAACGGAGGCCCGCCGCCTGTTTGTCTTTATCGTCCATAGTCATAGCTGACTGAAAGCATGCGGTTGCGGAAAGATAGATCCGTATCCCCTCCTTCTATCGCCAAACTGTGGGAACCGAATTCACACCATCGAAGTTTCAGTCGATCGGAGGAAAACCAAGTAAACCTGGTTTCCTAAAGGTCACGCTATCTACCGGGCCACACACAACACAATCAATATGACAAAATATTAAGGTAGAAAATCGAAAAAGAAAAGAGCAAAAGGATCTTATTTCCGAACTGTTCGAGCGTGAACAACAGTGAGAGCCTTGGCTACGAGAGCCGCCGCAAGTTCGCTAGTCTAGCAACCTAAGTTCTAACCTAGTTGAGTCGCAGCTCGATATTAAAACGAAAATTGCCTAATTTACTCTAAGTGCTAAGTTTGCTCGAGAAAGCCTCTTCGCTTCCTCGCCTCAAGCTCCTTATATACTTCCTCAGTCGGTTTGCCTCTTTCGGGCAGGATTGGTCGCGAAGTCGGGTTTTTCCATATTTCCTTCATAATTATCTTCGAAACTTAACATTTATCTTCGCTGAAATTTATCATTTATCTTCGCGAAATTTAACATTTCTCTTTCCGCTAACGATAAACCGCCGCCCTAATCTTTGGGCTCAAGTCTCTTAGGATCGGTGAGCCGTTGTCCGCAATTCAGACCTCTTTGGGGCGAATGAGATTTAAGCGCTTTTACCGCTGGCGTCTGTTGGCATAGTGTTGGGTCATATCGGTCAAAGACGCAATCAACACCAAAGTCCTCGAAGGGATCAAATGACTAATAAAACCAAGAAAATCCAGTTACCGACGTAAACGCCGGAGGGGATGATCACATCGCGGTCCCAGACACCAGCAGGAGCGCCACGCCTAGCCTCGGCGCCGGTTCGCTCTTAATGGGCGCCGTCAGCTGCGTTGGCATCGGCGCTGGGCCGCTCGCCAGGTTGGCACCGGGCGCCGCTCTCCCGCGTTGGCCACGGGCCGGGCGCCGCTCGCCTGCATGGCCCTGGCGCTGGAGCCGCTCGCCCAGGTTGGCCCCAGTATGGCCGCTCGCCTGGTTGTTGGGCTTCGGCCGTGGCCGCCTGCGCCGGCCAGCTCGCTGGTGGTGCCGGCACCAGCTCGCCGCTGGTCCCGGTGTCGGGCGCCAGCTCCTGGTCACGGGCGCCAGCTCGCCCATCCTGGTCACTGGTGTTCGCGATACGACTACTCGACAGCGAATTCTCCCGTAAAACCGCCTCGACAACTAGTCCAACTCTATAATTTGTATCTTTGCTCAAGACTCACCGCTCAACTCCTCAAGACATGAAACCTGAGAACCCCATTTCGCTCCTCCTAAAACAAATCAGAAGGCTTCGATGACCACCAAAAGTTTGGCTGACGAATGGATTTCGATTCATCGTGATAAAACGATCACGCTTATTCTAAAACACCAAGTCTTCTAGACTATATGAGGAGTTGGGTTTCCTTCGTAAAACAAGTACCATGGCAGGATAGTTTCTCGCAAACCGTAGTGCCCATCGTCGGGCAATGGCCCCGAAGGCCCAAACGCCATTAAGCAGCTTCCACTTACGACTTTCCAGATCAAGTCGAAATGAACTCGACGCCCATGTTTATCTTTACATAAAGAGATAAATGTCAAGTTTCCAAGATAAATGTCAGATTTTTGAAGATAAATGTCAACTTTCCCGATAAGCATGAAGACCGACTAAAATGGAAGAAGCCCGACACGATAGATTCGCCCAAAGGAGAAATAGACCGCCTTAAGAGGAGTATATAAGGAGAGCTTGGGGCAGGAGCAAAGGGGAACTTTTGAGAGCAACATAGCACTTAGAGCTTAACTTAGGCCCTTTTCCGCTTTTACTAGCAGCCGCACTCAACCAGGTTAGATATAGTGGCTGGACTAAATAACTCATCGACAGCTCTTGTAGCCGCATCTCTTTCATGTTGTTCACGCTTAAACGCAAATTCGAAATAAGATCTTTTGCTCTAATTTTTTAACGCATTTTATATTTCGCCTTGTTATCTTTCCGTCAGATTGATTGTGTCGGTGTGGCCCAGCAGATAACCGACCTTCAGGGAAGGCTAGGTTCACTTGGCTTTCCTCCAAATCAACTAAAATCGACAGTGCGAATTTCGTTCCCTACACATAGGTATCGGTCCTTCTAACGGAACCTCGCCTCTTCGCATACCGTGATGGTTGATGTTGAATTAATCGTGAACCCGCCCTATCACGAAGAGTGGGAAACCGCTTGAGAGACCTAACCTTCCCAATTCCCGAAAGTTTTGAAGATATTTCTAGACGAACGCCGATGTTATATCCGGACCTGAGGATTGAGTTACTAAAACTTCTGGACGAAGACGCATGGTCACGGATAAGACCGGTTCAGAAATAATCGCCGAAGGTTGATCGCTCGCTGGGCGAAGCTCTTCGCCTTGGCTAAGCTCGCCTGGTGAGCTGACCCATGTCATGGTCGAACTCGCCGGCGAAGTGGTCTGCTCGCCGGGCGAAGTTGTCTGCTCGCCGGGCGAAGCTCGCTTGCCATAGTCGAAGCTCGCCGTGAGTTGACCTGGCCGGGCGAAGCTTTCCCTTTGTTCGCCGAGCTCGCCGGGCGAAGCTGGTTCTTTCGGGCGAAGCTCACCTTTGTTCGGTCGAGCTCGCCGCGAAGCTGGTTCAAGGCCGGGAGAGTTTCCTTGTTCTCGGCGCTGGCGAAGCTGGTCTGCCGCCAGCGAAGCCGCTTGTCTCGCCGAGCTCGCCGGGCGAAGCTGGCTCCATGCTCGCCGGTGAGCCTCACCTTGTCTCGGTCGAGCTCGCCGGCGAAGCTGGTCTGATCGCCGCTGCTCGCCTTTGTCTGGTCATTGGCCGGGCGAAGCTGGTTTCGCCACGGGCGAGGTCGCCTTGTTCATTGCCTTCGCTCGCGAAGCTGGTTTGTGCTTGCCAGTCGAGCTGGCCTGTGCTTTCGGGCGAGCTACTTTGTCTCGCCGAAGCCGGGCGAAGTTGATCCCTGCCGCGAGCTCACCCTTTATCACGGGCGAGCTCACTGGCTGAAGTTATTCGTTCGGGCGAAGCCTACCCCGCCATGGTCGAGCTCGCCGGGCGAAATCTGCATCTTGCTACGAAGGTCCTGTTCGCCGTGATCCGCTTCGCTATTCATTTTGAAGTTTTGACCGAGATTTGGTTTTTCCGAGGATTTTGGGCATCGGTTCCGCCCTGACCGATTTTGACCCCAATAGTGATCAATCCTAAACAATAGCATTAATAGCAACTAGATGAAGAACTATATTTTAAACACCCTAACAACAGTTCATGTTAGCTATATATAAATCAACCTTATGAGAAACTTAGATCTAACAATAAGACTATTCAGATATATTCATAAGAAACATGGTTATGATGGTCAGAATAATATTTTAATAAATGAAAAGCAAGAGAAACAATAAATAGAGTAATGAAAGCAAGAGAGTTTAAGATCTCTCTGCTATGAAGTTCATATCTCTTTCTCCAATCCTAAGCTCTCTCCAAGGTAGCAACAATGCTTCTCCCCAAACTAGGTCTAAGAGGTCTCTAGGAAAGTCTTGCCTCCAAAGTAGTACAAAACCCTAATAATATAGCTTAACAGCGCCAGGGACTTGAGATGTAATTAATGGAACTCGCGGAAACTTGAAATCTTCTAATTTGTCATTAACTCTCGATGGCTTCACCATCGATCGATGGTAAGGAATGCACTTCGATCGATTATTCTGGGTGACTGTTGGTCGATATGACTCTTCAAGCATCGACCGCTTCTCTATTTTAGCAAAGCTCTCACATTAGCTCCAAAATGGTTATTTTACTTCCATGAGTACTTGAACCTGTAAAAGCTCTAAAAATACTCCAAATACATATAAATGATTCCAAAAGCATATGTAAGTCATGGTTAAAAGTGGATAAAATCCATGATCTATCAAATCTCCCAGACTTACCTTTTTGCTTGTCCTCAAGCAAAATGTACAGGCAGTCTCTCTCAAGGAGGTTTGAAAACAGCATGGACTAACACAAATTTCAAACTTAGAATCATCACCTCTCAATGTTGCAAGCCACATAAAATATTTCCTAACTTCAGAAGTACTTTATATACCATATCCTAATTTAGCACTCAAATTCATCTGGCCAGCAACTTAGCAAATTTTGTCTGACTAACCCCTCAACTAACCTCATTTCTTGCATAAAATAAATGTGTAGGCTTTACCTTGGGAGTATCGATCAAGGGACAGATAGATTCTTACTCAAGAAAGTTTCTGAACACACATGTAGTCTTCTCTGATCCCTTTCTTCTCTCTCTTTTTCCTTTTTCTCTGAATCCTTATAGGTTCAACACCAATGAACGTTAATGCCGATCAGGCGATCTTCACTCATCTTGTTTACATGTCTACTTTTGTAGCTCTGATTATGACAAAGTGTAGCGAATAATGGGGTCAAAGGTAATTTACCTATCCCTCGTTTTCACAATGTGTGATCATTCCATTCTGAATTGGAATACTGGGGTCAGCTTTGGTTCCTTCCAAACATTCTTACCAAGTGTGGTCATAGTTGACTGGTGATCCACTTTAGTATCTCTAGTACATTATGTAGTCAACAAATCTAAGAATGGTGCTAGAGAGTGGTTAGATGACAAGTGGAAATTTGAAAAGTTCATCATCCCTCTGAAAATAAATAGTTTTATTTTAATTTTTAAGTAGTAAAAATAGTAATGAAAACTCATTAAAACACAACGTTAGTAACTACTTCCCCCAGACTTAAATTATACTGTCTCAGTGTAATCAGTCTAAAATTGGTTATAAAAGAACAAAAGTAATAGTTAGATATTGAGATGTTAATTCAAAGTTATCGCATCTTTCTATCTTTGCATCGACGATACCAACACCTTGGTATCGACGATGTCGCTTGAGACAGAAAATTCTGCATCGGGTGGGAGGGTCTAAATCATCGGATTTGTCAGTGTTGTTAGCTGTAGACAATCCAAACACACGCCAAGCAAGCAAACAGTCTCAAATCATAACACATAAAAAAGAAATAAAGAGTCTAAAGCATAAATCCTAAAATCCGAAAACATAAAGAAATAGTGCATGAAGGTAAGGGATAGAAATGTGATGACTAATAAGTGCCCTCACTGGTCTCGTCGACGTCCTCTGACGAGTCATCCTGGCGCTGGCGAGACGGTCCTACTGCTGATGGCTTACCTGGCCCTAACGCTCCTCCTGCTCGAGTAACCATTACTCGACACTTCTAGCCCATATGGCCTGAAGAGCGCCCACGACTACCTGCTGAAAGTCTCCATGATCGCATCGGGATGTCCGATATGATCAGGAAGTTGGGAAGTGGTGCCTCCGCAGGCCCTGAATGGTAATGGCTCTGCAGACTCCTGGAGGTCTGCGCGGTATGTCCGGGAGGCTGCGGAGAAGGCGGTGATCTGGCTGGAACCTGAGCCTATCAATCAGCCAGTCAAAATCTGTGGTGCTCCTATGTGGCAGCTGCAGCAAACGATCTGGTCCTCCTCCTTAAACCTGAGACGGCTATCCTTCAGCCATCCCGAAGCTCATCAAACGTAAGTTCGCCTATGAAGATTCGAAAAGCGTTAGCAGTGCCCTCTTCCAAACGGATGCCAAGATGCCTGAAGATCAGTGTCAGCAGGTTCCATATTGTCTCCTTCTTCCGCATGTTCCTTGCACTTCCTCTCCATGCTCCCTCATGCTCACTCAAGTCAACAAAGCCGCTCACTGACAGTAGCAGCTGTGAGCTCTTGTATCCTCACCTTTGTTGGACTCCATCTTGCACAGCAGAGTGTTTGCAAGGAGCCTCATGAAGTAGCCGAGGGTGGGGTGACGGATGTCCATTTGGGTTGGCTGAGCTCGAAGTTCCAAAGAGCATGTACCAAGTATCCCCAAAACTCAAGTAGTCTATGGAAGTCGTATTGTGCTGCCCGTGGCTGTGGGGTCCCGAACCTGTAGATTTTGCAGAAGTAAGTGGTATAGATCTTGTATCTGATACCTCTTGGCGAAGAAAGACAAATTGCCGTCGCCTGCAACCCTCTCCCCGGTTAGTGTGAGCTGAGCTGTGGCCATGAACTGTCTGACAAGAGAGACGCGGAGGTCGTGACGGGCGGGTGACCATGGTGCCAATCCCAGCTGTTTGATCATGTCGGTAAGGTCTGACTCGAGCTCAAGCCTCCCTCACGGTTTCCAAATCGATGAACCGTGGTGGGCTCGATGGAGACGCCCAGCCATGCGCTGTGTAACAGGCTGTCGAGTCGCCCCACGGTTCGGAGCTCACTGCATTTGCGACTCTTGACCGGTTCCTTTGGGTCGTCGAAGGTCTCGAAGGTGTCGATGGAGTCTTATCATCTCGAGGTAGGCTCTCGCCATCTCGCGGATGGAGATGAAGATGGAGGGTGGTTCCTGGAGGTACCAGCATGGTCGCATCCTTCTTTCGCTCTCCTCTCTCGCTTCCATGTGAACTCATCTGCAAAAGAGAGTTGGAGTTAGTAAGTGTGGTCACTATGATTGATATCGATCGATGTATAATGCTGGTCATCGATCAATATGTGATCTTTGAAATCGATGAATATGAATACATCGACCGATACGACACATCCTGTGTCAATCGATTTGAGGCCAAACCTGCAAAAATCACTCAACACAAAACGCTTTTTCAAGGCACAACGATACATCATTTAGTTCGTGAATCCTATTTTATCACTCTAGCAACCTAACTCATCCAAAATCGAGCCTAATCATGTGTTCTAATTCATTTCAAAACTCAACTCTATAATATCCCAAAAATAGAGAATTTCAAAGTCATGCCGTAGATCGGGTTGAATGAATGAACTAAACAGCAAGAGAGGTGAACAAGAGTGGATTAGGCAAGAAACAAAGTGATTCCGCCAAGAATCGAGAGAAAATGGAGATTTTGTTTTCGCTAGTTTTGCTAATTGTGGTGAAAGAGGCGGATATCGAAGTTAAATGAGGCTCACCGACAACTCCTCACAGATTGATAGATGCAGACGCTGCTAAGGCCGACGATATTGACCCCATTTAAGCATTAAGAAAACCTAAATTGAAATCCTAAACCTATTAGTGGGTTGCCTCTCACTCAGCTTTTTTTAGTCTTAAGCTCGACTTTAGGTCTGACTAATCAGTGGTAGGCAAGCCCAAACCAAAGGCCTGTTATTTGGCGGTTTATCCCAATAGTGTTTCGCTACACGCTGTCCATTCACTGTGAATTCTTTTCACCTTTATCATTCATCAGTGTGATTGTCTGCGCTCGGATCGCCGATTACCATGAAAGGACCCGGACCAACGATCTGAGTTTTCCGAAACAATGTAAGTCAAGA